>JBBJLR010000153.1:18946281-18968267 GCA_037577145.1 Brachypetersius gabonensis
TCTATAAATGTGTGTGTGCATATAACTATAAATGTGTGTGTGTGTGTGTACATATAACTGTAAATGTGTGTGTGTGTGTTGTCTGGGCCACAGGCCGGGCGGCTTGGCCAGGTGAGGTGTTAATTACCTGTGACTTCTCCTGTGTGTGCCTCTCCAGCAGTGTGTGTAGAGTGTTCCCGCAAGAATGACGGACCGCCAAGATGGGAAGAACAAAGGACGAAAGACCGAGCGAATCGAGGAGAAAAGAGGAGGGATGAAGCAGAGGTAAGTGATGAGCTTCTGTAGCAGGAGATTACAGCTTTTCCCCGTCCACCTTTTTGGCTGTGCAGCATGCAAAGCTGCAGAGAATGGGGGAAAACCTTTACCTACAGGACAGTTCCAGGTCTGCTGGTGAAAATTCTGCCAAAATTTACATGGCTGACCTCAAGTTGGGTCAGCTTGAAGAGCAGGAGGAGAAGATGTTCATCTTTAATTAATGACGGCCATTTAAAACTGACATTGCATGTCATATAAATCAGGTTGCATTGGAAGCCTCGGGGTGGGGTTTTAAAGCGCCCCCCAAAACTCCACCCAAAAAGGTCTGGACCTAAATTGCTCTGGTGTTAATCAGCTCACTAATAAAGTCCCAGCGCAAAAATGAATGTGACAACAGCATTAAAAAATCTTCACCTCTCTGGCAAAACTACCGTGTTGGATGGAGTCTCTGGGCCCAGGACGAGCCAGAAGACATTACAGGAAGATCGCCGGGAAGGATTTGTCAGTATATTTCACAGAGTTAATGAGATTAAGAGCAATATATTGGGTGCAATTAAAGAAAGGTCTTTGCATGAAATGACCCAACTGAGACTGATCCATTTGTTCAACTGACAGGTCACAAAGTTCAAAGAATTAGTCAGAGCAGGCCACTTAAGAGAAGATGCACCTTCTTTCTGAAAAACAGGACAAGATTCTATCAAATTCAGATCATATTAAAATATCTCCCCTTCCACTGACACACACACACACACACACACACACACACACACACACACACATCTACACACTAAGATGGACTGGAATGAAGGTTTATTATTTGCTCCTTCCATAAAGTTTCTACACTAATTTCCACAGATATCATAGAAAATAGGAATTTGACTTTGTTAATGCTGGTGTTACCTGCAACTAAATCTAGAAAACAATCAGTTTAAATTTCAATGAATCCGTTTGAAAAAGTGTGAAACTGATGCCTTGCACACCACAATAACACAAGTTTTTTATATGTTGGAAAAAAGATTTTTGGGATACTTTGCAGCCAGCGGTCACTTTATTATCCCTGTTGATAGCATGGCGATGATCAACAAGTCTCAGCTGCTAGAACGTGCGCATAATTTTGGTGCAAAAAAAAAATACAGTAGTGCTTTCCTTTCACTTTCGCAATATGTAAAGTAGTCCACCCATTTGTTTGCAATCAACATGGTGAATTGCAAAGAAATTGATGTCATATGTAGTATTTATATTTTTTTGCAAAAAAAAAGATGAATATTTTGTAGTTTTATGTTGGCTCATGTTCACCGTGTGACAGCCTTTAGGGCAGCAATTCTCAAAGTCCAGACCCCAGTCCGTATTTTAGATTTTTACGGTGATCCTGGCTTGAGGTTAACCAAAGCAACATTGTCAGTCACCGCATGTATGATGCAACGTAGACACACTTCAATTCTCAGGCTTCACATCCATATTAGCAAGTCTGCTAAGGCTAAAGGGCATTCACATACTGTCCCATGAGCTCGAGTGAGCGAAATACCTGCATCATTATAAGAGTCACGGGAGAAGGAAGTGTTATACCCTGTCGTTACTTTATTTATTGTTAAATCTTTTCTTACACCTACAGTGAATATTACACTTTACTGTCAAAGGTGAGAGTGGATTCGGTTCACAAGCAAACAATTATAGGCAAAAAGCTTAATTTCGTTTGGTTGCATGTTGTAAGCAATTTAATAAAAGGGATTTGCTAATCACTTGTCTAGAAATCATATTAGGACTTTTGAATATAAAGTTTGAGAAACCCTGCTTTGGGAAAAGAAATGAATAAGTAGAGCAGCCCGTCCAAATGTAGGATTTGGACCCTTTAATAACTTCATCCAAATCCTACAGGTTTCTTGCTGAAGAGTTACATCTATGCTGATGATGAAAACTATGAAAACACAGTAAAGCTTTCATATGTGGACTGAGGATAACCTGTTCAGCTTTTTTTTATGATATAGGTCATTTAATTCCATTTTCAGAGTCCATTCTGTTCAATTATAAGTGGGAAATGCTAAATAACTAATGTATCGTGAGACAGACAGAAAGACAGAGGGAGACAGTAAAGAGTCAAAATGTGGCGACTATCCTGGACGTCCCAGCCCTGACCGCATGCAGGACTGTTAAACACATTAGCAGGTTGGTGTATGGAGGCTGGCTCTAGCACATGGCGTTTTCGGAGCCCCTATAGAGCGACGCTGTGTCTCTTTCAAAGCCCTGAGCTGCTCCATTACTGATGTCAGTGGTGTGGTGAAGCAGTAAAAATCAGACACTTCTTCCTCACTCTCCTGGCAGATCACCCTGGGCCACTGCCCCAAAAAATGCCTTGCAGAATGGTTCTAAATGTCCCGGAAAAGAGAAAGGACTGATGGAAAGAGTGAAGAAGAACACAGATACCACTGTTGCTGGGATGGACTCAAACTGGACACTGCGAGCAGCCAGAGGTCAGCATCCTCTGTAACAGGACACTGGCATGAGGATTTAATTATCTTCATAACTGGACCCATGTGAGACTGTACAGATACAGTAAAAGGGGGATTTTTTCCCTGTTCCCCACCCCCACCACAAATGTAGCCAATCAACCAAGACCTATTTTGGCATCTGAAGTTTGCTTCTTTAGTTTTAACACTGAAGCTATGAGGCTAATGCAGTTAACATGCAGTGGAAGCTCAAATACCTGCAAAAATAGCGGAACACAATCCTGAAGGCTGATGTCTTCCTGTAGTTTAGTCTGTGTATAGATAGAAGATGATTATAAAGTAACAAATATCAACAATTTAGGCATGATGCTAGTAGGTGGAGTATAAGATTCCACTATTTATCCATATTAGCCTCCTAGTTCCAGTCCAAAAGTAAAGAGACAAACTTCAGACATCAAACATGTCGTGACTGATCATTTATGGTAAAGAGAATACTGGATACCATTATCTGAAGACAACCCACAGGTTTCATGTCACATGCATAAGCCCTGAATACTCTATTTAATAAAACAATGCTAGTTACAAACAGCATATGTCAGTAACCACAACATGATACGGATCTTATATGACCTTGTTGTACTTTTAATTTTCTTTTATCGATGTTCCATGTATTCTTTCATTTCTTTTATTTCTTCCATTATTTTATTCTCACTCATTTTCCATAACTGGTTCATCCTCATCAGGGTCACAGGTACCCGGAGCCTAAACCGGGGTCAGTGGGTGGGAGGGAGGGACTCACCCTGAATAGTAACCTGCTCACCACAGGGTTTATACTTCTTTATTTCATGTGTTATTCTATTCCTGTAAAGCAAATTAAATTAACTTGTGTGTATGATAATGTGCTTTATAAATAAACTTGACTTGACTTAACTTGACATGACTTGACTACTGACATAAGGGTCTTTAAAGTAAAGTGATGGCCATTTGCTCCATTTACAATACTTTCATGAAGCACTGCACACAAGCAATGAGACATTATAATGCAGAGAGACATTAAAACCACCTGTCTAATATTGTATAATATAAGCACCTCTATACTACTGTATAATATAAACACCTGTATAATGTCATATAATGTAACCACCTGTCTAATATTGTATAATATAAGCACCTGTATACTACTGTATAATATAAACACCTGTATAATATCATATAATGTAACCACCTGTCTAATATTGTATAATATCAGCACCTGTATACTACTGTATAATATAAGCACCTGTATAATATCATATAATGTAACCACCTGTCTAATCCAGGTCTCCCTTGTGCTCCCAAAAGAGATTTGACCCAATGAGGCATGGATTCCACAAGACTTTTACCACAAGATGTACTGTGGTACCTGAGTTGAAGGTGAAAGTGAAGTGAAAGTGTTCATTCTGTCA
The DNA here is from genome assembly GCA_037577145.1 of Brachypetersius gabonensis. NCBI lineage: Eukaryota > Metazoa > Chordata > Actinopteri > Characiformes > Alestidae > Brachypetersius > Brachypetersius gabonensis. The sequence goes on from JBBJLR010000153.1 coordinate 18,950,426, forward strand.
TACATGAACACACCACAGCACACAGTGTGAACAGCGTGTTGACTTGGCCTCCAATTTCCCCATATCTCAGTTTGACTGAGCATCTGTGGGATGGGCTGGACAACCTGGCCCAATCCGTGGAGGCCCACCTCTCAACTTACAGTACGTACAGGATGTGTTGCAAACATCTTAGTTCAGAAACCACAGCACACCTTCTGAGGTCTCGTGAAGTCCATGTGTTCTTATCTTAATACTTTCTAACACACCTTGTCATTCTGCATATACTGTGACTCATCTGTTGTTTATCTGTGCCTTTAAGATATAAAATGAGGCTTCTGTATGAAGGAATTCAGAGTTTAAAGAGTTTCTTAGGAGACAGAACAATAAAAGGGGAGAGGAGGATCCATTAAGAAGCTGAGAGAAATAATAAAATAATGTGCAGGCAGGAAACAGGAATGTGAAGTCTCGTTAAAAATCCATTTGCTTAATTCCGCCAGGATCACAAGTCTTATCCTGGGACACTGCTTAATGACAAAGTAGGAAAGTGTTGAAGAGGTCTGTAGTTTGGAGTCAGATGAGGTATCTGCTCTCATACTGGGATGCTCTGGGTTGTAAGCCAGTAAATGAAATGACTTAATCAGGGTAAAAACTGCTGGCCGCTGCGACCGCGGACTGTGTGAGAAGTTGAACATTGGCAGACGAGGCTCGATTCTGAGGACATCCAAAGTACCATATTTTACTGATTATAATTATGTGAAACGAATCAATAACACCTGACTCCTCAGCTGAATTTCAGACTATGATTTCAAAATGTCCTACGTCGATTCGATATGGTAATATCTACAGCCATTCGAGCCGTCGCTCAAACAGGGAAGACATTCAGGAAAGGAACATCCAAGAGAGGTTCAACAGGAACAGCACTGGAAGCTGCAGTAATGAACTCCCCATTCCAGTCCTGCATGGCTCTATCCCGGCTGAATGCTGAAAGGTAAGTCCGAATCGGCTCCAGCTCGGGTCCCCGAAGCCCCATATTCATGGTTTAACTCAACCAGCACTTCTGGCTGCAGAAAGTTGTGTTTTTGAAGCTTTATGACGGCTCCACTTGAAATAACCATTACGCTAACAAAGTCTGACCAGCGCTTTCCCCCCACGGAGTGGGCCGGGGAGAGAGCCATGGGCTTTGCTAGTAATGGGCCTCCTGGCTAACACAGTGCGATTCATTGGATCAGAATGTGTTTCGGTCGCAGGCCGTAACCACAGCAGGCCAGCGCGAGTGCATCTGTGAGGTACGAGCGATGTCAGGGCTACTCCCCGATGATGGAACTGTTGGGAAGAAGAGAATAAAACAAGCCAGCCGTGGGTGGAGACACAGGTTGAAAAATAGGTAGAGGTAAAAAAAAATGAAAAAGGAAAAGGAGTAGGAGCCATGTTTCAAGATCACGGACCAAATACAGTCCAAATGGAGGCTTAAGCTTCTCTATGAGGGCGCAGAAACAAAAGGAATTGAGATCCATCTGAAACACAGACAAAGGTAGAGAAATATGGGTTTAGTGAAGCTAGAAAGATCTGCACTCTTGGCATAAAGGGGTTTGAAAGGATCAGGAAAAGGTTCCTTGACTTGATACTGTAACATTCAAAGGTTTATGAGGAACCCTTAATAATAAAGGTGCTACAATAGGGGTTTTGAGCAGTGTCAAGGCAGAATCGGTTTTGTTTCCATAAAGAAGATTTTAAAACACAATTTATGCGTGAAGAACTTACCAGAGCTACACATCCAAACCAAGAACCATTTAAGAAGCTATTTAAGAACTATTATAACACTCAGTTACGATTATGTACTAATAAATCTGATATTTTACATAGTCTATATTTAAAACAATAAAATACGTGATTTCTGTTATTTGTATTTATTATCTCAACTCCTTTTTTAAAGTATTCTTTAGGTTTGCATCATCTAACTTTGTTTATCCGTGAGTAGACACCAGTTTTCCAGGTTTCCAGCGTCTGAAAATAGATTTGGAAAGAAAACTGACTACATGGCATTACTGTAAACAGCAGACCGACAGTTATGACTTATGAGCATGTCGTTACATTTTATGCGTCTGCTTATGCTGAAAAGAAATTAAGTTCCATAATGATTCAAAAATGCCCCCCCTATCCAAAGAGAAAGCCCAGAACACCTTGCAAGTGGGAGGGCCAGTATTTTTGCTGTGGTGGAGAGCGACCAGGGTCAAGTAAATAAAACCTTTCCCAATGGCTATGGCTTATACAATTCCATATACCCATATACAATTCCAATACAGTTCAGATCATATCTTTTTGGCTCCCATCCTCTGCCTTGCCCCATGCATGAGAAAAGTTGATGTTAGATCCATGTTTCTTTTGGCTTTGGCTCATTGTGAAACCTGGGTTGTGTTTTAGATCTGTTTATTAGAGATGCCTACATTGTGGTGGTGGGCCATGACTATTAAAGCTTCAATTTGGGCCATAAATCCTAAAGTTCAATCAAAAACTGTGTACTGCACACTCTGGAGTCAGCTGAACACATCCCCACTCCTCTGTCTCTGGAATAGTTGCATTAGTCAGAGTCTGGTATTGTTTTGATGACTCTCAAAAACAATATGACCAATCACAATCCTTATTGGCAGGACTTTGCTTTCAAGTCACCCCAACCACACATACCCCCTACCCAAGTCATTAGAAAACAATCACAGATGGTCCCCAGTGGAGAAGAGAAGTCTTGAGCCTGATTCCCAGCAACGCCACATCCATCCGTGACCGAGAGTTCCACCCAGTGAGAGCACATTTGGCTGTGCTTCCTCTGAGTGGGAAGGATGGCGTATTCTCTCTTTCGCTGTCAATACAGAGTGATGCTAACCAAATTGCAGGCCTATGTTAGGTCAGAACTGGGCAGTTACCCTTCTCCTCCAAGCGTTTATCTGTCCTCCAAAGTTACGTAATTGGCAGGTTGAAGCACATGAGCCTTTATCCTTCCAGTTTGGTAGCTGTTATCCGGAGAGTTATATAGGGTTAGACTTGGCAATGATTAACACTGAAATTGGGCAACAAAAGGAAAAAAGAAGAAGAAAAACACCCAGGAAAAAAAGCAATGTCAGCCAGCTAAACAAGCAATAAAGGACAACCACCAAAAGTGGAGAATAAGATGAAAAAAAAATGAATTCCCCATATGCTTGCAATCAACCATCAAAACCTGGGGAAGGTCCATTTTCCATTAGCGAATCTCACCAAGGCTAAAAGAGCTGTGCCGAAAGCAGCCTTGGCCCAGAATGAGAGAGCGGAGGGGAACGCTATGGCGGGCTGACATTCACTCACTACTTGAAGAACATCTGGAGGCAGACGTTCACTCTGAGGTAGCTACTACTGTACGACAAGAAAAAGGACATAGGAGAGAAGAAGAGGACAGAAGGAAAGAGTATATGGGTAATGTGTGCACCAGCCTGGGAGGTGAAAACGACGTCTGACGTCAAACTTGTGGGAATGAGGATTAGAGAGTAGAAGTTAATGAAGGCTTGGATTACCAAGGTCTACGCTCATGTGCACCTTGAAATAGTTTGAAAGTAGATCTTCCGTGTACATATCCCCTACCTCTTTCTTCAACTGCATAATAAAGAAGACAGATCTGTTGGCCTGTAAACCTGCAGTGCTCCGATGTTCGCCCACCCCTATACTTTTCTAAACCAGGTCCAGACCACAGACACCACAGGCATTGACCAATGTGTGAAAGGCCACTGGCTCAGAATAGATCAAGATCTACAAGAAAATCAAGATCTATTTAACATCATTGGGATGCGGAAGACCTTCAAAAAGCACTTCTTACATGACATAGTTGGGTAAGGCGAGAAGGATCACCTACAGTGAAAAGACTCCACAGACGATTGCAGGCATAAAAATAATCATGGAACTGAAAATCCAGGGGAGTGACGCCACAGTGATGAGAAAGCCAGAAGTGGGACTAAATTCACTGAGCTTAAGACCACACTGTGTCAGCGGTCAGGGTTGCTCTGCCAAAGTAGACCTGGGTTAGATTGGAATAGGACATTGTTACTTCCTATTCAAGTTAAATCAAATAAGAGACATATAGCATGCACTCACTCAGTGTGTTTTATAGAAAAAAAATCCTTCTTTGTTGATAACTGCAATTTGTAATCCTTTGCACACTTCTAGTGTAACCTGATTGAGTGGTTCAACCATCAGGAGTTTCTGAACAGAGGAGTTAGATGGAGTTTAGAACTTCACTGGAGGCTGTTGCGATCAAAAAATTGAAGATCCGACTGAAATATCCTCGAAGCCTACAATGTTTTGGTTGCAGAGAAAGTCCTAAACTAATGCTGGATAAGTGCGCCACATCTGCAGCCCCATTTGGGCTAGCCTTAGTTCAGATTGTATAGCCAATACTAATGACTCAAGAGCTTCACAAATTGTACTACATGCTTTAAATGCCCAGCAAAACATGCAGCATGAGTTTTTAATTCTGCGTCTGCTTAAGAGGGTTTTAACTGACAACATGGTAGGAAATGTACTTGCTTTTAATGAGCTGAACAGTTTTCAGTCTTCAGTGCTGTTACTTGACAACCACTGTTCACATCAATGGTATTTTCTCCATAGAATATCCCGTCCTGACTCCTTTCCCTGACAAAGCAGCCTTGGTAGACCAGTCCATTTCTCATTATGTAATTCAAAGAGCAAAGAGCCTTCGTAGAACAAAGAGCCTTCATAAAGCAGGACCCATCATTGTCAGCTTTTGGAAAGTAACTATAGCCTTAAAGCACATTCACAAAACAAACACTTCAAGTGCACCTTTAGTTTGGGAATCTAACTGAATGTAACAATTTACATTTTTAAGGTATGTCATATTTTTTAAGGACTCCATACATTCCAGCTTCACTTTTTATTATATTGCTCCATTTTAAAATATTACATTATGGACACATGCTGTATCTTCTGGGGAAGTGAATTTGGGTTACCTTTCAAACTTATTTATTGCACATTTCTACCATAGTGAACAAAAATGTACCTGAAGGGTACCCTTAGTTCTGACATTGTACAATAACAAAAATGTCTTGAAAAGAATGCAAGTAGCACAAGTCCTAGAGTTCTAGGGATCTGCTTGGTTCTACTAACCCCCAGCCCCTCCCCACCCCTCTGTGAAATGCGTCTCTGGTTTCCTCTGGGCTGCTTAGTTTAACTCAGCCTACATTACCTTTTACACTGTACAGCTCTCCTCAACACATGTAACAGCACAGCATGACAGACTGAAAAATGGTAATGCAGAAATTAATGGCTAACATATGTTCCCCTTTCTTGCACTGTGCACTTCTATACCTTTTACATATACATACTCTTCCACTCACCCATGCACTGGTATTTTTAAAGCCGGTGCCAAGAAGGTAAAACTACACTGCAATCAAATAGCACTTTGTGACAAGTAGCCCTGCATCAGACTCCTTGTTGTTAGCAATAGAGGATATGCATTGCAGCAATACAGCTAAAAGGCCTATTTTTAACCATGATAACCAAGACAGCATTTCTGAACCACCATCTCTTCCTGTGGATGGTCTGGACAGGTGCTTATCATTGGTGAATCTCATTCAGTTCTGATGCCATTTGAATGCAACCAATAATAACCAGTATTGTAAATATATGTATGTATGTATGTTTGACCAGGTGACTAATATGTACACAGCTATGGAAAAATTTAGAGACCACTCTTTCAGGTCTTTAATAACTGCATGAATTGAACTGAGCAGCTTTGGCTTAGCTTTTAAGAACTGCTGACAATATATCTCCTAATTTCAAATAAAAATATTGTTCTTTCAAGCATAAGTTTAAAGGAAATTACATAAAAATATGAGAAATTATGCAGTGTTTACAGAACTTGAAGAACTCTTAAACAATAATTACCTTTGACTAACTTCTAGTAGTGTTTTGCCATCGTTGTGAGAGGAGAGTGTTGATTACAGCAGTGTTTTTATACTTTTCCCCATCATATAAGATGGGATTTAGATGATCACTAATCAGTCCCGCGGTGCTTGTGTAGGAATTTAACAGACTCTGGTATGGAATGGGTGTCATATTCATAGAGATGCTGATTTAAAAATAAACTGCAGTGGTCTCTAATTTTTTTTTCCAGAGCTGTATATGTATGTATGTATATCTCTGTAAGCGCACTGAGCTGCAATATGAGTAAACTGTTAGCACGCCGGCCCTTCTGGGAAGCCCGCATTCGCTTCAGATCCAGTGGCTTTGACACTCTGACCCTGCAGTAGCTCCGGCCGGACTTAGAGGCCCATCACTCACACATGTTTTCACTCCAAACAACATGGCGGACAAGTTCCAGTCCGAGGGAAGAAGCATGTTTTTGTTGAGTACTCGGTCACAGAATGAAAAACCAGCAGATTCGGGAGCAGCAATAACAATGTTTCTGGTCAATGACCTTAGACTCATCTCCAGTGCCATTTATAATAAAGAAGAAATTGTGCTGCTCTGGTTTTCACTGGCCATGTCGACACTTCCTAAGACGTGAAAGATGCTCCTGGACTGGACCATGGATTTACAGAATCCAAATGTTCTTTGTAGCATTCCGTCATTTCACATATACATAAATAAAAAAAAATAAAAAAAAACGATTATATAGAGAACCGCAACAATGAAAATAAATATTTGATGGTTTAAATGGTTCTTTGCCTGGTTAAAGAATAGTGGGAACCTCTTGACTCCTTTAGTTCCACTATTGTCTTGATTTTAAGAACCTTTTTAAGTTCTGTAGAGAACACGTTTTACTATGAGTATACTGCCTTTAAAATGGTTCTTCTGGAACTGTGATAGGTCAAGATCTTCATGGCACAAAGTCGGTAAAAACACTGTGATTGAATGGGGGGGGGCTCTTTTGCATGTTGCATCATTCTGAGATATTAGTGTCGCACAGGTCAGTGTCTCAGTAAAGTTTAAGGAATGCCATACCGTGCCGCTGCAAGTCAATACTTTTGAGTCTGGATCAGTAGGTTTGAGTCTCAGCTTCTTTTTACACTTATTTTAAAATTAAACATTTCATCTGAACCCAGAACTTTTGGCTCATTTTGGATACAGAAAGAGTAACTGAATAAATCTAATACCAAATATGTCAAGTAAATGCTTACTGTTTGTTTTGTTTTAAAAACTTTTTAATATGCTTTTCTTCATCATTGTTTGATAGAACTAATACACGGTAAGTGAATATAGCTCACAAAGTTGATTTCTGTTTTGACAGTTTGGGCTCTGCACTTCGAATTCGTTTCATGAATTTGTTTTTTTTCTTTTCGCAAAACAAGGTGACAGTACATTTACTGGTTAATAAATGTTTTGGATCCACAATTTTCACACAGTTTCTCCACTCTTTTCGGAGAAACTACAAGCAGTAAATAATGTCACAGCAAAATGACAATATGAATATGCTATTGCTGGCAATAAGTGTGAGGTTCATAGTTCAGAACAAACTAATATTGTTGTAGACACACAGCAATGTGTCTGTATGTTTTTAGAGGGGTGAGATAAATGCTGATCATATCAAAAGAGAACGTTGATGGACTTGCTGCGAGAGATGCAATATCTGAACATGTGAAAAATTAGGACATGCCACAAGTGTCAGTTTGTGTGTGGAGGAAACGGTAGTGGGTGTCCAGGAGGTGTTTGACATTCACCATTTTTGCACATTTTTACAGAGCACTCCAGCTTAGCCACTTCCTGCGAATGCTGGACTGTTTCCTGTCCTTCATCTAACACACACACACACACACACACACACACGCACACTTACAGCCAATTCCAGCCCTCTAAAAATACACAGCTAAACACTTCCACGTGTCCCGTCGTGGATAAATACACTACACCTGCTTAGGCCCCCCTACAGACAGGAAAAAGCCATGAAAAGGACATTTGTGAAATGCAAAAAGTCATTTTAACATTTTAGAATTTACTTTATTGAAAAAAAGCACAATTGTTTAACAATAACATGGTATTTTTTCCCATGTGCCCAAATGCACCTCGCACACTTCCACGTAGTTTCCTCACCACCCAGCTTCATCTTCCTTACTATTCAACATTAACCTTCAAAATGAAATCCTCAGGTCAGGATTCGCAGAAAGGAAGCCATTAGCAGCGTCTACATGGAGCTACAGGTGGTAGCGACTACTGCCCTGATCACTGACAGGATATTAGCTACTTATGCTATTATGAGATTAAGACCCACATAATTGTCTTCTGTAGTGACCACTTCCTTTAGTGACTCCCCGACCCAAAAGCAATTTGTTGAGAAATATGCCTTTAATCCATATCCGGCCATGTTTTTTTTTTCTGATACTCTAAAGAGCACAGAAAAGTGCGCAACTGACTGTTGGACCAGATGTACGTACAAAGGGCACGTCTCAGAATGTGCTGATGTGACCGCAGTATGCGTCAGAAATTAACATTTGACGCGCTACGGCTGCACTAGCGACCGCAAGATGTGCTCAGCTCAGCCCACTAATTTACTCCTGAGACGTAGGGTTTACTAGGTGCTACAAAATACGTGTCAACACAAGCTTGAGACACAACAGATAAAAGATAGTGGTGTAAATAAAGCTCCTATAACAAAACATTCTACAGGGGGAATAAGCTAATGAGTGAAGTGGCCCTTTTTGTCCCGGAAGTGACCCATAAACACACCACAGCACAACACACAGTGTGAACAGTGTGAACAGTGTGAAATTCTTTCACTGCATTGAACCCATTCAGCAAGTGAAGCAGTGGGCAGCTGGCGACACAGCACATTGGGGAGCAGTGTGCGTGAGGATGGTACTCAAATGTTACTCAAGTGATACTGCTGGCTTTTCTGGGATTCGAACCCATGACCTTCTGATCACAGGGGCAACTCCCAAACCACCAGCTGCCCTGGAGTTATTTACAATATAATTCAAGATAATTACAATATAATTCAATCAAAACCAATCATAACCATGACATAACCAAGGTATGTGAATTAGTAAGGACTTAGAATGTGATAATTGTGTCATAGACACAACGTAGAATAAACGTAATAACAAAATACTTAGTCATAATTTAGCAAGGTTCGCTTATAGTAGGGCAGTAACCGATTTTTTCAGATTGACTTATCCTTCAAAAAAGTCGTTTGATGACATCACACAGACACAGCGGAGGAACACAGGTGTCCAAGACTGAGCAACATTTATTAAAGTTCCCTATAACATTAACAGTCAACATGACAACGAAACAAAACAAAACAAAGTCTAATGCCTTGAATTTCCTGGTAAATTTAAGTGTACAACAGAAAGTGGGAAGAGCTTAAGCCACGGTGCCACTCAGCGTCCTCTGGACTGGACGACTCCCCGCAGTGCTAGCATTAGCCATGTTAGCTAGCGGATGTCGTTTCAGATGGCCATTTATGAAGGGATTATAATAATTGCTTAGGTCAAAGAACACATGTCAGCATAAGACAATCAGAGGCAGAGATTTCATTGTGCACACAAGCGCGCAGAGAGAGGGCAAAAAAACACACAAATAGTCAACTAGCCGATATTTCTGTTAATGCCTTAGCTTAGATTAACTAATAAAGTAGGAGAATGAGATAATTAGTCACAGTCAGGATGCAATAAGTTCTAGGGAAAAAGATCTATCATAATCATAGTCACAGCTTAGTCAAGCAAAGAAAAAATGATTAAAACACTCAGTGAGGTGTGTACACAGTGTAGTATGTCAATGAAGTAATGATAAGTTGTGGCTATCAATGACTTATAAATGTAAGGCATAGAAATATGATTTTGAGCAAATAGGCTAAATGCCTCAAACTCCACAAATTGCCACAAAAGACTCTGTACCTCGGGCCCAGAGTCAAGGAACCGGGAACAAAGGCAGAGCAGAAAAAAGAGAAGGCCTTTTTTCTTAATCACCCCGTTGACCACATCAGTCTAATATTCATCTAATACAGATCTGAGTTCATCAGTCTGAAGTTTGGTTGATTGTAATGCTCATACAGGGCAAGGCTCACATACAGCTTATCATAAAGGGAATTTCAAAGAAACTCAAAGCACTTTCTCTCAGGTGGTCCGCAGTGCTCTCCAAACAAAGAACAAAGCAGCACACGCACATTCGTTAATCCAGAACTGAAAACAAAAGCCCATTTAGGGAGGGGAAGTCTTGATGCATGTTAACCCGGCACAATAACCGTAGTTATAAATTTAATTCTAATTAAAATACTGTGCAAACAAGTTCATGGCCACTGCCTTGTGTCACGGTAATTATGATTATCTTATTTCAGCTTCAAAGGAGAAAATAGGTTCTGCTGACTTCAATAATGCTGTAATAATAAGCTTTTATTGAAGAGAAATGATTTGAACAGTTAATTAGTGAGTTAATTTATTTTAATCATTTATTGCAGTGCAAAAACATCTTTTTATTCACTGATTAAAACCCCATCTCTTCTGCGTTTATGCAAGCTAGTGGAAATGTTAACCCTTTCATATTCTCAAGCTCTTACTGTTATACTTACTTTTATCTCTACGCTCACAGTTACTGCTTACCTAATGTCAAATGTATCTAACATTACTCATCATTTCGAGATGCATTGGAGCTTTAACCATCCTTCGGGTTGAAACCATGATCATGGTTATTAGACAGCATTAGGTACAGTGTGTGTGATTCGCTGTAGCCTCAGTAAATCAAACACATTGTGTTTTCTCATAATGGACTCTCAGCAAACCCCATTATCAACCTTCTGATTACTTTAAACATGGCTGTGCACCTAAATGACCAATAAAGTGTATGCTGCTGCATTTAAGCCATCATGCTCAGTTTTTAACTTCTGCATTTTCACTTCAGAGTCCCTTTGAATATTTATTTTATATCTGGACATTGTGTCCAGTGAGGATTCACTGGTCTTGCTAAGCTGAATATTGAGGGACAGATGTATATGTATACATTCTGGCACTGTAGTCAGTACAGTTTCATGAGGGGAGAATATCACTCTAGGCCTTTTGGAAGTTCTGACTATGAATATGAGCAGCAGTCTCACCATTTTGTTTGTGTCTGGTGGTAAACCACAGCAACTCTGTGCCTGAACACTTTACTGAAGGAGTCAGAAATGCATCATACAACCTCAAATCTATGCTTGAATGTCTGTGCTTGAACTTCACATTAAACATGGGATGTATTTTGCAGGCTTTTAAGTCCATTTTTAGGCTAGAGCATTACCAAGAAGGCACACTTTTTCCTCAGTGGCTGATCATATTTTGGTATTAATGGCCCGAACTGAAGATCTAAGTCAGTATAGTGACAATTTTAGAATGCTAAGTGACAAAATGTGTTAATGAGTCCAGATTTATTTAACATATGTTAAGACATAGGTCCAGAAAACCTGTCCTAAGCAAAAGAGAAGTCTACTGACTTAGACATTAGGGACCAGCAGTATGAATTTTATTGTGCTGTATAGGACACTATACAACAATAGCGCAACACTGCAACAACAACACATATCCATCAATGGGCACAGCCTTGTCATTGGACAATGAACTTAATTGTAAAGATTTTTTAACCTTCACCGCTTGATTCCATACTGGCCTGTAGTGAACATCATGCTTTCGCAGTGATTCTGTTCTTCTTTATGAAGTAGTACCTAGATTCTCTTAACAGTCTTACTGCAATCCTTCTCTCCCCATGCACCCCTACTGTTCTGCTCAGAAGCAGCGCTACATTTACCATCTCCCTGCCCCTCTCAGCCCTGCTCTGGTTGCGCTGCCTCTGCAGAGCCTGCTTTTCCCTGGCCCTAATTAGAGCTCAATTAGTGAGCAGTAGGGTCTGCAGTAAGCAGACACTGCGCAGAGCACTGGGAGAACTCCGCTGGGGCCCAGAGCCGTCCCGATACGCCTTATCCATCAACGGGCACAGCCTGCTACTCTGCACATCAAAGTGTAGCGCTTAGTTCACTTCACTCATTCCCTAACAGCACTGTAATGTGTTTCTGAGGCACATTTAAAAGAACAGTTCAGCAAAACCTCACATTTACACAACTCCCCCCTTCTCCCAAATGTGGTCGATTAACCAAGACACTCCTGGCGTCTGAGCTTTTTTAATTTAGTCTTGCACTGCAGCTATAAGAGCAATGTGGCTTACAAGCAATGGAACTGTGCCTAAATCATCACACGCTCGCCTCAGTTTAGGGTGCAAACCTAAATATGGTATATTAGTGCATATTTTCCAATTATTTGCTGAAATAAAAAAAATTTGTCACATTATAATGTTAAATTCCACAAATAAAAGTTAATTGTGCGGAAGAGTGTTCTGTTTAGAGGATGTGTACTCATTTTCATATCAATAAAACATTTTACCCAGGGTGGCAAATCCACATGGCTGTAGACAGATTCACTTAAAATCAAGACAAATATCAATTAAGGCTGAGTATGGCCCTGAATTATTTCTGATTTTGTAAATCTGTAGTTGCTATTTAACATATTGCATGTTCCAAGAAATGGGACCATACTTCATTCAGTTATGTGTACTAATTACCACTAAATTATTTCTTGGCCTGATGCGGTGTAATCCATTCGTATAACACTATACATAAAACCTTAAGTTCCTTCTCATTCTCTTTTTTATTTCCTGCCCCCCCTACATACTGCTGCTATGTACATGCAGTCTGCATTAATTAAAAAGCACAGCCTGCTCTGAGCTAACGACCCTCTGGAGTGCTATCTGTTAGGAGCTGTGTTTTCCTAAAGTAATATCTTGCCATTTTGGCTATGAGCGTAAATTTGTATCAGACAGCTGTGTCCTTTGGTGTGGAGAACATCCATCTCTTCTGTGAACACTCTGTGATTAGCTGTGATTCAGCTGGAAGTGAAAACGAATAGCAACACACTATCTCGCTATTGACGGACGAAGTTTGGACGGTGACACGTGTGACTGGTAACTCTTTCAGTAAACCCCGCCATCATGGAAGGCCATCAGAGACTGGGGCATTTCGAAAAAACACAATCTTTAAACAAAAACGAGGTTGGAGTTCTAATTAACTTTTCATCTTCCGGCAATTTATTGTCCGGTTTGGGACTGTTCACACGCCTAAACGGTGCAAAGAAAAGGCAAACTTATCACGGTAATTATCATCGGCGTAACTCAACTCTATCTTTGCTGCCAGCCACCCATTCTGTGAGCAAGAGCGCGCGCCATATACCTCACCGCACAGGCCGTATAGAAGAAGGCTTGGGAAACGCCAGGCCCCGAAGGGCCTTCAGTGAAATGTATTAGAAGAGTCATGCCAAGTGTGGCCCCTTCGTTCTGCGCCGTTCTGCCAGAGATAACACGGCGCGTCATTCCTGCTCCAACAATGGCATTAGTATGTCAGAAGCGGCTTTCAAAGTGCCGTGATACATTGCCAGCTGCTCCATTTAGCAATAATTCAAAGCGGGGCCAAGCACTGAGCCTGAGCTGCCCTCAACTTCTTTAAGTCCAAGACCTGACCGACCCCAGTTTGGACATAATAATAGCCCCACAGGTACTTCGCTAGATGATGACATCAGAATGAGGTAAAACCCATCAGAGACAATGGAAGTGAGGGGAGGGGGGACTGAATAACAGTAAGCAGTGAACTTATGGCCGCCGATGCAATAATTTACCATGAAACAATAAGACTGATTTACGTGTTTGGAGAAAGAGCTGCTTGTGAAGGATGCAAAGGAATTTTGGTAGGAGACATCATAAAAGCAGGGTAACCAAATAAGCCTTAGTCCGTTTTCCCTGCTGTAGTCTCTAGCTATTGACAGATCTGGAAAAGGTCCTGCATCAAATGTTTGGGAACACCAGAGTTGATTTTCACTTCACGTTTACACACGTCTTCTAATTATGGCTGGTCATTTTTGAAGCATTTTTTAGAAACTAGTCTTGAGTTATTTTGAGCTTCGTGGCATATGTTTGGGGTTATGCTGAAACGTTCCATTGTTTTATTTATTTTTTCTTTAATGGCATGCAGTGGCCCAGAAGAGAATCAGCCCCATATCATGGTGATCCCTCCTTCGTTCTTTACTGTGGGAGTGGAGTTTTTGAAACTTATGGGGTTTTTCTCCAAAATGATGAGCTGAAGCAGTCCCAAAGAGTTTTTGATTTTTTTTGTCTGACCCGAATTTGCACCTGTCTGGGAACAATAGTTTTCAGAGAATGCACCTGTCTGGGAACAGTTAGTTGTGGCTCCATGAAATTTTATCCTCCATATTCCAAACTGAACCAGTTGTAGAGATGTCTAAGGTCTTGCTTTAATTATCCTAAGTTTTTTCCCCATTTAAATATTGTTGAATAATTTTACTGGGAATTCAATTGCACCTTCACCACGATCACAAGCATGCTCTCAAGCAGTCGCAAAGTTCACAAAACATTTGTAGGTTTTTAAAATTAATACAAAGCAGAGCTCCATGTGTGCACTCCCCATACAGGATGACCTCCCTGTCACCAGCCTCTGCCATCCTGAGAGGAGACAGGAGCACACTGACGACATCACATTTTCTCTTATGCTGGCCAGGCACTAAGCAAGGATGCTGAAAAGAAATACAACAAAGATTAGGCATGATTTCCATTCTTTGTAGGCAAAACCTTTAAATGAACAGCAAACATGGACCATATTTTCCATAGTTATGCAAGCAGTCGATCAGCCAAACCATGCATAAAGTCTGTTTCTTAACTTGCACTAGAAGTACAATGCTGATGTTGCTAACAAACAGTAGAAGCTTATGCTCTGCCCCAGTGTCCGCAGTTATGCCATTTGTTTATTGTGACAGCATTGGTTATAAAAAGTGTGATATAAATCAAATTGAACTGAATCACTTACAATCCCACCCACTTGCCTTCCCCCACTTCATGATGCTACCAGACCTGAATGGAGGCTGAATGCTAACTATCCACCTGAAAAGCAAATAGCCTAAATTCAAGCTTCAAAACAACCGTGAAAGTACTTTTGTCCATTTTTGTTGATAACAGTATGTAATAGGCTGTTCCTTTAAGCATAAAAAACACTGACGTCTTCTCATGTCTTCTATCTTTCTCTCTCATTTCACCTCATTTATTTCTGTCTCTCTCACTCGCTCTTTATCTCCCTCCCACCCTGTATGTACCCATACTAGTCAGGCCCTGCGGCAGTATCGGTCTGAAAGCTGTTATGAGGCAGCTTTCTCCTCCCTCGTCTCTCCTAAACAAAGTACTGCTCGTAAAAAATGACAGCTACGAAAGCTGAGGCCGAGCAGGCTGGGCCATCGGAAAGCTACTGACTGACTGACTGACTGACAGACAGACGGTGAGTGTGCTGAACTGTTTATCTTATCACCACTTGTCTTTTTTTATATGTTTTATACATAACAAGCTTGGTAGTATCATCAGATTGGGGATACCTAACTAGCAGGCAGGAATTTAGTAGCAAAACTGGCAAATTAGACAAAAGCCACAAAACCACAGACAAAATTCTGGCTTCAAAGTGACTGCTACTGTCTTTAGCTGCTCTAACACACTTTAGTCCAAGGTGGAATACAGTGTCCAAAACAACACAAGCATGTCTATTAGAGATTATTGAACACCTCCACATGCTTTGAGGTGTGTGATGATGGAGGCCTGGAGCCAGAGTCCTGTATCCAGACCACACTGTCTCTGCAGAGCCTGAAGTAGGGAGCTGCTCTGGGTTCTGGTGCTGATGCAAGGGCTGACTGTTTGTTCTTTAAAATAAGATTTTCCTCACTCTATCACTTTAATTGACCAACATTTTAGTCCATTCACAGTACGAAGCCCCCATTGTCCCCACTGTACCTCAAAATCAATTAGTTTGATCACAGCCAGCCCTGCTCTACAGCGAGTATTTGTGACCCGATCTGCCGTAATGAGTCGGAAGTCTGCGTTCTATTTATTGAGGTACGGGCTGATTATGTTGAAAAACATCAAAAATAGCGATTTTTCTTTTTTGGTCTTATATGAAAGACAAAGTCTTCAAAATTAATCTCTCAAAGTTTCATCATGGAAATAATTGCGAAAATGTACTTAAATGGCTGTTGTAGCTCTCAAATCTTACAAAAGATTACAAAAAGATCTGTTTTCGCCCATCCTCTGAAACGTCACGATCTCAGCTGTCCAAGTATGGTGTTAAAACGTCAATCCCTGATCTTTTTAAACCTATCAAAATGCTTAAGTCATGAACACAAAACCTTTTCAGTTGCCAATAGGAAGCCCTGTTCACAGCCTTGTCTCCGCCCACCCCTCGACAGATTAGGAGTGTTCTGTGTAGCCTAATGCTAGCGTTTTGGTTTTTTTAATATATATCTCCTCACAAAGATCGGGTTTAACGTTTATATTTTGGGTCAACATCATCGAAGTTGTTTAGAGTGTAAAATAGCTAAAGCTTAAACTCAGTGGATGTCTCCAGTTTGCACTCTGCTGCTGGCCAGCAAGACTGAATCAAGTTCTTTGGCTCTAGTGATGTGTCTTCAGTCTGATTTAATATATTTTTCTAAGTATGTAAATGCCTGTAGTAAAATTTAGTTGTTGAATACTGGGTGCAATGCTATGGATTGTTAAAGATTTCAACAAAAAACAGACAAAAACTTTAAATGCAATTTTCAGTTGGAAAATGGTGCTGTTCTACCATAATTCAAACGATTGTAACTTGACAACCGTTTAAGATACAGCTTTGACCAAGATATCATTTTAAAGCTTATTTTCTCAATGATCCCAAAACCTCAATTTTGAATTTTGGGTCACTGTGACTCATTTTGCCAGATCAGCTCACATTTATAATTATTTCATCTTTAGAGCAGCAAACAGGCTAATTGTAACAGATTGACATAGTACTTTGTTTTGAGTTCGATGCTAAACTGGGACTAATCACTCTTAACTTGCCATCAGGGCCAAATTGCCAGTGTGCAACCACACAGTCAGGAAACCTAAACTCAGAGCTAAACTCAAACTTAAGGTAGTTCTGTCCGTTATGTGTCTTTGTGTCTTGTGAGCTATGGAAATATCGCACTATATAGTCTGTAAAATAGTACACAAGCATTAGAATGCATTCATTAATGTGGTATGCAAAGTAAAGTGTGTGGTTCAAAAAAGGCAAAGTCACACTTGAAGGTGAAATGAGACGTCAGTCAGCAAGTTCCCAGTGAACTTTTAGAGAGAATCAAATACCAATGGTCTTCAATGGGCTCCGCCACTACATCTGGGATAAGGGAATGAATCACTGCACTGGGGATGATTATGTCTGAAAACTGAAACAGGCAGATGTCTACAGGCCTACAGGCTGGACTAAACCACTAAGAAACATGCAGAAAAATACCCATTTGTAATATGAATGAAGCTTTGAAATGTCACCTCAGGGGGTGAGATTCAGCTTCAGTTTCTGTAAGCTGCCAACACTGTGCGGGTCTCCCAGAAACACGAGCGAGCGCTGTGCGTTTCTGACATCATGTTAACACACTGCCACCGCAGCCCACGCAAGCAGACTTCGACTCGTTTTGACTCATGACCATAATTTCTTCTCAAATGACAACTAATTAAAAGTATTTATAAAGCAGACACTGAGGCAATATTTTTGTTGGAGTTGCATGGCAACAGGTTGATTGGGTCGGGGTTCTGGAGCGGTTTGGTGGGGGCCAAGCTCACCGGATCATGAGGTCATAACTCCAAATACTGGCACTGACCACTGCTGCTTTGACTGATGAACACCATAAAACTCTGGGTTCACTCTGACATCATATTCTCAGCCTCCAGAGAATGTGTTTAGGGCTTTCTCTCTCTCTCTCTCTCTCTCTCTCTCTCTCTCTCTCTCTCTCTCTCTCTCTCTCTCTCTCTCTCTCTC
>JBBJLR010000153.1:18974826-19002645 GCA_037577145.1 Brachypetersius gabonensis
GTGTGTGTGTGTGTGTGTGTGTGTGTGTGTGTGTGTGTGTGTGTGTGTGTGTGTGTGTGTGTGTATGCGCGCGTGTGGACGTCTCTTGCCAGAAGGCAGGAGGAACAGCCAAGTCTTGGCACCAGGTAAAGTTCAAAGATACCAATCACCTCTCCAAGCTACTTTAACCCTTAGAAGTCATAGAGCAATGCTCTAGAAAACAGGGGTTTTATAGGAATGATTTCTGACTCATAGCTTCACTGAAATGAGTAGAGAAAGTGTGGGGAAAGAGCAGATTCGAAACTTTCACCCCAGACCACAGTGTGAGCAGAAGAGGAATGTGTGTGAGGAGATATTTTATTATGATCTTAATTTGAGGGGAGGCTATGGCTGTGGGTACAGTTTTGACTCCAAGAATTATGTTCTTTGCCATGTTTGTCTGTATTGGACTGAAGAAAGCCAGGGTTATAAAACCAAATAATAATACAGTTTTACAGGCAAGACAGTACGTGTTAATATGGTAATTTAAACTTAAAAATACAAGATACATACACATAAATACAAGCTACAGCTCTAGAAAATAAAAAGACCACTGCAAAAATGCTCAGGTTTGATCTTTTATAGGTGCAAGTATTGACCTGAACAGCTTTGCCCGAACATATTGCTCCTATTTTCCAAATAAAAATATTGTTCTTTAAAGCATAATTTTAAATGAACATAGATACAAATATGAAAAATGATGCAGAGTTTACAGAACATGAGAAACGTCCAGTAGGGTTTGATCATCCACCTGGTCTCATTGTGAGAGGAGAGTGTTGATTACAGCAGTGTTTTTATACTTTATAAGATGTGATTCAGGTGATCACTAATCAGTACCTCATAAAGCAGAATGAGGTGCTTGTGTAGAAATTTAACAGACACTGGCATGGAATGGTTGGCATACTCATCGAGATGCAGATTTGAAACTTATTTTTTTCTGGAGCTGTGTGTACAAGCTACACACCAAATGTTTTATGTCTTGCTGGAGCAGGAAAAAACTCAAATATACTGTAACAAATGTAAACCCTTCTGGGATAAATTAATAGCAACCTCTGCCCCACACATCATGGTAACATTCCCATAGTTGCATGGTGCCATTGGTTATGTATCAGTGAGCCACAAAACCTTTTGCAACGAACATACAACCGTAACAAAGGGGTTTGCTATTTGACTTTATATTAAATGTTGATGTTGTTTCTCAACCATGATCATCCTGACCTTCTATTTTAATGACTTGTGACGAAGACCTGTGACGACTTAAACCAATAAAAACCATATACAGTTCTTCTCTACCTGTTATACATCTTTTGTTAAAGACTTTTTATTGGTTCTATATAGCACCAAATATGTTGTTAAAAAGACTGTGTAGAACCCTAAAAGTGTAGGATCATCATATTTAAAGAGGCTCTGTAAATCTAGGGTTTTTAGATGCTGGTGGGTTTCGCTTAGAAACCTTCCAAGCTTCTTCGCAAGGCTTGATAAGTGAGGGGGGATTCTGAGAGGTGGCTAATACAAAGTTTCCACCTTTCCAGCAGATGTGTCAGATTGGTTAGGGGAGTAGGGAAGACAAATGAAGGAGAAAAAGAAGAAGTTAGAGCAGGGATTCTCAGAGGCCGATGGTGAAATAGTGGAGGAAACCACCTTGAGGTCACGACAGTGGGAGAAGAATGGGAGAGTGCTGGAAGCGAGGCTACCAGTGAAGAGCTGATAAATAAACATGCTTTTTATTTATTTTATCCTGGAGATGATGTAGTGACAAGCGCAAATCTTCTCCGTTGTCAAGCTTCTTATTTTGGTTGTGTGAAGGAGTGCACGGTTGAAGGCAGCAGCAGGACAAAGAGCACATTCCTGGACAGATAGCGAAGCACTGAAGAAACCAAAGTCGTCGATAAGCAGTCCTCACCTCTCCTGACCAGAGAAAGGCTCCTGACCCGAGGCTCTAACCTCTTAGTACCTCATTCAGGTAATTAAGTGCCGCTAATTTCTCGAGTAAACACAGAAGGGAGTCTTCGCAGCTGCTGCTGATTAGGTGGCTAATATCTCAGCGCTTGTGAAAAATAAACAGACTAATCTGGGGCTAATCTCGAGGAGATTACAGCTCCGCAGCAAAGCTGGCTGACCCACAGCGGACACATGTAGTCCATCAGCGTGTCAGTAGCCCAGCAGAGCAGCTTAAGATTGGAAAAAAACAGGGAAGATGCCCAGAGAAGTACAGCAAATGTAACTTTCCTGTTTTGTTTTTGCCTTTATAACCAAGCCTTTGAATATTGTTTGAATATATTATATATATATGAATATTCCTTTGAATATATTTTAAGTCATTTATTTTGTTATGATTCCCAAATTTCATTTTATATTATACTTAAGCAGGTGGATATAAAAGCACCATTTGCTTTATGTGGCACCACTGGACAGCCTTTGTAACACTATGACATCCACAATCAAACCTAAACCTCAGTAAATGTTCATAAAGGCTTAATTCCAACAAGAAAAGGCAGCTCTTGTGCATTTTTATGTTATTTCACCTTAAGCAAGTAAGTGTTGTGAAGACTTATTAGCACTTTATGGAATTTTAATCAATACTTTTATTAAATGCCTTTTTTTTTACTTTTCCAAACATTTGTTACTTCTAACTAAGAATAGCACAGCTGTTCTGCTTGATTACTGTAAAATAGTTGTAACACCTAACAAGCCTGGGATTTTGAGGGGGTTTCAGAAAGGGCTTGTTTGATCCATCTCTCAAAAGCTGTTTTCCACCATAATATGTTTGCTAGCTATGTTCACTCTCATTATTACACCATCCAGCATGAATTAAGGTGCGCAGTAGACATACAATCTCTTTGAAGTGCTGGAACAATGGTTTGCCAAATATTTCAACATCAAACTCGTTTTATAATATTTGTCGACTGTCATACAAGTAGCTTAAGGAATCTCTGAAAGATGAATTGCGTGAGGCCTCAGGTCAATCTTTTAACTTCTTAATGGAATTTAAACTGCATCACTTAAGTGTAGGGTTCAGGAAATGGAAAATTTAATTTAGGAAACTTCTTTGTCGTTCATCATTCGTTTGATATTTTGAGGTGATCCAACAAAGTGTTGGGTTGTTTCTGCATGTATTCATTTATACATTTAATGATTTTTAAGAAATGCTGTGTGTGCTTTAATAGATGCTGCATGTTAAAGGAGCTGCAAGAATGAATCATTCCTGAAGCTTCTGGGTCTCTGAATCCAGCTCTAAGATGAGGTAGAGAAAAAACTCCAAATGAATAGGAAACACATACCTCTAAAACCATTATGTATGGCTTATATCAGTGAAGAGAAAATGTTTCAAATATGTAATGCAAGTCACCACTATTTTAGGTAAGGCACGTTGTAGGTTGCAGTTTTGTAAGTGTGGTCATTTCTTTTTGAGGTTTTTACACAAATGCCTCTCAAATAGGATAGAAACATTAATGTTTGATGACATACAGCAACATTTTACAGCTTGAATATCATTGTCTTTTTTTATATTTTTGATACAATTCCAAAAGATTCCATTTGTCCTTCACAGTCTTATGGTGGATGGACCCATAGAAATGACCTGGAATAGACGTAATGATTTTAGATGTTTTTTCTGTGTCCTGTAAGGTTACTGTTTTGGAGGTTCATGGTTCTGTTCTGGCCTTCTGAAGGTATCCTTTCTTGACAAATTGTACATTTAGAAATTCTAAAAAATGGATCGATATAAAACATCAGTAACAGTAATGAGTGGATAACATTAGTGTGAGCAAGCCCACGTTGTTGATGGACACTGCACATCTCCCACCAACTGGCAGAAGTCCTCAACCTGAGCATAAGAAACAAAAAGTGCTAAAGTCATCCATCAGTTCATTCAAACAAAGTCTTTGTTCCTAAGAGAAAGACTGCAGGAGTGTGTACAGAGGTGGATGAAAGAAGAAGTGGGTGAACAGAATGAGCGTTAGTAAACTGGGAGAGGTGTGGAGATAAGGCAGCCGAGGCTGTGGTAACTCCTGTTTGAGGAAGGTCTTAAGGTTTGCTAAGCGTTGTGGGGACAGGGGCTGCACCCTCTCTACGACTATATGATAGGCCTAATAACCACCCACTATCTAAAACCCGGCTTTCATCAGGGAACTGACTGACTAATCAAGAGGCTGCAGATCAGTGGAGGTTGTGAAATACGGGGTGTGTCTTCATGCAAGTGTGAAAATGAAGCTAAAAAGTTCAAATATTTAAACATTTTCAGAAGTAGCTTCAGGGGATTACAAGATAGGACCCCCAACTGCCCCCAATTTGCAATGTTGTGTTGGCATGTGTTAATGACCAACTTACTTAACTCATCTAATCTCTTTAAGAACGTCAGTGCTGGGGATCTGCGGAGTTAAGTTCTGACCCTTATCCAGCACTAATCAGGGTCTTCAGGATCATCTGAGCCAAATGTGTAAGATTAGGGTTGGGACTGACCTCTGCAGAGCACTGGGTGGGTGACCCTCATCTAAAGTGACACACTCAAAAATAAAGGTTCTTACAGGTTTCCTGGCTTAATGTTCAAGGAAAGAACCTATGGTTAGTTCAAAATTGGAATACCAGATACAGGGGAGACCCAGACAGATCCAGCCTAATTATGGCTTCCCAGGCATATATGGCTGTGGCATTGCTGGCACAACCTCACAGTGATGGGGCCAATGCTTAGATGGCTGCACTGCACTTAATCATGTTGCTTTTAACAAATGACCCTTACTATTACTTCATCAGGCTTCATGCTACCAGCTTCCTGTGCCTTCATAAGTACCTGGAATATTCTCTGTATGTTACAGTGATACACTGGATGAGTTAGAAGCTTGATTGCATTTCTCAAGGTTGCATATCATGGAACCAGGTATGACACGACAGCATTATTTTAGCTTCTTGAGGACTAAAGATGCGAACAGAACCACAGTCTATAACAATAAGATGGCTGAGGAGTTGGTGGCACACATAATTAGCCCTAGTTGTACTGCTTTCAATGAATGTTTTGTCTTAGGAATCTCTACTCCAACACATTGAAACAAGTGCTTTTCCAAAGGGAAGAACTATTTAACCAAGTCAATCTGGGGATTCGAACCAACATCCGTGACTCATTACTCCTACCATTAACAATCATCCACTACACTGACTAATGAGCTCACCGTCTACATGGAGATAGACTTCATAGGAGATTCAGATTATTATTTTCCCTTAAAGCCTGAGGAGGAAAAACACTGGACTATCTAGGCTGTCACATTTTCGAACAAGGTAGTGTTCAATGTAGCTTTGCGAGAAAAACAACCACACAGAGCAAAAGATCATCTAAGCCACTGCTTTACAGGCCCTGGCTGGTCTTCTTGTCTGGGCAGCTATTAATACCGCACAGACTCTGTCTCCCATCACTTCCAAATGGAGGTCCAGGAGCAAATATTTTCATTTAGAGGGAAAAGTACTCAAAATTACAGGAATCAGTCAAAGCAGGGCAAGAGGCACTGCTAAGTTTTGAGTAATGACAGGACCCTCTCTTCTTCTCTCTCTCTCTCTCTCTCTCTCTCTCTCTCTCCTTCTCCCCAGACCACCCCCCACCATTCCCCCTTTCTTTCCCTCTCTCTCATCCAAAGCCAAGTGCAATGTTGACTAATATTCGTGGTAAGTTGTGGGTTGTGTACAAAATGAGCTCCGCTATGAAAGCGAATGCCTGATAATTGCGAGAGCTGATTGCACTGCCGTGGACTGCCAGAACGTAATTTCTATTGTTAATAACCGAACGAAAATATTTATGTCTGCAGAGCACAAAAATGCCTTAAACTGTTTTGCTTTCTGCCGAAATGGCCTCTGCTTATGCACCGTATTTCATTTTAATTAGTTGCAAAAACAGAATTGGCCCGTAGTTATCAAAGTGGAACTATTTTGTGAAGCGATGCCATTTTATTTCAATTTGTTAACCATATTAGACGGCCTGGCCAGCCCAGTCCGCATAACTACTGTTGCGCTCTGTTTTGGAACGTGAAATTGAAAAATGATTTTTTTCGTTAAATATTAGCCCTGCCGCAACATGCTTCCAGAAAGTGAGCCAATGCAAACATAACATTTCAAATGTGAAAAATTTGAAGATAACAATTATTTATCCTGGTAAATGAGAGTGAGCAAGACGAGAGAAGGAGTGTGAGGTTGTGTGTGTGTGTGTGTGTGTGTGGGGGGGGGGGGGTTGTTGTACATTCACTCGTTATGACACGTTATTATTTGTTGCCAACTCTCCGCTATCCTTTTGCTAAAAAGAAAAAAACAAGACGCCAAGTTGTGAGAAAAAAGGCCTTTTTGTATCCACTAGATTTTATAAATTAACAAGAAGATTCATCTTCCGTCCGTCTTAGTCAGATACATCTGTGTTGTACAACTGTATCCATCAGCGCTCATGAAGCACAGCCACTATGTTATCCAGAGTGCTGGCTGTGCTGATGGAACAGGTCCAAGCCTATTAGTCTTTAAAGCAGAGTAGCAGGACTGGGCCACGGGAGTACCACGCTCAAACCTGTTAGATCCAGAGTCTCTGCTTGATTTAAGCTCCTTAAAATACATGACATGTCCAAACCTTTGTGGACATCCGTGTTTCTTCTGACCCACCCCCTCCTCTTGCTGCCTGTAAAAGACTCTACTGGTGAGCCTTCATGTAGAACACTGCTGTGCTGTGAGTAGATTATTGTATTCAGCCATGAAAGCAGTAGTGAGGGCAGGTACAGAAGAATATTCATTCTGGAGAACCAATCCAATTTATTCCACAGATTTTGAATGAAGCTCCAGCACCCCAGAGAATGCCACAGACCCATGTTCTGGCATTCTTTCCTCATGCTGATGGACTTGGTAATCTTTGGATCATTTCATTGGAAATGCATTTCTCTAGAAGAGCTGTTCCAGTACATGTGGACATGCAGTGTACTTGGACACTCTGGGAACAAATAAGAACAGTCCAGAACAGTCAAGATATAGTTAAGTGTGTAACGATAGTCCAAACAAGGAACCCAAACGCAGAGTAGAGAAAGAAACATAAGCTTTTACTGAAATAGGTCTGCATGAGCAAAAGGGAAGTCCAGTCCAGAAAACGGGTCACAACAAAATCCAAAGCTGTAAAGAAAGCACAAGTGCAAATAAGAGGACTAGAAATAGGGCTAACAACCTCAACCGAACGAGTATACTTCGCACTGAGGTCTAGTCTACCTGTTCTATATATAATCCCAGCCCTTAGTACTCAGGTGAAGTGGATCTGGGTCTAATTAGTCTCTGGGAAACCCTGGAATGTCTCTCTGGATTAGGTGGATCCGTGGAGCCGGATCGCTGCCCTCCTGGTCTGTCTGTGACAGTCCTCACAAAGTGCTCCATGAAGAGGCATGCCTACTCACTCACTGGGAGCACAATGAGTAATAATTTTTTTCTTCTACATTTGCCATTTTGCAGAACTGCATGGGCAGCTGGTACCCTGTTGATTAGGGTGGAACCCTGGAGCAAGGTACCGTCCCCACACACTGCTCCTCGGGCGCTGTAATCCTGGCTGCCCCCTGCTTCACTTGGTGAATGGGTTAAATGCAGACGAAGAATTTTTGTGTGCTGTGGTGTGTTCACGTATGACAGAAGGGTCACTTCACTTTTATAATGTCACCAGGCCATTGAATGTAGCATTAGATGTCTCCCCAGACTCTCCCAGGGTGCCTGCGTGACTCACCTCTGTAACATTATTTGTTAGAGGTGATCAGGCAAATGACGTTGCGAACATTTGGTATTTGGAGTGTTGATATGAAAATCTACTGGAAATTTGTGACAAGCTCAACTTAAGAGTGTGGCATAGACCAAGGGCTCTTAAACCCTTGTTTTCATGGGGCCATCATAATCCTCACCAATGATGTGTGACTTTTTTCCTTTTAGTAATCCACTGGGCTATCAGGTAGGAAGCCTGAGGTTGTCCTGAGGTTCCTTTTGTAACTGGTTTGCTTTCATAACTGAGGTGCTTTGTAACCAGACATTGCAACCAAGCATAGCTTGGTTATCATTGTGCTTTTAAAACCTGGTAGATTTGGCTCAAAATCTGGCTCCTCGTTACACTAGGTGACCTTTGTGTGTTTAAAAAAACTGGTCCCACTTTACAAGAAGACTAAAGGGTTTATGAACCATTCAGACTAGCTTATTAATGGCCTTAAACGTCTCAAAATCATTAATAAGCAGTCATAACATGTATATAAAGACATTAGCAGAGAGCTGTTGTATCTGAGCGTGACTGATGAAGGTTTGATGCTGACTTGTAGGGAAAACCAAGTAAGATCAGTCACCAGCAAGAGAAGATCTTTAAGATCAGAGGTGCTCAAACCTGGTCCTGGAGGGTCTGTGTCCAGCACAGATGATCAATTCCCATTCTTGGGAAATCACCAAACGGTGTTGGACACTGGCCCTCAGGACTAGAGTTGGGTATCCTTGTTGTAGACAGATGTGTACATACTGTGTGCCAAGGAACATTCACTTTGCGGTGCTGAATTGAACACAGCTGAAGGCAGTGCTTGTTTTGCCGTTTTCAGTAAGTCCTTCAAAAATATTTCAATTTCAAGATTTTCTCAGAATATTAACACACTGAAGGAGTTATTTGAGTTTTCTGCTGAGCAGGTTAAATTAGAGAAGGACTATATTCACAAAGAGGATGTTTAGAACATTGCATACGAACACTATTTGCAACTGCAAACATGTTTATGTTTATGTTTATGCCATTTGGCAGATATGCTTATCCAGAATGACATACATCTGTTCTTCCCATACCTGTAAAGCTATACTAAAATCAGCACCTGCTTTTAACCAAGTTACTGCCAAATTTGAACCTATGACTTTCTGATCGCAGGGTGAACGCCCTAATAGGCTACCAGCTGCCTACAACATCTACACTCTTGTCATCGCTCATAACTTTTCACAGCTGTTTTTGTTTTACCGCCATTTTTGGGAGCATGTTTACATCCCACCTGTGGACAAATATGGGAAATGGCATCTCAGTGGCTTCATTTTGCCAACATCAACAGCAGCAGTCTATTCCCTGTGATTATAACTGCTTATTAAGGTGTGTATGACTAAATAATGACAAGCCACAGCAGATGTAGTCTTACTATAAAGCTGTAACAAAAAACATTTAAATAAAGAAAATACCACAGACCCCCAGGCTATCCCTCGAACACCCTAGAGAACCGCAGGTCCCCACAGCGAGAACCCTGGGTACTGACAATTAGTTGAAGCTATTAGCAACACTACACAGGACTACAATTCACTTCATTGTGACTTTAAGAAGCAGTTCTACACTATCAGGCCTGAGGAAACATGTAATGACCACTGGGCTGACACTCAGGAGAAGTGCAGATCAGGCTAAACGGACTCCAGATTGTTATCAGATCGTTTAGAATGGAACGAAGCAGAAGAGAGTGCTGAGTAAACCTGGTAGAGGCTCAGGCAGTGGGGTGGACTGGCTTCTCTCATGGACATGCTACAGACTTTTAACTAAGCAGTAAAAATAATAAATATCCCTAAAGTGCAGAAGCAGGGCCTCCGAAGCCAGGCCATATTGATTTCAAAGCAAATAAGCTTCGCGTCACAGGCATTATTGGTAATTGCTTCATGTCATGTGGCCCGGGAGTGTCAGGCCAGAACGCCGGACGTGATTTCTGCAGTCTCGGGACAATTCGACTTCATTCCCTCTCAGTCATCGGGAATGACACAACACGTCCCGTCTTTTCCGTCTATCTCCAGAGAAACGGAAAAAAAGGGCCTGAGAAGTTGCCAGATCATCTTTCTGCTGGTACAGAGTAGGAATGCTAAAACATATCACTCCCCATCTGAAAATATTTCCTCCAGTCCGGCGAAGGAGACAGGGGGTTGCTGAAGGTTGCCAGATCCTCTCCTTTCACTGACTTTTTTGGCAAAGTCGAATTCAGAGAGCATTCCAGTTGCCAGCAGTGCTGCTGGACTGTAATAGATGTCTTGTATATGGTGACAGTTTTATGCTTCCTCTCCTGTATCAGCTGTAAGAACTTTTATTGCAGAGAAACTCTTTCCCTTTCTTTTATCTCTCTACACATCCTCTCTTTTCATCCTTTTTTTGGACAACAAATAAATCATTTGAACATACATATCCGCTTTCCCCTCCGTAGCTGATCTTCTTCATACTATTTGGGGGTCTAAAAATATTTTAGCGTCCCAACCAATCTGACCAAGTGTTCAACAGAAACGGAGTTTCTCTCTCTCTCTCTCTCTCTGTAACTCTCTTTTTATATCTCTCTGTCTCTGTCTCTCTCTTTCTGTGTGACTCTCTCTCTGTATCTCTCTTTCTGTGTGTCTCTCTCACTATATCTCTCTTTTTTGTGTGTGTCTCTCTGCATCTCTCTCTCTCTCTGTCTTGCTTTCTCTCTCTCTCTGAGTCTCTCTCATTCTCTCTCTGTATCTCCATCTCTCTCTCCCTCTCTCTCTCTCTGTCTTTCTTTCTCTCTCATTCTCTCTCTGTATCTCCATCTCTCTCTCTCTCTCTCTCTCTCTCTCACTCTCTCTCTCTGAGTCTCTCTCATTCTCTCTCTGTATCTCCATCTCTCTCTCTCTCTCTCTCTCTGAGTCTCTCTCATTCTCTCTCTGCATCTCTCTCTCTCTGTCTTTCTTTCTCTCTCATTCTCTCTCTGTATCTCCATCTCTCTCTCTCTCTCACTCTCTCTCTCTGAGTCTCTCTCATTCTCTCTCTGTATCTCCATCTCTCTCTCTCTCTTTCTCTCTCTCGCTCTCTCTGAGTCTCATTCTCTCTCTGTATCTCCATCTCTCTCTCTCTCTCTCTCTCTCTCTCTCTCTGAGTCTCTCTCATTCTCTCTCTTTCTCTCTCTCTCTCTCTGTCTTTCTTTCTCTCTCATTCTCTCTCTGTATCTCCATCTCTCTCGCTTTCTCTCTCTCTCTCTGAGTCTCTCTCATTCTCTCTCTGTATCTCCATCTCTCCCTCTCTCTTTCTCTCTCTCTGCATGTCTCTCTTCTCTTTCATCATTCTACAAGGTAAAACACTTCACTGCAGGATGAATGCTACAGATCCAACTGTCCTGCCCATTTCTTTCTCTCAGACGCTACTCCTAAGATCTCAGGGTCATAAAGGTCAAGGGGTCATTAAGAGGCCCACTGTTCTCCGGCCCAGTCCAGCTCCGAAAGAGGATATCCTACAATTATCTGGTTTAAACCAACAGCCATAAATGCTTCTGGAGTTTACGGCAGTTTGTGCAGACCTACTGAGTGACACCTTTACCCGGATAATAGCTTCACCATGTTTGGATGTTTGGTTTTGAGACACATTACAAAGGTCATTACCAAAGAAACATGAAGGAACCTAATCACACACACATACACACATATACACACACACACACAATGAAGGCCCTTGAGAGGCAGTTTAAAACTATTGTGTAGCACAGTAATAAAAAATTAATGACAGTAGCGTTTTAACCTATTTTACATATTATTACTTTTTCTATTACTTTAAATGCACTGTATGTTGTTTTGTCTTGAAAATGTTTGTACTGTTCCTCTTCTGCTTCTCTTGCACGTCCTCTGGCAATCCACACTTGTGCAGTTTCTGTTTTTCATTTCACTGTGTACTGAATAAGTGGTTAAAATAACAAACTCCTACTTGACTTGACCTGATTTGATATGACTTTGTGTGTATAAATACATTTTTAAAGGTGTACAGAATGTAGATGTTTTTCAAACATGTATATTTAGATGTATACATATATATAGCACAGACGACTTTAATATTAAAAAATTAAATGTAATATTGTAAATACTGTTTAAATACTGTTCTGGATGTAAATTCATACATTAGCATCCATTTGAATATTTGAAGTCATAAGCTTAAGTGTAATTGTCCAAGAAAACAAACCCAGGCAGGTGTGTCCAAACTTTTAACTGATAGTACAGAATATTGTACATAACATATAATTCAAACTGCTTCATCAGATGTAACATTATGCTTATATAAATATTCTCTGTTCATGTTGGGCATCATTTGGACTAAACACATTAAAGAACTGTGCTGAGAGAAAAGCCACCTAGAGGCAACTGATGGAACTGCAACACTGACTGGAACAGCTTGGCAAACATCATAAAAGGTCTTGGACAGTGGTACCTCACCTATACAGTGTAAAAGACCTCCACAATAAAATAATACTTTTTTAAAACCTATATAAACACTCAGTTTAGTGAGTACCGTACACTGTGCTAATCGGTTTAGGATCGTTTTCTGGTTCTAGCAAAGCAGCCCCCATCTGCTCCCTCCCATCAACTCTGAACTCGAGAAAACTCCAGTGTGCACTCGAGATCTGAGTAGGCATTGGCTACTGAACCACACACTGTACTGAACACACACACACACACAACTCTGAACACACTCCCAGGGCAGACATTTAACTGGCTTCATTAAACCCCAGTGAAGCGTGAACATTGGGATAGTTATGACAATTAGGATAGTTATGGCTTCTTGGGTTTTATTATCAGGCTAACTGTGCTCAAGCTCTCCAGAGAGGGGTGGAAAGCCCAACAAGATTCCACACGCAGCAATAATATACTGAGAATTACAGTATACAGAATATTACAATGCAGGCGAGGGCGATGTCAGAATACAGATTGCGTGTTTTTGTTGATGTTTAAGTGTAAGTAAGCTCACATCCTGTCCTCTCTCTATTATTCCCACTTTGTCTCTCTCTCTGAGGAGGAGTTGATTAAGTAGAATAAAAAATTATTAGAGTTGCCAACAATACCGCATTGAAAGTCCAGATCAGAGAGACGATGAGATACGGTCACAGCTAGAACACCGAAAATGTACGATGTTGTGTGAAAGTCTGGGGCTATCCATAGAAATTGCATGTAAAGTTATTTATCTGTATCTATCTGACCTTCAAACGTTTCTAATTTAAAGTTGCACTTGAACAATGCTTATAGACACACATATGTGCAACATATCAACAACTACAAGCATTTTCTGTTCAAAGCTGAAGGCACCACTAGCCTCGTCAGATCTATCAATACCACCACAAACCGTTAAACGTCCTCCTCCAGCGTCCCGCGGTGGCTGGGTGGAGTCGCCTCGGCGCTGTCAGGCGTATGCAGAGCCAGTGAGACTGCACACGCTACCCCTGACGAGAGCGTGGCCGAGGGGATCTTAATAGGAGTCACATTCACATTCTTGGGTGCTGATGATGAAAGGGAAAACTATCAAATGTGTGGCTGTTTCCTTTAGCCAGAAACAGGAAAGTGAAGAAAAAAAACACAGCAGTCATAACAGTGCTGGACGGATCATGGCAGTGTGAACTCTGAGTGACACTGAGCAGAGTGGGTGGAGCTGCACTCCGTGAGCTCAGGTGCTTTAGTAAAACTGCAGGATGGGATTAAGTAGAAGGAAAAAAAGAGAGAATGACAACATCTGGTGGCCCAGGCCATCATTTTCTTATATCCAGATCAGAGAGCTGTCAAAATACGGTCACTGCTAGAACCCATTTTGCTGTGCAAAAGTCTTGCTGTGGAAATTGCATGTAAAATTATCTATAGTTAGCTATCTGATCTTCTAACATTTTTATTTTACAAAGCAAAGTTCCGTCTAGATGTAGTTGAATAGCTAAGATTTCTTTAGTTTGGAACTGGGGCTACAAAGCCAACACTGGTAAGACTATAATCCACTGTTAACCCAAATCTTTTCCATAAATACATCCCCATAACGTCCTAAACCTCTTCAAACTGCATTCATCTTTTAATTAAGGTGGAGTAGACCTGTGGATGTGGTTTAGTACACTGAATGACTTACTGTAAATTATAAACATGAACCAAACTTTACAGCATAGCCGAACATCGTGGGCAGCCTGTTTACACAACAGGGTCTGTTTTCACAAACCACCTCAAAAGCAAGATAGCTGATCTAGAATCAGTTTTAGTGGCAAAAGTTGTGATAAATACAGTGAAATCTGATCCGAGCTCAGTTCTCTTCCTGTTTGGTGAACACCAGCCTTGTTTTGTCTGTGGTGGTGAGTTTTTTTTTTACACAGTAAGTCATACTAAGTCCTAAACCGAATTCCCCATGTCTGCTCCACCTCAGTGAAGAGGCTGACGCAATTTGAGTGTGTTGAGAGACGTTTCTCCTCTGGTATGTCGACTGTGGATCTATTGGCTTTACTACATGAAGAGAACCCTTAATCACATTGTTTGCATTAGTTGAGAACTGACCGAGGGCTTGCGGAGTCAAACGCGTCTCTGATGTGGAGCTTCCTGACCTGTGGAATAGCCAGAGTGCCCCCCCCCCCCCGTCCAACTGCACCCCGAATGGAGCACATTGTAATTGTAAAACAGCTTTTACAAATTGCAGCTCCAGCTGCCTGTAGGAATGCTCTAGTGTGGCATCACAAATACAGTGTAGACACACACACACACACACACACACACACAACCAGTGGTATTTAAGTATTACCAGACCCAGACCCACAAAAGAAAAATGCTACAAAGAGACCCATGTAATCACCAGAGGGAATGTCACTCAAGACAAACGAAGAAATGAATGACAAAAATCAAACAAACAAACAAACAGATTAAATGAAACCCCTCAATCTCTCCATGCAGACGGAAGCTGCTAGTTCATGTCTGGAGCTGGTTTAGATCAGAGCCATCAGAAGGAATGTGGTAAATTCCAGTATCACAAAGAGAAACTACAGGCAGAAAGATTTCTTGCTGTAAACAGTCATTTAAATCCCTTGTGCCACCAGTGTGATTTGAGTGACTCTGACAGGAGCCAGATTATGAAGGCTTGATGACTGGGTCAGAGCATCTCCAAACAAACGTGTTCTTGTGGGATGTTCCTAGTATGCAGGGGTCAGTGCCTACAAAAAGTGCTCCAAAGAAGGACAACCACTGAACCAGCAACAGGGTGGTCGTCCAAGACTCACTGATGCAAGTGGAGAAAAAAGGCAGAACGGCTACTGTAGCACAAATTGCTGACAAAGTTAAAGTAGGTTATGATAGAAAGGTGCCTGAACACACAATGCATCACAGCTTGCTCAAATGGGCACACAAGCATCAGCGTCCACATGCAGAAACAGAAGAAGGTGACCTGGTCTGACAAATCATATTACCTTTAACATCATGGGGGAAGTTGAAGGTTCAAACCCTCACTTTTGATTGTAAGTTGCTCTGAATAAATGCTTTATAACGTGTTTTTCCACACCACACACATTGTTCAGGAATGGTTTGAGGAACATCACAATGAGGTAAAGGTGTTGACTTGGCCACCAATTTCCAGTCTGATTGGGGATCTGTAGGATGTGCTGGACCAACTAGTCCAATCAATGCAGGCTGGATACCAGTCAGTTCTCTCAGAATAGACACATGGTTTTAATAAACATAAAATCTAAAGTAAAACCAAAAAATGAAAAAAAAAAACAAGAACAACAAAAAATGGAACAAGTTTTTGAACAGAGAAATTCTTCCCAGGGAATTCAAACATAAATACAATGTTTGAGAAAAAGTTTCTTGGTCGGAACCTTTCCTGATTTACTTTTTTATCTAATCAATAATCAGAATCTTTTCAGTCCCGCTATGAAAGCGAAGTCCAGTTTTGGCCCAAACAGGGAGACAGCAGTGCAAGATGGTCACTTTAAATCCTTAAGAACATTCTGCACTCAGCAAGGCCGAACAATACATGTTTGATAAAATCTGATACTAACAAGTCCATAATCACACCGAAGCAATTCTCCAAAGTTCATAATTACTGCTGTGGTAAGTATTCTGTGTTTGATTGATTGAAAATCATTTCTTCTCTCTAAGAAACTGATTGGATAAACACAGCACCTGCAGGACCACTATTTCACCCTATTACACTCAGCTTAGCTTGAACAAATCGATGTGTTTTCCAGTCCAGCCTTTAAATAT
Source organism: Brachypetersius gabonensis (assembly GCA_037577145.1). Classification (NCBI taxonomy): domain Eukaryota; kingdom Metazoa; phylum Chordata; class Actinopteri; order Characiformes; family Alestidae; genus Brachypetersius; species Brachypetersius gabonensis. Next base: position 18,990,799 of record JBBJLR010000153.1, read on the forward strand.
GAGCCTTTCTTAAAACATGGGATCTGTATCAAAAGCAAGAATATTAAGGCAAAAATGTGATTGAAGTTGAGAGTCCACAACATGTTTTAGGATTGAAGGGTGAACATGTGTATTCAGTCGTAAAGAAGAATTCCACATGTTGGTCAAACCTTCAGGTTAAGAAATAAATAAAGTTGTTCAGAATGTGTTTGGTGTGAAACATTTTGTTCTAGAGCATTCCACACCAGGAATTGTTCATAGTGGTGGTGAATAGAACCAGAGGCCTGCTCTTAAAGCTCAATCACACACAGTTCTTACTTGAAATGCTTATGCATACGCTGCCTGAGATGTTGTTTTTCAAGAGTTTTCAGACTAAAACAAAATGTATTCACGGTACACACAGGGCATTTCAACACAAAATACTCAGATTTCCCACTATTTTACTGTCATCAACATTACATATAACCATTCAGAAGTCCTGTGTAGGTTCACTGGTGGGTTTAGATACTAATTAAAATGATTATATTTGTGTTGTAAACATTGATACCCCTGGTTCCATTCACCATCACTGTAGAGAAATCTGAAGTGGTAAGCTTTTTGCCAATTTCTCACCAACCCGCTGGAATCCCAAACAGCGAAATTTTACTTTCTTGCCATTTTTTTAATACATTTAGAAATCTCTCTTTCTCTGTCTCTCTCTCTCGGCATGTTTCTCATCCTGCAAGTTGCATGCCAGAGACTCTACCATACGAACGAGACGCAGTCATAAAGCATTTCTGTCGCCCGATCACTGTGCACAGTCAAAATCGCACACTTTCCTTTTATCTCACTCTTTCCCCCCTGCTTTTCCCCTCTGAAATGTTCGGCTGACCGGAGGGACAGCTTTGTAGAGCTGTAGACGCAAGGCTGCCTCGCTTTCAGCAAACACGGACGCTCGCGATTAAAGCGCTCCAGCAGGGTTTCTTCAAAGGCGAGGCGCACGTTTTACTGATTTCACTCACACTCCACCCTCCTCAAGTACTTTCACAGAAGAATAAACCGTTTTTTTGCTCTTACATTTTATGGAACACGTCGTGCATTTGAAGTGGGCCTGGCGGGATACCAGTCAGTTCTCTTAGAATAAAAGCGATTATCTTCACAATGACAAAATACAGTGGAGAGACGCTACAGGTGGAAATGATTGGTTTAGTTAAAGGAGAAAAAAATGGATTCGCTCAGCCCAGACGTAACTGACGTTTGAAGTTTGCTTCTTTGGTTTTGCACTAAAGTTTAATGTTGCTAGGCCTCCGCTTAAGTGATTGCATATACGGCTTAGATCACCCAGTACTACAATAGGCTCTGTATGTCTGTTATCTTTTGATTGGTGGCGTCTTTGCTCAAATCAAGGATTATGCCATACAAGTTTTTGTGGGTCTTCAAATGACCATGAAGTCTGATTCTACTTCGGATTTTCCTGTGACAGTGAGTTAGGGTCTTGAGGTCTTTATTGTCAAAGACGCGGCTGTGCGTTTGCTGTAGGATGCACTCGCTGCTCTTATTCGATTGCTCACTTTTCTTGTTATCGATGCACCGGTCAAGTGGATGCTCCCAAGATACATAAATTGTTAGACTTGCTTCACTTCCTCACCATGGACACAGACGGTAAAGGAAGGGACTTCTTCCCCTGGGATCAGCTGGGCCAGTATCATGGTCTTTTTGATGGAGACGTCGAGTCCAAAGCGATCATAGGCGTCGACATATGTGTCCAAAGTGGTTTGTAGGTGGTGATAGGAATGCTCAAGTCCTGGAGCTCACGAATACAGCACGGTGTCGTCTTCCCCTTCGCTTTGAGTCGGCAAAGGTTGAAGAGTCCTTCATTCGACAGAGTTCTCAGAGAAATACCTGAGGAAGGTGTTGGAGGCATTTGTTCCAAGGCTGCCATATACAGAACGAAGAGAATTGGGGAAAACTTATCTCCTGGTTTCACACCGACTTTGATGGGAAAGCCTGGCGAAGTGTCTCCTGATGCTATGACCCAACCGTCCATGTCATTGTGCATGGCCTTGAGGACACGCATGAAGCAAGATGGGCAGCTGTAACCAGAATATTACATAGAGGGATCTCCATTGTTTTCTATACTTCTCTTGGATTTGCCGTAAATAGAAGATCATTTTGATTGTCCCTCTATTAGGTCAGAATCTGCACTGTGATACTGGGAGGAGTTCTTCAGCAAGTGGCAGTATGATGGGATAATGAAAGCATCTTTCAGGTCCTTCTGTAAATCTCCCAATTCCCAAATTTGCAGTATCAGTTGGTACAGCCTGGCCGTCAATGTTAGCCCACCTTCCTTGAAAAGTTCAGCTGGTATATTATCAGAACTGGGTGATTTATTGTTTCTCTTGAAAAAATGGTCAGTACACATAAAGTGTAAGAAACCCAGAGAAGGAATGAGGAGGAATGTCACATCATTCAAAAATAAAGAGTCCAAAATTAATGAACCATTTGGAGCTTTTGCACAAAATTACAATTTGAAAATGATCAATAATTTCAGCTTCTAATTGAATTTATAAGGCTCTGACTACAATTGCAGTTTCACTAATGCAAACCACTTCACTCAGCTCACCAACTAATTGGCTTTTATGAGTGTGCTATTTTTTTTCTGTGGTTCTTTTAATGTCATACACTGGCTAGAATGTTCTGAACCTAGCCATTTAGCTCCATTTAGCCTTATTCACTGAAGCTCATCTTGGATTTTGGTGACATTATTTTGGTACAGTAGAAGGAGTAGAAAACAACCATACATTGGGTACAACATATTGGGATGCTGCAAGTTTGATCCCCAATATGGCCACAGCCAGCCATGAGTCCACAACAGCATACTTGTCCATGTTCTCTCTCTCTGTCTGGGTGGGTAGGGTGGTTCTTCCACTCCCTCATCACCCTAGCCAGGGTGTCTGTTAGGTGCTACAGAATTAGCAGTTAGTGTTCTCCTCCAAGCGTGTTGAGGTGTCGAGCAGGTTGAGAAGATGTGGTGAAACCTCGGGTGTCTCAGAGGAAACAGGATACCCTTCGCGGGTCCCGGTAGCATTGTGTAGTGGGGGAAGTTTTAGTCAAAGTGGGTGGAATAGCCAAGGACCAAAACTGTAGATAGAAAATAGTAGTGGGGTGAGTGTTTGAAATTGCCATGAACATAGCAAAGATGCAATGGAAAGTTTCATCCCAAAACTGCATGACTAAATTATCACACACTTGCTTCTATGACCAAGTCATAAGACATTTTAGCACTTCTGTTAAACCTCGCATACCCCCTGGATGTGGAAGTGGTTCGACCCGCTGTCCTTTCGGATTAAAAGTGTGGACTCTGTGACCACCCCTCGCTCGACGTGGGTTTTCACACGGCTTGTCCGAGCTCTCCTGTGCTGCTACATGTGGAATGAATTTCCTGACAAATGTCAACCACCCCACCCCACCCCACCCCCCAGCTCTCTTCACTCCATGTTCTGCTCTCCTGTTCTGCTCGCCCTCCCTCCAACCCTCTTTTCTTCTGTAACTACCACACAATTCAGAAGTAAAAAGCTTAACCTTTAGAAACATCGCCTCTCACTTTGACTCATCAAGCGCAGAAGCGTTTGTGTGTCATTTTTTCCAAACCCTGCACAACATCAGCGGATCTTACTAACAAGCCCCGCTTCCTTCACAAAGGCTGGAACTGAATTAGTGAAATCAGATGTTGTGGCGCATGCTTGTGGTGCAGACGAGCACCTGCAGATACTGCAGATCACCGGGGGACTGGCTAACTGGGCATATTTAGGTCAGAAAAAAACCACACGTTAAAACGTGTAATGCATTAACACAACAAACATTACAGTGATAGTTCAGTAAATCATATGTGCATAATTTCTCTACATGCACCGTTTAGGTTATGAGCCAACACTTTCAGTCTATCTCTATAAAAATAGACAAAGTTATGATATAACAAGATGAAACTGATCTGCGGTAAAGTAAAAACGGACTAAATCTGATTTTCACCAGATATCTCCGGCACACATCAGTGGGTTCTTCAATCTGGTTCAGACTCAGTTTTAAGTCTGTACATTGGTGCATCTGCAAGAGCATGCCCTCAATCAGGAATCCTTAACTTTCTCCTGCCCCCTTCATTGCCTGTAATCTTCAGAAATGTAACACATGCACACGGGGTAACTCATGGGGGCACAGTCACAGTGGATTGGGACAGTGCCTGGGTTTGCTCTGGTAGTGCCCTCTGCCCCAGCACTAGGCAATCAAGGATCCCTAGAGGATCATAAAAGGGCCCTAAATAGGACCCCAGCTTTTCCCTGGGCCTCTTTAGAAGATTATGAAAAGGTCCAGAGTGCGGCTGTACAGTGCAATCCTACTCGGTAACATTTTATTATTGTGGTTTTCTTTAGACCCTTTGCTAACCCTCCCATTTCCCATTTATTAATTGAACGTACTTAGTTTGCCAAATGACTGTTGGATAGACATAATACAGTATTTTTTGTACCAACAAGGTTATTCAAAGTAAAATATAAAAAATGAGGGATGGTATATATGTATAAGGATAGGGAGATAGCAATCATTTGTCAGTTCATCACTGGTAACCTCAAACTTCACTTGGAATATTTGACGATACATTTGGACCCAGATAAAAAAGACTTTCCAATAGTGATTTGTCACTGGCACTGCAATTTAGTCTAAGACCAAGCTTAGTCTGGGTTGTGGAAAACAATTTGCTGCAATGAATGGCTTCAACTATTCTGGGAAGGCACACTAAATATTTGACATTGCTGTGAGGAGTTAATCCAAGTCACAGGAGCATTAGTGAGTGTAGATACTGATGTTGGATGATCAGTTGGAACACAAATGCCACTCCAGCTCATATCAGAGGAACTCCAGAGACCACAGCAGTTCAATGCTGGGGGTTTTGCAAGCCAGTTCTTGGAACTGGGCATAGTGACCTTAGGCTGCTTGATTGCTCCAGAGTATCCCTTTCTTTTTTTTTATTTGGCCTTGGAAACTTTTTTTCCTTAAATCTACCTAATGGAAACTTTAATAGGGAATCTGGGGTTGGAGTAAATGGTACATGGATAGACTAGTTTGTCCATTTCATGCTGCGATGGAGGTATACTCTCATCCTCACTGGGACTTTTAGAAGGAGTTCTTGAGCAGTCATGGTGGAGATATGTCATAGTGAATAAAAACCTAATTAAAATCAAATCACAGCAACAGCCGAGTTGAGGCTCAACACTTTCAGAACAAGCGGTTGGACTTGGGAGCCAGAGTCCTGGAAACTGTATTGCTCCTCTTTCATTTGGCCTGCACACTTCATTAGGAGCTTCTCCCGACTGTAGCTGGTTTTCACAGACGTTGTAATGGTCAGTGCACGGGTCCTGTTGAAGGAGTTCTGAAGTAGGGAGACGGTATCTGCAGCTGCTTTCGCTCGCTTTGTTTTGGTTGGAGTTCTCAGGCCTGGCATTTCTGCATGGGTTATTGTCAGTGAGATCTGTCGGCCATTGGCCCCGTCGCCCCTGACAACAAAGAGTCGTAAACATTAGAGAACCCACCCGCAAAAAAAAAAAAAAGATGGGGAAAAAAAGAGGACAAAGGGATTCTTGCGTCTTGCTCTGGTTTCTGTTATGTTCGGCTTTTTATATCTTTTCCATAACCTTGTTTTCATGTTACGAGAATTCGAAAGAGTACAAACTGTGGACGACAGCCCTCTTTGTCGAGGCAGGTTTGGACCCGGTAGAGAGGATGGACACACAGGGTGTGTTTATCAATGTTTATTTGCCGAGGAGAGAGAGCGCCTTTTGGGCTTCCAGAGATGTTTGGAGGACGTTTCAAAACATTTCAAACATCTGAGAGGATCTGATTTACTGATGTCTCTGTGATGAGTGACCAAAAAGTTCTCCTTTTGTTCAGGTCAAATCCACAACACTATGGTCTAGCTGTCCAGACACTATGTGCACTATCACAGATTAAGCCTGTCGCAAAACAAATTCTAATGGGAAAATGATCACCATACAATGACAGAATGGTTAATTTTCAGAAAACATTACAGACCGTGTAAGCATTGGAGAGCTCAGACAGACAGTCACGTTAATGCTGGAACATCTGGGAAACCCTCCTCTAATGAACTGTTCATGGTAGATGTTTAAAGACAACACAGTGAAGTGAAGCTTTTTTAGTGCTACGTTCTTTATAAAGGTCTCTCCATCTTTGTCCAGTGATACAGAACAGCCACTTTTATGAGTGTAAAGAACCACTGAAAGGTTTACGAGGTGGAAATGTATCAATGTCAATGTTTGAAGAACCTTTAAATATTGCAAAGTATCAATTTAAGGTTTCTTCCAAGAACATGTCCATTATGCAGTGGTTTTTAAACTGTTAAACGTCTCTTCACACTAACACATCTTGCTTGCAGAATGCACTCTTTAAGGTGCCTTAAAAACATTCTTTGCACAATACAACAGAAGAAAGGGTTTATTTCTTTTCAAGGCATTTCTTAATTCATGTTTTGAATCCCTAAAAACCTTTAACGGACCCAGTTTTGAAAACGAGATTTGTCGTAGTAAAGAGAACGTTTAAAGTTTAATTAACCTAATGTAACGGTACTAGATCAAACCTTAAAAAAATATACAGAAACTTAACAATGTAAAAATTTTTTTCACACTCACAAACCTTTAGGTTCTTAAGGAAGTTAAAAATGCTTCTTCTATGGCACTGAATAGGGACATTCTTGTCCACTCAGCAAACCTATATCAGTAGTGGTAACCGTTTTAGTTATTTAGAGAAACAGTATGTAAGCAGTGTCTTTTTACTGTCAGGGTTTCATTTAGTAAAGAACTTCTAGAAGAGCACGTGTTTTAGACAGTATAGGACAGGTTCTTCAGGACATGTCTTTGGGAACAACCATTTGAAATGTGCTTCAAAAAACAGTCCACTTTCAGACTTTTTGAGCAGAGTTTTTGAGCATTCGAGCATGTCCCTGGTAGCATAACCTCTAGCCCCAGTTTAGGCATTTTTGGCAGGAAATCATCTTCTACTGATGGGTCTGATGCACTGCTTACCTTTAGTTGGGGGTGGTCTATGAATCTATAGTTTGAATTTTCTGCTCCAACTTAAATGTGGAAGCATTTAAGGTGCTGTGCGGGAACCAGAACATTACAGCTACATGATAGATGATTAATATAGGGGGGTTATTTCCGTCATCTATGTGAAAGCAAGAGCATGTGCTGTGTGTTTCGGGTGATGAAAGGGTCGTCATGTCAAATGTTGGAGTAAGCTGCAGCTGTACAGCACATTGCTTTTGGGATGTGAAGTATCCAGAGATGACTATTACATCACATATGGCGTCAGACTTAACAACAGCATTGTTTATTGCTCAGACGAGCAGAGCAACAGTTTCAACAGCATTCGATTTCTCCTCCTCACCATCATTGTGCCTCTCCATTATTAAGGCATAGCAGCACAGTAGTCCTCGCTTTTTTGCCAGACAAGCAATTACTGCCGTAAGCACTGGATAAACACATAGAGCTCATTAATAGAGCAATCTGCAGTGGAGTGAGCAGACTAAACAAACCTATCCAATAAATAAATGCTACTTAAGTTGGCTCCTGGCAAAAGTAGCTCTTGGGTGCTTTAGGACTAATCTCTCCTTTTGTAATCTTTACTGAAGGACCAAAATCCTTCCCAGGCCAGTTAAGGGGGCAGCGCAAGCCCACTTAAAATACTATGATAAGATCACAATCCGAATCAGAAAACTTTATTTATCCTTGAGAATATTGTTTAAGATTTTAATGAAAAAGCCATAGCCTATTAATATAACCCACCAGTTAGCATCTTGCCAGCTACCTACCTGTATGACTGTTTAAAAGACGTTTAAACGGTCATACAGAGATTTGAGTTGATCGAGAGTCAGATTAGAGGAAACTGGATTTGATGGAGACCTACTAGAATATTTGGTGAGACCAATAGCCAAGACTGTGACAAGTCTGAGACAAAACACCAGTGAATTCAAGACAAGGTCAAGTTCTGCTAGAAAAGATGACAACCTCATGTATCATGTTGTCTACTATTCACGCTCCCCAAACATCTCAGCCACTGTTTCAAGTTGTTTTTACCTCTTCCCTTTAATACACAGCACTTGCAGAAGGTTCTTCTGCTAGAACCGAAGCAGCATCAAAGCTAACCCCACAGAGAACTAAGAGAGAATGACATTTTACTGACTGTGAAATTGACAGACGAACTCACACACCAAGGTAGAAGGTCCCAGTTTAGTCAGTTTTGTTCAAGACTTAAGTCCTTGTCACAAGTCACTAAAGGGCGAGTCTGAATTACTGACACGAGTCGCCACTTCTGTTGCATGATGCTGCTGTGTGTAAAATTTCCACCAAACTATTCCTTTAAAGATGTGACCTCTGAACAGCAGATGTGCGGGGCATAGCGGAGTGGGATGCTGCCAACAGTTCCTGCCCAGAATGTTTGTCTCGTCTGTGTTTTTCTTGGAGGCTCGTGTTTATCCATGGTACTATTGTCTGAGTCTCTCACCGCTGTAGTCCCCAACACATCCGTCAGCGGACGGCCAAAACCAAGAGTGCCTGGGTCTAAACAAGCTCTGCAGGCAGCATCTTCCACCGCCATGACAGCTGCCTGTTTTGCTGGTGGCCACAGCGCACAGGGCCACAGACAACAGCAATAAGAGCTTTCTACTGTAAACAGTGCGCAGGAAGTGAAGCGCAGGCATGCCACAAGACTTACACTGGACTTCTATGAAGTGGTGGGAACGTCTGGGAAAGCTCCCTTCCAGAGCAGCTTTTACAAGGCAGTTCTAAGAGCCTCTTTGAGGGCTATTTCGACGTGCTTGTACTACTTGTTGACAGATTTCTCAAGCAGCGACTCCCGCACACTCACTCACGCACACACACACAAACATACAGAGAGCTAGGGGTGTTAAAATAATCCTTCAGTGTATTCCCAGAAAGAGACACGACCAGTGCAACTGAAAGCATCTGCCACCGATTACTGCAGAGTCAGGCTTACTGTGGCACAATGTGGATTCAAGTAAACGGAAACAGGACAAAGATTATAGATAGTCTGAAACACGGAGCCAGAACAAACAGATAAACAACAGCAAAAAGAACCAGTTCAGCATCATTTTTCTCCCCGATTTGCTCGGCGGCATTTGACAGGAGCCGGCCAATCAGGAAGCTGTCTGCAGAAGGTCATCTCGAGGGGATGCTCTACTGGCATTTCACCATTTCTTTTCAGGAAGCCAGAAACAAGAATTTACTGACAAATAAGAACACAATCCACCAAGATCAACAGAGCTAGAAGAGCTATACATTGTCAAAACTGTCTGGACATGAAGACCAATGGCTTAAAAGACGTTTGGACAAGAAATGGCAATTTTTTTCTTTTACATTGTCATTTGTGACATTTTTTTTTCCTTTAAAAGCTTTGAAATGAACCATTTTTAATTGTTTATTTTAAATTGTGCAAAAGTCTCTATGTATAAGGTCTGCATTTATTTACATTTAGACTAATAGTCTTGATAGTAAATGAACACATGAATCTAAACATGATTAGCAAGTGATCTGCACAGGGTACACAGTGTCCAGTTTTCATCACTGATGAGATCAACAGTGCATGTTCCTAACATCATATATACAGTCTGGCTCTTTTCGGGTAAGACCCATCATCTGACCCATCATCCAGTGCCTCTCATTCTCGTTCATGCAACTTGTGGATTCTTGTTACAGTGGAGGCTTTTGAGAGGAACTGAAGCTCCACTTTGTTGTTCGTTGATCACTTATTCTCCCAAAAACATTATCGAGTGTATTCTGCTGAAGATATGATCCATTTGAAAGCGGTGTCTGAACAAGAGTGCTTCAATCAGTTTATATCAGGCTGGGCTTCAGCCTACATGATATTAGATGGGTCAAATGGATGCACTAGGAAAACTGAATGGTGTTAAAAATGTAGCTTTACATTAGTAACGTGGCATTTGATCCCTTGGAGCAACTGAGGGAAATGTCATGTTCAAGGACACAATGATAGAAAGTGTTGTTTTGAACCTGTAATTTTGTGGTCATCAGGTTCACTGGAAAGTGTTTTACCCACTGGGCTACTACCACCCATGATTAGTGCATCATTAACACGTTACTTTGACATTTCTGTGCTTCATGAAGTTTTTTACACCCCCCCTACAACAAAACAGCTTTTTCAAAATGGACAGAATGCTGTGAACATACTGTGTTGGACAGATTAAAGAAAAAGATTCTGTGAAACCTGAGATGATGTGACATTGTTGTGCTTTAATCATTTCACTCAGCTTTCCTCTATTCGTCATTCCCAAACTCTCCCTCTCTCTCCTGGGAGGTCTTCCGTCTATGTCATCCCACTCTTTCTTTCCTCCTTCCCTCGCCCCCCTCCCAACTGTGTCAGGTAAGCTGATCGTCCTGCAATCCTCTCCGCCCGTCCTGTCAGAGTGAAGCAGGGAGTGGGGGGTGATGAGCGGGAGACAGAAACATTCAGACTCCATCCAGGAGGCCTCTGAAGGCCAACCTGCACTTCCTAAAGCTCCCTTTCAACACCAAGAGGATTTAGAGTGAGACACAAACAGTGATTTAGAGAGACGGGGGCTGGAGCTGGGGGCGGCAGAAACGAGAGGGAGACAGAAGGACAGAGAGATGGAGAAAACAGAGCACATAAAAGCACACTATCATTTTGGGACGTGCGTACGACATCTCACCTTGCTGTGTTGAGAAGCAGAAGCGATGGGTGGGCTGACCGGAAAGAGATCCAGAGATGACCGGGACACTCCCACCAGCCATAGATCATCATCGAGCACCCTATGAGGTACAGACCCCCGTACCAGGAGTCCGGTTCATTATTTTTAAAACTGCTGTCCTGATAACCAGTTAACCAGTGTTAAAGAGGCCATTCAGGCTGGAGAAAATGAGCCAAACTGTCCTGAGATATCTCAATAGTCAGGTCGCTAAGTTGGTAAGTTCAGCTTTTAGCTTCTTGTCCTTCTCATCTGACTCATTTCTGTGGTTTGAAGACAATTATTACACTTATATAACTGCACTAAGACATTTAGCATCCTGGCAGTAAGTTTAGCTGTATGCCTGCTTTCTGCATTCAGCAGTGAACAAACCATTTAAACTGCTGCTCTCCAAAATTCAGCCCAAAAACAGCAATAGTTTCATAAAAGTTTCTTCCAGCTTTAAGACGCATCATCAGAAGGGGGGATTCCTGTCCTTATTAACCGGGAAAAACCTCACAAAACAGACACTGCCCAAGAAACACACTACTCTTCAAATAGTGAGTGAATTATTGTTTTGTTCTGGGCTTTTTGGCAATAATTTCGTACATTAACAGGAAAACCTTAAAATCTGTTCAGGTGTTTAAAGCAGCTTTGGGCAAAATAGAATAAATATGAGATTTTGACAACAGTTTGGAAAAGTGTCCAATCATTTTTTAAAAGCTGCTCTTACACTAAGGAGATACTTTGGTGAAGACATTATTATTATTATTATTATTATTATTATTATTAGTTGTTGTTGTTGTTGTTGTTGTTGTTGTTGTTGTTGTTAATAATGATAAGTTAACAGAATGTGTACGCTATGCGGCATAATATGTAGCAATAGACTAAAATATGCACATAACTGATACATCAAACATGCAGCTTTGCTTGTGAGCTGAGTGTCAACCAGTCAAAAGCTGAGATTCAGCACTTGAACCTACACCAAGTGGGAGATATATCAGTTTTAAAAACTATATACTTAGACATATACAGTGGTGTGAAAAAGTATTTGCCCCCTTCCTGATTTCTTATTCTTTTGCATGTGTGTCACACAAAATGTT
>JBBJLR010000153.1:19007697-19031661 GCA_037577145.1 Brachypetersius gabonensis
GAAACATTTTGTGTGACACACATGCAAAAGAATAAGAAATCAGGAAGGGGGCAAATACTTTTTCACACCACTGTATTGTATAGACATTAAATTATTGTTTCGAGTGTAACATACAATTTCATGTCGCTTCAGGGCTCAGAACTGGTCTTCTATACTTCTGTGCTCCTCTAGGTAGCTCAAGCCAGCAGCTGGCAATTTGCAAAGCATAAATTAAATAGAATCAAAATTTAAAAAAAATTGTGACTTAAAAACAAGCATAAGGTATGCTTTAACTCAATTACTTTAACAGTTTCAGATTAAGCAATCCTGAAACATAAGGGTCCTGCAGACCCCTTAGCCCATCCCCATTTCTGTATCTGTGCTGTGTGTGGATATAATATAAAACTGTATGCAAATTACAAGACAGAATTGCCCCTACATTCATTTCAGTTTTTTAAAGACATCTGTCTCTTCAAATGATAGGAAAGGATGCCCTCAGCTGGTGGCTGACTGACAGTTGCATATCCCAGCAGCTCTCAATAGCATGAGCATCATCTATACATCAACAGCTGCGAGGAAACGGAAAAGAGCCTCTTTCTACCTTACGTTTCCAGTTTTGATTGATTTTTCTCGTTTGCAAAACAGACGAGCAAGGCCAGATTTATAACCCTCCTATAGACTATTGCTAATGCACCACTACATGCTTATGCTTGACTAACTAGAAACAAGGGACTCCACACATCCAAGTGTTTCTATGCATAAGTAGCTGCTGGCAATCAAACCTTTTCTGCGGATCTTAGGGAATTGTGGAGGTTTAAAGGTGAAGCATGCGCTGAAATCTCAATAAAGGTTAATGTAGCTTTGTGCAAACCAAGACCTGGCAACCAAACTGTCAGCAGGATAGTGAAGAAAATGGACACACAAACATTTCTGATTGGTCCGTTCACCACCTCCAGGACACGTTCTATCATCGACATTCATCCGGGGGTCATCTCTGCTCCTGCCGTTGGCCCCGACCGAAGTTAAGGCCGCTCAGGATCCATTACACGCTACATTTAGCCGCCCGTTCACACGCCGGAGACTCTCTGAGCCTCTCTTAGAGCCCAGGGCTGCAGCAGAAAGGCATTAAAAAGAGATACTCGTTAAAGAGTCATTACAGCTGCAACCAGAAGCCTGTTCAGCTATAGAGGAAAAAAAGAAAGAACATAGAGGAAACGCGAGAAAGAAAACGCCTTGGACAGCACGCAGTGTATGAGCTTCTGTTTTCTGGATACCAAGCGTTGGAGGTCTCGGCAGACAGTGTGGGTGAACGTAGTGCTGTCATTGTTTGGATAAAGGGCGGTGATTTTCTTTTTTTTCGTTTGGCCCAGGATGCAACTCTGCTGATGTAACCTGTTGGGCCCGCTGGGCTCCAGAAGCTTCTCTCAGGCGCTAAGAAAAAAACAGGGCCAAGCCGTGTTTTACTGTCGTCATTGAAGCTGTCGGGATCAGGATCGTCATCAATCTTGGGAGAACTCTGAAGTAAGAGAATATTTTAAGCTCCGATGACTTCCTGATGAAGTAGCTCCCATTCGAAAATATGTTCCCGTCAGCCATTTGAGCTCCTCACAGTGGTGAGAAGCTCCATGATAAATTGCCTGTTGAACTGCAGACACTTCATGTGCCCACCAGGGACCACGGCTTGGGAAAACACAGCTGCCGAGGAGGACGGACACACTCGGAGAAAGTGTGCGCGCATCCCACATCCCCAGCGGAGAAGGCCGAATCCTGCTGCCGCAAACACGTATACACAAACGCGCTCCCCTGGAGCCAAACGCTGTTTGATATGTTTGTCGCCGATCACATGGCTTCAGCCTGCAGAGACTTCAGGAGATAGAGGACATGCGAACATCTCACCCAGAGCTGCAGCTGTTGGGAGATGTGTTTATTTGCTAAAGCTTTTTCTTTTTTTTAAATATGTCCTTTACAAAGTACCATTTCTGAAGGTCTGTCACATGTCCTAGGATGACAGGTCAAGACAGTAGGATTTTAGTACTCTTGGGTACAGAATGATCTCCCCCACACTGGGAAATCAGGAGCACCTAAAAGAACACCTTTACAGGGTCCCCCAGTCACCACTCTCTACACTGGAACACCTTATAAAACACTTCTAATCACTTTCAAATAACACAGCGAGGCCCCACAGCATTAATGTTAAATAATTAAAGAACTACGACACGGTTCAACAAATGTGATGTTCTTTAAAACATGGCATAGCGCATTTATTACACACAGTGTTAGTTGATGGACACTGGAGAAGCTCAAGGACTTACACTAATGAAAATGACATAATCCTGTTCATTAAGAATTTTCTCCAGAGTATCAACTGGGAAACAGTAAGGAAAATGCATTAGAAATGTAAATAAGATTGATGAACAGACAGATATATAGATGGATAGGTGGATAGATGGATACATGGATACATGGATACATGGATATATGGATAGACAGATAGATAGAGTGGCCTAGCAGGTAAGATACTTGCCTATGGACCAAGAAGTCATTGGTTCAAATCCTACCTTCACAACCACCGCTGGGTCCCTGAGCAAGACCCTTAAATCTCAAGTTGCTCCAGGGAGACCACGCCCCCTGTAGTTAAGGGAATGAAAGTCGCTTTGGATAAAAGCGTCTGCTAAATGCTGTAAATGTAAAAGCATATATATATATGCTGTACATAAATACACACGTATATATATATAGATAGATTGACATGTACAGGTATCTACACTATATTGCCAAAAGTTTTGCTCATCTGCCTTTACATGCATATGAGCTTAAGTTACATCCCTTTCTTAATACATAGGGTTTAATATGACATCAGCCCACCCTCTGAAGTTGGACAAGAAGGCCTGGCTCGCAGTCTCCACTCTAATTCATCCCAAAGGTGTTCTATCAGGTTGAGGTCAGGAGTCTTTACGGACCTTGCTTTGTGTACTGGTGCAGTCTTGTTAGAACAGGAAGGGGCCGTCCCCAAACTGTTTCCACGAAGTTGGGAGCATGAAATTCTCCAAAATCTCTTGTGTGTGCTGAAGCATTCAGAGTTCCTTTTACTGGAACCTAGGGGCCAAGCCCAGCTCCTGAAAAAAAAAACACACCATAATCCCCCCTACACCAACATTTGCACTTGGCACAATGCAGTCAGACAAGTACCAGTCTCC
Organism: Brachypetersius gabonensis; assembly: GCA_037577145.1. Classification (NCBI taxonomy): domain Eukaryota; kingdom Metazoa; phylum Chordata; class Actinopteri; order Characiformes; family Alestidae; genus Brachypetersius; species Brachypetersius gabonensis. The sequence continues at coordinate 19,010,874 of JBBJLR010000153.1, forward strand.
TGGCAACCAGCAAACCCAGATTTGTCCATCAGATTGCCAGATGGAGAAGTGTGATTCATCACTTCAGAGAACAAGCCTAGTCCAGTGGCAGCGTGATTCACACCACTGCATCCGACGCTTTGCATCGCACTTGGTGATGTCTGGCTTGGATGCAGTTGCTCGTCCATGGAAACCCATTCCATGAAGGTCTCTACGCTGTTCTTGAGCTAATCTGAAGGCCACATGAAGTTTGGAGGTCTGTAGTGAATGACTCTACAGAAAGTCGCCGAACTCTGCGAACTATGCGCCTCAGTATCCGATGACCGCGCTCCGTCAGTTTACGTGGTACCACTTCGTGGCTGAGTTGCTGTTGCTCCCAATTGCTTTCACTTTGTTACAACACCACTGACAGCTGACTGTGGAATATTTAGTAGCAATGAAATTTCACCACTGGACTTGCACAGGTGGCACCACGGTACCATGCTGGAATTCACTGAGCTCCTGAGAGCGACCCATTATTTCACAAATGTTTGTAGAAGTTGTCTGCATGCCTAGGTGCTTAAAATTATACACATGTGGCCATAGAAGTGATTGGAATACATGAATTTAATCATTTCGATGGGTGAATGAATATTTTTGCCAATATCTGTGTGTATCTGTCTATCCATGCAATTCATCCAACTATTTTAATATCCATTGGCCAGTCTGTCTATCCATCTGAGTCTATCAATCCATCCATCTTTTTTATCACTTTGTATGTCATACTACCTATTCATCTATTTACTTGCACATCAATTATCAGTTTGTCTATCCATCTGACTATTAATCTATCTTTCTATCCCTCAGCCAGTCTATCTATCCACCTTTCCTTTTATCTCTTTACTCCATGCATTCACTCTTCAGTCTGTCAATAAGTTTATCTGGTCCATCTATCTATCCATTCATTTATCCATTCATCTATCCCTCAGTCAGTCCATCTATCCACCTTTCCTCTTATCACTCTACTGCAAGCATTCGTCCATTAGTCTGTTGGTCTATCCATTTATCTCCATTTACATTTACAGCATTTATCAGACACTTTTATCCAAAGCGACTTCCATTCCCTACCTACAGGGGGCAGTCTCCCTTGGGGTTAAGGGTCTTGCTCAGGAGCCCAGTGTTGGCCACCATCACCCATAAATCTGTCTTACCTATCCATCCATACATCCATCCATCTGCCAAGCTATATCAGTCTATCTCTTCAATGATCAACTGATAAATCCATATTTCCCTTTGTCCATCCATCTCTCAATCTAGTAAGAAGCTCATAGTCACAGTTGCTTGCAGTGAAATGATTTGGTTGGTGTATAGGTAAAAAAAATCCCGGTCAGACAGTATCCACAAACACGGCGTCCACCCTGTCGGCCCCTTTCACCCCATGTCACTTCCCTTTGGGAGCAGGAAGTCATTTTATCCTGCTTCGTTTACTCACCTGCTCCTGGTTGTTCGTGGCATGGCCCCCTTTTTTCATCTTTACCAAGGCGGTGAGGCAGTTTGTGTTTGTACAGCTTCCTCTAATCTGAGTCGGCCCACAGGAAGTTATTACAGCAGAGGAGGCCTGCGGAACGCTGGCGGCTGGTGGGGCAGGGTGGCACTGTGGTTCGGCGGTCAGAGCTCAGCTCTCCAGGAACTGGGCCGTGGCTTCGGCTGCCAGGCCCGCTCGGGCCTCTCCGACACTCGCGTCAGTAATGGCAGAGAAAACAGCGGCTCAGTGGAGAGCAGGGATTAAGCAAACATACACAGAGTGCCTTTGAAGTGAAGCAAGAGCCTGCCAATGGGCAGCTATAAGTGGAGAAGGAAAAATATTGTGAAACGTAGAAAAGGGCCGAAGAAAAACACAAGGCTATGGACACAGATGAGACTTCAAACCGAAACTGCCGAGGCTACTGATGATCGTTTGCGCTGCTTCTCATTACTAGTTATGGTCAAGGACTTAAATCCCAGAGAATTTTGGATTTACTGGAGGTGATCACAAACCTGCTCCTGGTTTGGTCAGTATAGTCGGTGTAGTGGAACCGTTGGAAATTCGTAGTTGGTAGTAAATGGGAATCCCACCAATTATTCACCCCCGCCCCCCCCATTATGCAGTGAGATGTGAACAAAGTAATTAAGAGTTAGTGTGAAAAGGTTCATTGTGGAGAGACACGGATTACTTTACATTGGAATCTGATTTCTCATATAACCCCTTTATTTACCATCCAAACCCACCAGTGAATTTACATGTGTCAGTTTTTCCCTTTTTTATTGTTGCCAGGTAACTTTCTTAGTCATGTTTACAGATACACTTACTTTCAAATATAATACAGATTCTGTCTCTAAGGAGTAAAATGGAAAAAAGACAAACAAAACAAAACAAAACAAATAGACCACAAACAGTGAAAAATACAGAGAACGGTAGAAGGGGATTATGCAGCAAGTAGTGGCCAAATAAAAACAAATGTGTTCATGGATGAATAAAATTCCAAAGGGGAAAGCACATTCGCCAAAACGGGTCATATTTTTTGATGCAGGGTAAAAGGTCCTTTCTCAAATACAAGTAAAGAGGCTATTTGAGAGAACCACTCATTTAAACATTGGCCCTGAGTATCAGAACCAGACAAGCAGAACACACTTTTTCCTCACTAAAGACCAACACAGCAAACAAAGCAAATCTGTCTTGATTGAAACTCAAGCTGGACGTTTAGCTAGTACAATTCACGATATTTAGTGAAGTGTATGTTACAAATTTCTTGAACAACAGAAGGTTTACATTTTATTACAGTGAACAAAGCAGCTGAGAGTTTACATGGAATGTGGATGATGATAAAATAATGGTCTGAACTAAATAAGTTTTCTTTAGAGAATATTTTGCTTCACAACACCCTGCACGTATTCCTCCGTCAATAATGGATTTAGAGTTTGTGGCATTTCTGCAGAATTTCATGAATACAGGACATAAGAAGTCTAGTTATGCATGTGAACCTGACGGAACTGTAGCTCCACAACAGGATGTGCATGTGTGGTAGTACATGCGCTCTGGATAATCACAGCATTGTCAGTGATGGATGTTTTGTTTTCTCAGCGCGCCGTATTCGTATTTTCCGAATTTGGATTAGGTGTTGTAATTTCCCGCAGTGCCGTGCCGTGCAGGGAAAAAGGCAGATGGAAACTTCTCCCCGGTGTAGAGCAGACGCGGCGGCAGCCAGCTGTTCTCGGCTCGACGGGACTCGATTCAGCTTTTCGCCTCAGGTCTTCCAAAACTCGCCCTCCACGAAAATGTTTGGTGGGTTTTTGCTTTTAGGCTAACCACCATCTACCTGCCACTGTGCTCTCCGACGTTTGTCGCTGCGTCTCCTCCGCTTCGAGGGAGGTTCTGGAGTTTTGTAATGGTTTTCAGCTGTGTAATGGCCAACAGGTGGAACAGATACCCTCACACAAACTAATCCTTCGCCAGCTCCCTTCCATTTCACTCCTGGGCGGAAAGATCGCTTCAGACCATCCAAGTCCCTAAGAGCCCTTATCTAAACACATCAACACACACTCACACACAATTGCAGCACTTTCTACCACATACACAGACACACCCACAGATGAAAGTGACCCTTGAACTTGGCAGTGGTCACACGATCAGCCTCCGTATACAAGCCTTGACAAAAATGCTCCGTCTCTGGTCAGCGATGTGATGATTATGTGGTTTTATGGACCAAAAACAGTCATCGTTCCCTTTTGCAGAGCATTTACCAATCTTTATTGATCCCTAAGAATTAAACAACCTGTTGCCACTGTATCTTTATAGTATGTTCATGAGCTCCATTCTGATTGGTTGCTCTTTATTGTGCCTCATTGTGCAAAAGAGAAACAATAAGACAGGCTGAAATACTTCTTATAACCTCAATGGGTGGAGCTAAACTCTAAAATGCTTTGAGATGATGTTTTCATGACATCACAATAACAGCTAATTCAGAACAGGCTGTTTTAGAAGCCAAGCTTCCATGGCCTGGGGCATGAATGGGACGTACATATTGTATCTATCCCAATAAAATATCTCCTTATCTACTTACACACAATAATGTGGTTTGGACCTGCATTTTCTTCATAATTTTTCACCTTGTTTCTGTGAAAAGGCAAAAAATTATTAGAAATCATTTAAATGGAGTGTACATAAGAATTTAAAGGGTTAAAAAGGCAACTGACTTGGTAACTATTCAGAACATTGAGTTCTTTGGAGATCATTTTGAGGATTTGTGGGCCCCACGGGTGGAAATCAAGCCACTTCCATGAGAGAGGAGCACTCTAAGCTGCGTACGCCCACCTCTAATGAGAGGATGCTGGACAACAGCAGTAAAAAACCAAGCCGCAGCCACGTTCCGTACACATCCTATGTTCCAGCTAAGCACAGTCAAGTTTCCTGATAGCATCCAACTGTCTGTGAAACGCCTGCTGCTTCCAATCAGAACTCATATATTCACAGACAAAGTGGAAAGGACAGGGCCTGGTCTGGAGCAGGACCAGCCTAAATACACATCCACTCAGTCGGTGAATTGTGTTTGACACGGGCACTGAACCACGAGACGGCGACTCATCAAATGATAACACACACATTAGACCTCCCAAAATGTACAGTCCTCCACCAGACTGACCTTAAAGGAAATGGGCTGAAGCTGAACCCACCCCACGTTAACCCACATGGATTCAATATCACATTACAAGCCTCACTGCGCACCAAGCCTACCACTGTAGGCGTGCATTGCTACCTAATTTCGCATTAATGGCAAATAATATGATTCAATGATTCAGTCTAGCCCTGTTTGTCAAAAGTCAAGCAGAAGTTCTTTGCCATTAACCCTAATAGTTTCCCAATGTTAAGTGTACTTACGCTTTTCACAGAGAACGCTTGTGATTCAGGGCCTCTGTTGCAGGTTATTTGAGCCAGGGCTCCTCTGCACATGGCTTCAATATCCTCCCTCCATATGCCATGCAGTCTTTTAGCGCTGCCTGGTAGGAGAGATATGGTTACTCAGAGGAGCAGTGGCCCACTGATTGTGCTTTTACAGCTTTATGAGCTCTCAGATGCGCTTCAGATGTGAAACCATCTCCGCCTGCGTCAGTCCATCTGCCCTGTTCTGACACTTTGAGCTCACTGGACCGTACTGTTTCTTTACTTCTTGGCAGCAATCTTACGGAGAATGCGAGATCTCGAGACCTTGAGATGGTCTGAATTGGCTCTGCTTCCAGAAAGAAATCACTGCCAAAAAAAGTTTTTTCAGGTTCTGCTTCTCTTTATTTGTTGTTCTCTCATCTTATTTGACTAATCTCAGTGAGAATCGAATGAGAATGCTTTCTTCTGTCACTGCTTATACTGAAAGAATTGAAAGAAGAAGTTTTGAAGGTGAAAATAATGTAGCCATAGCCTGGGGAACCCTTAGGACCTTTTAGGCCTTCAGGAAACAACAAAAAAGATTTCTGCGAATTAAATACTTGTAGTTTATTGCTAATGCTTTTCTAAGTGTTAAAATCTTGAAAAGCACGGAAATTAGACAAAGTAGATGTTTTAGGATTTTCTTTGTCCATGCTCCCTGACAGCTTTAGGAGAAGTTTAGAGAATTAGAATTGAACTAATCATGGTGTGATTTACAATGTTTTATGCTGTATACAATGAGTGTACAGTCAAAAGCAAGTTTCAGTCTGTTCTTGGAGCAGCAGAAGTTCTGTCCCAGGAAACCTGCTACATTCAAGCTTAAGTATATGTTAAAGTCTGTTACAAGCTTCAAATAAAACACATAGATCTTGTTTGCACCTGGTCACTTGATGCAATGGTTCTTAACCTTTTCAACGTTAAGGCCCACCTATCTTTCACAGCATGTTGCCAAGAGCCACTTGGCCACATTAGATGACATTAAATAACCAATTGCGGACCAATGGCCTGTCTCAATTTTAGATTTACGGCCCAATCAAAAGCCTTCGCGGCCCACCGGTGGTCCGCGGTCCATTGGTTGAGTAACCAGAACTTGATGTACTCTGGATTGTATGTGTTTACATTTGGTAGTCAAACGTGTCTCTGACCAGTCAGGCTGAAATTCAAATCAGCCTGTATACAACAACCAATTGCCTGCGCTGGGAAAAGTATAATTAATGTTGTGTTTTATTTGTGCAAACTGGCTCATCCGGTGTGTGTTACGGAATTACAATTAAACTACAGAGAAAAAGCTCACGTCAGAAGCCACAGTGCTTGTACTTTTATGTGGCTTGCCCTCATCCAGATGTAATCCTGATACTTAAGACGCACGAAGTTACCAGGTGTAAACAGGGTCATTTTACAAGCTTAAAATGTTCGTGTTTAATTTAGAAAGGCGCCAGCGTTAGTTTAACACTAACACACCATTAGAAATCCCATATGGGTACGAGCAGACATTAGCCTAAATGAATGTGTTTTTATTGTCTTGCTTTTTAACATTTGTGATCCAAACTGAAGGCCAAGCTCCAGCAGTCCCCGGATATCAGATTCTGCCAGAAAAACATGGTTAGTCTTTTAACATGTACAACATTTCAAGCTGCGTTTCAGATTCTAAATAAGCAGCCCTCAAAAAGCCACAGAATTCCTCCCCTGCAAATACGCAATTAACGAAAGCAGTCGACGGCCACAAACTACTGCTGCCTTTGAGAGGCCAAAAAAAATCAAGTAGTACAAATTCCCCTCATTAACTGCAGTGGATCGTGGAAGACTGGGGAAGACCTCTTTTTCCTCTTCTCTAAACATTCCCAGCGTTTACATGAACTCAGAGGACGCGCTGAAAAATGTGACAGTTCCCCTCCTGAATCGCGAGTGCTAAATGAGCGGGAACAGTCTGGCTGATGTAAACAGCGAGGCCGAGGGAGTTGGTCAGCAGCAGTAGCACGCCTTTTGTTTTCAATATCATTGACGCGTGTTATTACATGTCCAAGCTGTTGCAGTGCACTTTGTCTGAACAGTAGCCAGGCAACGCGAGCTTCCAAACCCCTCTCTGTTCCTTCTTCCTCCATTTCCAAGAGTTCTGTAACAACAAGTAGAACTCGAAACCAGACAAATTGAGGGAATACTTTTCCTTGAAGCATGTCTGCATTAGACATTCTGCTTGTCCCTTTTTATTGGAGCGGAGTGTCAGTTCTCACTGAAGGTTTAATAAACCATTCTCCCATCTCCCAGGGCAGGAGATCTGCACAAAGCGAATTCATGATAGGGTTATTGGGAATTTACCTCCAACCCTGGCAAAACATTAAGGACGAGGTCAGCCGCGCAACCAGCGGTTTCCAGTGGGTGCAACTCTGCAAGGCATGGTTGCTCCTGGGGTAAACCAGAAGCGGGCCAGGCAGCTTGATTGCTGCGTCAAAGAGATTCGCCTTAAACACTTAGAGCACTCTGTGTGGTGGGAAGCAGGCAGCTGAAATATCACCCCATCTTAAAGGAGCCTGCAAGCAATTAAAATATGGCTATTTTTTAATTTTGCAATTACCATGATTGTATTTTTCTAAGGCCGCGAAATTGCAATTACCTAGAATAACGGCACAACAGTCTTATGTATTCGCCCCCACCCCCCTTCCTGACTTACTTTCTCTGGTTCTCCAAGGCACATTGTTTCCTTACTCACTGCCAAGAAAATGAGGAACATTTGTGCTGAGAAGTGGAGAGGCTTGTAATGGGATGGAAGCTTGAATGGTAAGCCAAGCCGAATATTCATCTTAACAGATTCGTTTTCACGCATACGTTCCCTCTCACTAATGCTTTATGGAAATGAAAACAGCAACGATCGGCCCTTTAGCCAGATGAGAAACTTTGCGGCAGCAGAATCGCAATTAATTTACACACACGGACTCATGGTGTACATAAACAAAATTACTCTTGCTAATGGTCTTTCCACTTGGAGCTTGGTAAACCATGTCTTTGGAGTCCACGTTAAACTCGCTCCTTGGTTACATGTGATTCATGGTGCTTTTGGGCTGAAGTGGCTGAAGCTTTGATCTATGGCATCTCAGGTCTCAAAGCTGCATAATTAAGACAATGCTTTTCATCTTCGAGTCCTCCTTTTGCACACAAAAATGTACCACACGAACTACAGTGGAAACTAATGCACTTTACTGAGTAGTGTAGTTAGGATAGGATCTTATGGGTCACGCGGTAAATTATGCCCCACCCCCACATTTTAAAAAACGACTTAATGTACTCGTCACTGTTAAACTCTAATTCCTCTGTATGCTGCTATAAAGTAAATAAAGTTGCCACTTTTTTCACACGCAAACACAGCACAGCATAACACAAAGCGTGAACAAAGTGAAATTCTTTCTCTTTATTTAACCCATCCACTAAGTGAAGCGGTGGGCTGCCACCAACGGGGGCTCTTTAAGCAACATATGACTGTACCTTGCTCAGGGGTAACCCAGTGGTGTCAGACCTGGCAGACCTGGAATTCAAACTCACAACCAGAGCGGCAACTCCCTAACCTCCAGGCCAACATACTAACAGTTAACTTTTACATAACCATACAGGGTTTGATTCCCCACTCAGTCCACCAATGAAAGTTTTTGGGCAAGACTGCCAATGCTGTATTTGCTCAAAATTGTCTGGAAAAGAGCTTCTGCTAAGTGCATAAAAGTATATAATGAATACATCATGTAAATGAAGGATCAATTTGAAAATGCGGATGTACAAATGCATTTGCATCTATATGAGGTGCCCAGTAAGGACTTCAGGGTGCCCTGGGTGCCAAAGCACTCCAGTAGTTACGTGACCTACTTTTCAATTGCATTAAAGCTAATACCATCCTGCTCAACAAAAGTAGGCCAAACAGTACCATACTCTGTACCAAAGTACAATTGTTCCTCTTTGCACTTATGATCTAGGCCAGGGGTTCCCAACCTTTTATCCCTGAAGAACCCCTGGCCTGTGTCCAAGACAAGTCTGGCCCCCCAACCCCAATCCCTACCTGCATAGCGGCACAAAAAGAACGAAGTGACAAATTACAAACTTTTATTTGCAAAAAATAAACAGTGGTTGTAGGTTTTTGTTTTTATACTCGAACACACACACACTTTTACGTTTCTCAGACATTTTATGAATTTAACGTGTACAAATATAATTTTGGCAACCTCGATCTCTAGCACCTCCGGACCCCAGGTTGGGAACCACTGATCTAGGCTCATCCTTTAAGATGCATACTCTACCCTCCAGTTCAAATACATTGGCCTCTTAAACATCAGTGACATTATTGCATGGATGAGCCATATGGCTTCCGTCTGTCCTACACCTTTGGATGGATCACCGCAGGCCCTCACTTTCTCTCACACTTCAGACATATGGGTGCTAATGGCTAGGCAGATGCATTTAGCCTTGATGTGCTTTTGTAGTCTCCCACACACTCCCTCTCCATAGACTAACTTCTTATCGAGTTTCACAGCAAGCACTTCAAACGTTGTATATTTTCAGTGTGGAGAGGAATCGCCTTCAGCGTCTCGGTTCAGAGTGCAGGGTCAGGCCACTTTAGTTATGTTTAGATGGGATTCTGGTCAGGCTTGACGAATTAGCCAGGCTCTGCTAGCTGCAGCCGAAAGCAGATGAGCTAGAAGTGATACACTCTGGTTTAGCTGTCTACACTTTTTAGAGTCCCCTTTTCCATAACTGTGTTCTTCCTATCTTCCTATCGGTTCCAAACCCCAAAAGAGCTTAGGCATTCTGGCAAAGGCTATTGATCATTGTGCAGAATGATGTCTCATCCCCGCTGAGGAGAGCCTTTTATTTGTGCAATGTATCAAGGCTAGAATGAGTCACAGAGCAGGAGAGGCTGATGGAAGGGCTCCCCGGCTGGCTGTCACTGAAGAGAGATGGAAAAGTAGTATTCCACTGCTGAGCCACAGCCTGTCAGATCCTTTTCAGGAGCCACAGTGATGGGTTCACCCAGAGAATGACGGGGGATCGTTTGCCTCAGTTCCCCTTTCAGCTCCTCGGCGTGGGCCAAAATCGTGCAAGAAGCAACGCAGCAGATGCTAACTTCAAGCACAATACTCCTTTATTCCACGCTGACTCTACAAACAGAGCAAAAGAAAGCATTTATCACTTTTATCTTTGATTCTTGTGATAAAATGCACACATAGGACTTGGCAATGTGAGTGTTAAAGGTCAAGAGCTCTGCCATGCATCCCAACAGCTATCATGGAATGAACAATAATCTGATTTAGACGTGTCCCTTGTGCTTTTTTTGGAGATTATAGCCCTGACAGAGAAGCTTTTAGATCAAAAGACAATTCTCAAGAGTTGCTCAATCATAATAAATATCTTGTCCTGTCACAAAGGGGAAAGCATGTGAAATGTCTTTTGTACTTTGAGGGGGTCTTCAAAAACAGAAATTCACACTTGTGAATTAGCAGCCTGCACAACTACAGTGATATCATTAAAAAGAAATCCTTTCATGGCTAATAAAATGTATCTATTTTTCAGACAGTTTATTTGATCAATGTTGTACGCTGATTACTTCCAGTCTCTCTAGGACAATTTACTGACATTCCTGCAGTAATAGAAGTATTTGGATGTACTCAGAATGACCATCTATTTTGGTTTTATGAGTTTGATCTGTATTTCCATTTACAGATACAAACTACTCCAAGCATATTTAACAGAACTAGTTAACGGAGTATAGGCTCCGTTAAGCCACTGCCCGAAGTTTCTTTTTTAGCCTTCATTTACACGACTGTCATTGATGTGCAACAAATGAACATCATTGTCCAGGGAGAAAGAACTCTAAAAACTCTAAAGAACTCTAGAAAATTTCTAAATAAAAAGCACAAGTTCACACAAACTGCAAAATGCCCAAAAGCTCTTTTAACTCTTTCATGTCATCTGTATGGCCAGCAACTATTTGGGAATTTCCTGCCTGCTTTAAATAGTATCCAATGCAAAGCTGCACTTACTAACCTACAACCCTTTTCTGAATGAATCAAATAAGTAAAACATTCGAAGCTCCCATGACATGCTGCTTTTGGCTTGTATATAGGTCTTAGTGGTCCCCTAATACTGTATCTGATGTCTCTTTCTGAGTCAGTCCCACAATGAGATTTCCCTAGGATGTGCCATGTCTGTGTCTGTAGCTTTAAATGATAACGAGAAGGAGAGAGGTGGGGCAATGTCATTCTCTCAATGGCAGAGCAGGATGACCAAGGCGCTCTTTACACCTATCGCCATTTTTAGCCACTGCAGGACCATTAATAACTCGTATTAATGTTACAAAATCTCAAAGTGAATTTTTCATGCCACGGGACCTTTAACAACACTGAGCAACACATTTCCATTCAGTAATAGAGTACAGTAATACCCCGCTGTTCGCAGGGGTTACATTCCAAGGGCACCCACGTATAGTGAAAAAACGTGTTGTTTTGTCTCTTTTAATTTAGGTCATGGGACAAAAGTATTGGGACACCGTGGCAAGGTGAATGGTTTTCAGGGAATAACCACTGATCTGCTGGGGCTAAAAATACAAATGAGGGCTCATTGGAAAGGTCTCCTGGAGATCAATCGAACTGTGGAGATTGCAGAGTCTTGAGTGATTGCACCTCGGAGAAATCGAGCTTGGGAATTGTAAAAAAAAAAAAGTGCTTCCAGGCCTGCTACAGCATGCCCCGAGTCCCCTTGTGTGAAAACATCCAGAAAAATATATTTATTGCCATTAAAAATTACAAAAAGGGCGATGATAAATTTAAAGCTGAAACATAAGCCTGAATTTCACCAGCTTGTTTGTTAACAATGAAAGTATCTGTAGATAATCTAAAGGGAATTCTCAAAATAAAATCAAAACTTTTTTTGCTACTGCCAGTGCTACCAGCCCAAAAAGTTTTCATACAGCCCTATTTTTGTATTCATATTTTAATCTTTTAACATGCTCACAACTGCTTGTGGTAAAAAAAACCAACTATTTGCATTTTTGAGAGAGAGAGAGGAGACAGGAAGCATCCACCTAAATATGGCTCATTAAAACCCTAACAGAAGACTTGTGAGGAAGGTAATGGACATGACCTAATGACAACATCTTGAATAGTTTTGCTGAAGAGATATTTGGCTGAGGCTCCAGTTCAAAAAGCTCTGGTGTCAGAACGAGTGTACCTTGGTGTGGTCTGCAGCTGGTGACCTTAACAACCAGCACTGAAGAAGCGGAAGAAATCAAACATAACACACTGACCAGGCTCTAAACAGCTGCCTGATGAAGCTTCACATTTTGGTTTCTTGTCCACATTTCTGCATGTGTTTCATATCTTTGCAATGTGTAATCGAGTTAAGGGTGCCACAGAGAGGACAAAAGGCGATCACTTAGCATTACAGACGAAGAATGAGAAGAAATAAAGAAAGAAATAAAGAAAGTGTAGGTTGCGGTAGAGCACTTGTCTTTTAAGTCACATATCCTGTGATTCTGTGGGTACTGTCTGGAAATTTTGTAAGCTGCTCTGGATATGAGCATTTGGTCAGTGAAACAGTGTAGATGTAGGCTCTGTTCCAAAAGGTGCCCTGAGCACACAGTCAACCACCAGATCCTCCTTGCCACTCTGTCTTTCTTGCCACAGGTTGACCAGATCACCAGAACATGCAGATACCCTCTCTACAACCTTAGAAGTATCCGACTCTTTCTCACCACGAAAGCTACACAGATTCATTCAGTCTTAGGTCATCTCAAACTGGGCTACTGCAACTCTACTGGCTGGACTTCCAATGAAGGTAACAAAACCACTCCAGCTGATTCAGAATGCAGCTGCAAGTTCACTCACACCACACCTTTACTAAGGAACCTTCACTGGCTCCCTGTGGCTGCTCACAAAGTTCAAGTCCTTAGAACTTGCTTTCAAGGCCAAGAATGGACTTGCACCCCCATACATAACAGCACTGATCAAACAACGTGTCACTTCTCGTCCTCTCAGGGCTTCAAGCACAGCTCGTCTTGAGCCTCCGCTGCTCAAAAGAAGAGGGAAACATGCATCAAGACTCTTCTCAGTCTTGGCCCCCCATTGGTAGAACAAACACCCTCTTCTGATCAGATCAGCAGAGTCCATCGCTGTCTTTAAGCGTCGCCTGAAGACTCACCTCTTCAAGGAGCATCTTGGTGACTAACTGCGTCTCTCATTACTGCTTGCTTATCCCCCCCCCCCCCAAAACTCTTAACCCCATCCCCACTTTTGTCTTAACTCCTGACAGTTTTTTTACAGGTGTTGTTTAGGAGTACTGAGCATGCAGTAACTTGTTTGAATAGTGGACTTTGATTTAAGTTTAGCTTTACAGGTTTAAGAAACAGATGTGGACTATTTGAGCACTGGTACGTTGCTCTGGATAAGAGCGTCAGCTAAATGCTATAAATGTTAAGGTAAATGCATATAGGTCTTCCTTAAAGTCTCCACTTTGGTGACGTCAACAATTTTAGAAGAGACTACATGGAACAGACCTACATAGAATATTTCTTTAACTTTATTTTTAAAAAAGCTTATTTGATTACCAACAATGACTTATTTTATGCACAATGTAGCACAAGGAAAAGGTCATTTATTAAACAAATGCATCTGAAGTCATATCTGAATCTTGAAACTGATGTAAACCAACCCTGAGTGACCCTAGACTGCATCTCGAGCAATGCAGGCTGGGCCCATCAGAGTGAAGGGGCTCTTGCCATCCTCATCAAGGGTCACTCTAAACCTGTTAGTATATTCAAATGAAAATAATGTTTGGAAGCAAAATGATGATTTTAAGCCAGTGTTGTTTTTGGCAGCCTGATTTAATTTTAGTTTTAGTCTAGTCTTTGCGTCAAGTTGCGTCATTTTAGTCTTTATTAGTCTTAGTCATGTCCAAACTCTTTTTAGTCTAGTCAAGTTTCTGTCGACTAAAGTCGGAGCATTTTAGTCAGAATCATTCACAACTATTTTCGTCTAGTTTTATTCAATGTAAACAGATGACATTTTAGACTAGTTTTAGTCAATGAAAGTTGTATTTTAGTCTCTATCCTACAGGAAATAACGTCTCGTCTCGTTTTAGTCAACGAACATGAAGAGACATTTTAGCATAGTTTTTATTTTGTAAACCACATTTTGTCTCGTTCTTATTCGTCAACAATATTACAGGAGATATTTTGTTTCGTTATCGTCACATGACCAGCATTTACGTTGCGTCTCGTCTCGTTTTAGTCACGTGATAAATGTTCGTTTACGACGATATTAAGTCATAATTTTCGTTGACGAAAGCAACACTATTTTAAGCTCAAACAATGCAGTTATATGTACAATGTAGTGTGTGTTACTTACTGACGAAGTCTTAAGCACCATGTTGTCTGTTCTGAGACCTCCATCACAGCTGTGATTGGTCCTAATCTCATCCTTGTTGGTTCTGAGAGCTCCCCTTGATGGAAATTGATCTACATTTTGTTTAGTTCCTTGTTCCCTGTTTCTTCAGTCGCTACATAAGGCCAGGTAGAGGGCACTCCTGAGTGCCCCTTTTGTCATCACAATGAAAGGGACACCCTTTAGCCTCAGGGTCTTCATGGGCATAAGCTAAAGAGGACTGCTGGACTGGTAGTCAGCCAAATGGGACAATAAAGAAAGGGTCAAATAGTGGTACACTTATTCACCATTTTCCACAGTCTATATCATTCTGTTGAGTCTCTCATTATTTCTGGGTTTATTCACAAACCACATACCACCACAAACTGCTGCCCTCTGTCTGAACTGGTCTTCAATCAGAAGTCCACGACAAACATAAACCCTGCTACCTCAGTCAGTGATCACCCCTTAACCCTACATTACCATTTCAAAACAGACTGACCTCTTCCTGGCCTCAGTACCTTTAATCACCACGGCAAGGAAAATCATTACAACTACAAAATATCTGTAATACAGCTGTAATTGTCTGCGCCCACTTAAACCACACTATATGGAGGGATATGTACGAGAATGGAATGTGGTTCAATTGCAGTGTTTAGAGCACTTGCCCAATTTTGTCTTGGTTAACCGCTATCTAGGCTATTATTCTCTGTCAGTTTACACTCCATTCCTTGTAGATTTGCGTCTGGCAGCCATACATCATTGCGCCATACTTTAGGACAGCATATATGCGGTAACGTACATTTGGCTGAGCACATGGCATACAGCGTTTCGGCCTACTACAGCAACCCAATGGCCCAGAGACATATTTCAAAGGGAGTAATGCCCCCGATAACAGCCCTCTGTCATGTTATACTGAAAGCTAAATAAGGCGGCTGATGCACAGGCGTACGAATTCTGTTATTTTAACAGTATGCTGGACCTCTGTGTTTTCAGAACAAACATCTTTCCATCTTCACAGGTTCCCAAGCTATTTAGGTGGGGGGGGGGGGGGGTTGCACAAGAAAAGCAGTGCAACATCAAATGCTTTTTCTAGTGTTTGTTCAAATGCCATTTCTCTTAGTTGTGCTGGGCTGCTCTTAGAAAATCTGAGTGTTTCAGGAGGACTTTCCAGAGTCTTGTCACTTGTCCAGAAACCTCAAAACATTACATTCCAAATTGATCCTCTTGTTCCTTAAACAAACGAGGTTTATTAGCTCAACACTGTCTCCAATAGGCTTAGCAACATTAGCGATGACTGAGTGATCCCGTACAGTGTTTCCATTTCTCAAACAGGTTGCCTCAGTGATGGTTGTGAAGGGATGTCGCATGTTTGCCACCCCGAAACAAGCAACTGCTTTGGAAATGCAGGAAGGAGCCATGGATTGTGTGTGTTTGTGTGTGAGAAAGAGAGCTGCTCTGGGCAGTAAAAAGGCTCTGGTTTGGGCCAGAGCAACATCTGCCTCAGATCAAAGCCGGATCCCTCCATTCCTCTCTTCCTCCCCCTCCTCCAAGCATCAGCTCCGGCGAGACCGTTTTGTTGCCGACTGTGAGACAGACATACGGTAAATGTTTTTTAAACCCTGCTGCATTCGTGCAGTGGGGTTCGATAACAGAGATACTTGTTTGTGCGGAGGCAGGAAGGGAAGAAAGATGGAAACAAAGCCTGCTCTGAGATCGGGGAGGCTTGGCCTCCTAAGCAGGTGTGTGCTGGGGAGCTGTGGGCGGATGGTCTGAATTTGGAACGTTTACGGGCCAGATTCACAGGCGAAACCGAAGCTGATTAGTGTCGGATACACGTCCCCAGTCGGGCTTGTGGTGTCCGGCCTCATCACATCCTGAACATCCTCCCACTTCTGTATTTAGAAGGTTTTTTTCTTAAAACACGGGGCCCATGGCTGAGGTTAGGTCATGTCAGTGTGACATGATGTCAACCAAGTTGTAATATTTTGTACTGCATTCCTGGAAAGCAGGTCTAGCTGGAGGACATGGCTATGAAGAGTCAAAGCAGGAATTATAAGCTATAGATGAAGTCATGCCTATAGGCCCCCCCACACTGCTCCCTTGGGATCACTTAGACTTTTAGAAGTATCGGCATGCACTGATCTGTTCCAAAGCCAATCCAGACCTATATTAATGGATAAAGTATCATCTACATTAAGCCTGGTCCAATCCTGATCTTTTCATTTGCAACAACTCACAACAGTGAGGCATGATTCAGAAGTTAGCCAGCCTTTAAAATGTGTAGGAACTACTTTAAATCAGAAAATAATGTATCAAATATGTATCAAACTTTTCTTAATGTGTACCTAATAAATAGCCAGATTAGCACTTTCCAATCGTTTAAACAGCAAGTTTACCCATAGGTGGTACTGATTAAAAAGACAATAATGCCTGACTATGGCTAGGCAGCAGCTACAAGCTACACACACCATGTTCAATTTTAACACTAATCTTTTGAATTAGCACTTTCAGATATGTATCTCTATTCTCTAAACTTGTGCTGCTTTAGTATCAGTTAGCTAGAACCAAGCTTGTTCTGTGCTGTGCAGAGCTTCTGGCCTGCTATTGTTAACATAGCTAAAATGCTACAGATCCAGACACCAGGTTGAAATAAGCTTTTCTGTCATTCATTGCTCATTCAGATATTAGTTTATATTTTCTACAGTTGTTTCAGAAGATCACCGTATTGCGGTGAAGAGCACTGTTTGTGTGCTTGCTAAGCATTAGGTTAACTGCACAGGCTGTGAATCCAGACAAATGAAAATGTTTTAATTCACAACACATCAGTGTTTAACATTTGGCACCTCTTTTAAATGGGTTACAGGGAGCTGTCGCCTCACAACAAGGCCAAACCCTGGGAACCCTAGATTTGCACTGGGAGCTCAGGTTTTCCCCCACATGCTAAATTCCCATAAGTGTGACTTTTTTATGTTTTTTGTCTCTGATGGACTGGTGACCTGTACAATGTGTTTTTCCATCGCCCTCTAGATGAATGCTGGGGCTAGGATAAGTTTGTAATCCGGGCCGTGTGGCCCTGGTCAGTATACACCGCTTGGATAATGGAGAAATGAACGGAATTGTTACTGCATTGACTGTCTGGGGTTTTTTTAAATGATGGATGAAAAAATGAATTAGTTGATTGTTGACTTTGAAAGTGGACTAAACCTTTAGAAACAACGCAGGTGAAGACACGTAAAAAAATATAAATGTAAAAACAGTGGATACCACCCGAATCTACAACAAATTTGCAACAAGTTTAGTTAAATCTAGGTGATTATACTGTAATTGTAATGCTTTATATGCAAACAGAAAAACACAAGATATGATTAATGTGACTTTGTGAATGAGTAACATATTTTCCAAAACAATTTAATATAATTTTTTATTACCATTACAATTCTTAGTGTGATGATAAATACTGTATCATCAGACCCAATAATGATGGATCACGCTGAACAAGTTGACCTGGCTACTTGTTAAGTCAAATAATGGTAATAGTTGGAAATATGTTAACAAGTAGCTGAATGTTTTTTCTAAGATGCTAGTGCTATATTTGTGGATGTTTCTTTGTAGCACAGACAGAGTCATCTTTCACTGAATGTTAGAACATAATGTCTCTCTTTCTCATTATGAAGAAGAGGACACAAAGCCAGCACACTGAATTATATAATGGGCTTGCTAAGTGTAATTCATTTTCCACCTCAGAGGCATGGGAAAATGTGGAAATTGTGATCCAGGCTGATAATGCAGGGTGGTAATGGGGAAAGTGGGCTGATAGGAATCACGCCGTGGCTTTGCCATTAGAATTTTACACGCTGCTGTGTGCATTGTTCGTTCATTGAGAACAACTGCCTATGCAAGCGTGACTAATCATGAAATTTCTCAAAACTGCAACTGTGGAGGACTGGGAGCTGGGTGCAGCGCAGCGACAGTCGCCAGAGCCGTTCATGGTACATTTTCATCACGTTTAGATTAGAGATAGGGGTCACGAAAGTCTCCTCGCAGAAATTATTGTGAAATATGGGAACTGCTGATGCTAGCTGAAAGCTGAAAGGGCGGGGGGGAAATCAGGACCACACAGAGGGGCCAGGGCCCCAGGATTCAGATACAATGCCTGAGTCTGAATTTCTACTTCACATGATACGGTGCTGGTCTGCAGAAGACTGTCATTAACTGTTACAAGCAGCAGTTATTACTGGTACTGAAGCAGGCAGTAATTTCACATTTATTATTTCTGACCCGTAGCTTCACTGAAATGAGTGGAGAAACTGTGTGGAAAGTGCAGATTCTAAACTTTCACTCCAGACCACATTAGTGTGTGTGAGTCAGTGAGAAAATATTTTATTATAAAAGTGATTTTGCCTTAAAGATGACCACCCTTAACTTGTGTGCAATGTTTTTGTTATTTGTTGACATCAAAACCAGGGGGGGGGAATGAAAAGTAGACTGAGAATAATTTTTTTCCTGTTCTGAAGCCTCGTAGATCCCCTTCTGAAGGCATCATTATTTAAGATCAAATGATACTGAGAAATTACAATTTCATTCCCAACAACAATTGTTTTTGAAGGAATTGCAGCTATGACTTCTGAGATGATTTCTATGATTTCTGAACTGTGATCATAAGTGATCATAAATGTGCTTTTAGTCAATTCTTGTCCACTTTCACCTACTCTTCTGTTGAGAAAATCTTCTCTATGGAGTGGATCTTTTAATCTCATCCAAATAGTAGAGGTTTTTAAATATATGCAAATGTATGCACATTTGAGTTCTATATAAGTCTCATCTGCATCAAAAAATATTTAAATACATTTCAACACAGCAGCAATAATTGGTCAGCATAGTACCAGAAAGACCCTTTTAATTAGCGGAACAGTTGCAGAATATTATTCAGTGCCATACAGAATCAAATACAGCACAATTTCCATAGAGAAGAGCTACTTAAGTAGCAAAAGAGCCATTTTTGTATTTTGTGGTTCTTTGAGAGTTAATGGTTCTTGATAAAACCACAGCTTTTACTGAAGAACCCCTGAAAACCCTGTAAAGGAAACTAAGATTAGCCTTGCATTTCCCTTCATAATGAGAATCTCATGAACTCATGAAAGATGCCTTAGGTCATCCCACAGAGTTGCATGATTCCAGGGATTAAAAAAACCCCTCCAGAATTCCCTTTGTGGCGAGGTCAACTTTGCCTTCTCTGCTGTCACCTCAGACTCAGAATAATGACGCGGCAAACAAATGAAACCGAGAGCAATTAGCCAAACAAACAAAATTAATCTCCATTGAGCAAGTCGTCCACTGTATTTACACAAAGTCGGTTGTTTCTGGAATAAAATGCTACCAAAGTTTTCAATTTGGCCAAGCAAGCCCACAGACGGTGATGAAACTTGGTGTTATTCTGAGTGCAGAGCCACCATTTACGATGATTGATGATGATACAGGTTTGTGAACGATGTGCTTATTTACCGTGCCCACAATTTGCGCTATGATGGACATTGAGTTATTTTTGTATGCACTAATGGCCGGGCTCCGCGTCACACTTGTCCTCACAATGTTTCCAGCGTCCTTCGTGCAAGGCCGAGGACTTCTGAGGTTAAACATGCAAGACTGTGGCCTCCCCTGCTTCCCCCCTCCTCCCCTCCTAGTCATTGAGCGTATTCACCTTGTCGAACACTTGTTTTCTTTGGAGCCGAAGGCTGCATTCATTTTCCACAGATGAATGCATATGTGCACTTCGCACTGTTCCTTCTGCCAAGCATTCGGAAGAATTAACAAACTCTATCTTATGAACCTGAATGCGAAACAAGCAAAATGGCGTGACCCGTTATGCTCACCTAATGCTCTGCTCTTCGTCCCACAGCAACGACAAGGCCTCCATCCACTGACCAGTCAATCAGCCAAAGCATGGCCAAGATGCAGAACACAGCTTTGATCAATCACTACTTAAGTGTTTTCTTCTTTATCAAAGCCCTACTGAAAGCCTGGTCAAGAAGGGCTGCACTTTGTGGACTCGCTCCATGTCCTGGGCCTTCCGTCTGAAGGACGATAAATCCGTTTTTATCCAATAATTCAATTTCCTAGAGCCGTTTCCTGGAAACCTGACCTGGTTCAGGTGGTGTTGAGCCATTTCCCTCACTTGTCACCACCACCATTATAATCATATGTTCCCACCCAGCCTCTCTTGCTCATAAAGTTGTGGAAGGATCGGAAGGTCAGTGGGGGAGAAAGAACAACATAATGCAGTTACAACCCAGCCAGTCACATTCACTAGATCTTC
Source organism: Brachypetersius gabonensis (assembly GCA_037577145.1). Classification (NCBI taxonomy): domain Eukaryota; kingdom Metazoa; phylum Chordata; class Actinopteri; order Characiformes; family Alestidae; genus Brachypetersius; species Brachypetersius gabonensis. Next base: position 19,031,497 of record JBBJLR010000153.1, read on the forward strand.
TACAGACATCACTAATCTGCTGAAGTAAAAATAGGGCCGTCCTGGAGCGGTACAGGGATTTAGGAAAACCCCTGAACATAGAACTATCTCAGTCCAGCTGCTTTAAAAATTCGCTTCTCTCTCTCTCTCTCTCTCTCTCTCTCTCTCTCTCTCTCTCTCTCTCTC
>JBBJLR010000153.1:19039049-19054953 GCA_037577145.1 Brachypetersius gabonensis
CTCTCTCTCTCTCTCTCTCTCTCTCTCTCTCTCTCTCTCTCTCTCTCTCTCTCTCTCTCTCTCTCTCTCTGCCTTTGCTCCCAGCACCGGATGAAAATGAGCAAAAACTACGGCCATCGAGTCCTTAAGCGAACCAAAGATTATGACAGTAAAACCAGAGTACCTATATTGAACAAAAACAAACTCTTGGAGTAATAAATACCCTTCCTAATCATACAGATTTTTTCCACACTGTCAAAATGTGGATAACTGAGCTCTTCTACCTGATTATAGTGCCGGTCAACCATGCAAGAAACTACTGCAACAAATCACACCAACTATCTGGAAGACCGTGGAGTATCCACTCGTTTAGACCAGAAATGACCACCACTGCAGTAATGTTCATTTCTGTTAGCAGGTCTACAGGGGTTTTCCATGTTTTATTAGCCCAAGCTAACTTCTTCAGGTCACTTTCACTCACTGGGTTCTAGAATTTGTGGTTGTTCTCGTCCTTCAAGCGAATTAGAGGCAGTTAGTTTAAAGAGATGCAGTAGATCTTCACATGTCTAAGAGGAAGGGGTTAAGTGTAAGAAAGATGGAAGAGAAGGAGAAGCAGCGGCAGCAGCAACAAACAAGACTCAATCCGTGATTGACCACCAGATAAATCATCAAATGCCCAATTTTCTTTTAGACTCAGTGTTATAATCTTTGCATTTCCAGGTAGAAATGTCTCAAACAATTGCACACCTGTGAGAAAATAGATGGCTAGAAAAATACCATGAGCTCGTTTGATCCATCTGAAGGAAAATCCTGCTGCGAAAGTCTGAGGTAAATTTTACTGTGCTGTATCACGCCGTCAATTATATAATTCAACCACAGAAACCACCACACTTTATTCTCCTCATTCATTCACAGCTTAACTAATACTGTTTTCTTTGAAAGGGCTATGCTCTGGTCAGAGGGCAGTCATAAAAACGAATGGCGCGGTCACATTCAATCAATTAGAGCTAATAAAAAGCAGTGAACGGGCGCTCAGGGCCTGTCCCGGGGTTTTGGGGTTAAAAGAAGCCCGAACCAGCAGGAAAACCCCAAGCGTCTCAGCCTGCCAGCTTTAGGAGCAGATTACAGGAGGATTGGTTACTCCTTGGCTCCGTTTCTCTTTTTCATCAACAAAACCTGTCAATTCACTCCCTCACTCACACTCACTCTCTCTCCCCTTCAGCTAGAGTTTCCATTCGCTAATCTGACGTGTCACCATGGAGATCCCCTGCCTATACAACTACAGGAACTTTTTTCTTTCCATTTTTCATGGACCCAGCTCACACTCTGGCAATATGAACTAATTCTAATGTTCGAGTGTATACCAGTGTCTATGTCACACCCCAGCTGTGGTAAACCGCAGCTATTAAACCTAGGCCTGCATTTCGGGCCATAAACGTCAAAGATCTATCAAAAATATCTCTTTGCACCCGTATGGGGTTTCTAATAGTATGTTAGTGGTGAGAATAATTATAATTACAATAATAATAATAATAATAATAATAATAATAATACTTTTACTAGTTTTAAAATCACTGTCAGTGGTGTCACAGAGTTTTGCACAACCATCTCTCAAAAGCATACGCTTAATGGAGATGAATGCATTCTGCACTTTTCCCATTTACAGCCTAAAGACTGCATGTTTATTCTCAAGATTCGTGCATTTCATACTTAAAAGTGTATATTTTGGTTCAGAACAAAAAGTTCACTAACATTTAAAGTGAAGTGCAAAGTTTGAACACCTCTTACATGAAAACAGGACATACCTGGTCCACTTAAATGACTATTATTTCTTTTACATATATTAATGCACAATTTCTATTTCCTTTTTTGTATTTAAACACAAAAAAGGGGAAAAAGGCATTAAAGCTTGCCGTCTCATTTGCACAGACTCCATTATGCGTTCACTCCCCCCCAGATAATGTTAAATTTAGTATAAAAAAGCAGTAATGATGTGCTAAAATGTGCATTCCCTTAAAGAGACGAGTACTTATTCTCCCAGTGCCATTTGACCAGGGGTATGGAAGCGTCTGTGCTGGTCTGTATATGTTGTGAGGATGCGACGTAAAGCTCTGTTTGGGTGGGTCCAGGCTGTATTTGTAATATTTCAGGTGCAGTTTGCACACGTGGCAGGGCGAGCTCTGTGTCGGCGTGGCGTTTCCGTTAAACAGGAAATTCTGCCGCATGCCTATGTACCTGATGCAGATACACATTTACACACGGAGCCGCTTCAGCCGAAGCCATTTTTCCACCTCGGCCCGTCTCCCCGCTCCCGCTTGTTATGAAAGATGGCTCTGGCGCTGCGATGTTTGCACATTCGCGATGATATCATGTGTATGCTCACAGGGAAGGATTTTTTTGGTGTTTAGTCACATTTCAGCCGGTGTTTGCGAAAGTGACTGGCAGAATAATGTGCGACGTAACGTTTGCAAAACAAATACGTAAGATATGGCAAAGGCTGCGCCCGTGCGTGAGGCGGCGTGTGTGTGTTCGGTGGCGAGAACCTCAAACAGACCTCATGGCTTCCATGTGTGCCCTGCAAAAGTGATGTTTAGCTCAGCGCTACACGTTGTAGAAACATCCACTCTTCTGCTTCCTGTCTCCAATGTGAGCCAGGTGCTGGGCCATATCGATCACACTCCTGCAACAGAAACCAACAGCTCTACCCTCTTTTCCCTCTTTTAACAACTCATTCCTTCCATCTTTTAGCCCAGTCCCTTCTTTACATACAATTCTCTTTCCAAGTGCCCCAAACAACTGTTTAGCTGCCATTGTAACTAATGGTCAGATTTGGATAAGTTTTAACAATGTATTGTTTGCCCAGGGTGAGTCCCTGCCTCGCACCCGTAGACCCCAGGATAGGCTTCAGGTACCCGCGACCCCTGTAAGGATTAAGCGGTTATAGAAAATGAATGCATTTTTTGTTTACCGTCAGGAGGTCATAGGTTTGATTCCTAGTGATGTTTAAGCCATCTGTGATCAGGACTCCACAAAATCATCTCTCCTTCTCAGTAGGTAGGGTGGTCCTCTTTCTCCCCCCACCTCACCCCCAATCACTCAACATGATGCTAAACAGTCCACTCGCCTTATAATAGAACTGAAAGAATTAGCAGCTAGTGCTCTCCTTCAAGCGTGTTGAGCTGTCCATGCATTTCGATGCTTAGAACTACCTTGAACTATGAAAAAAACACACCAGATCTGATCAAACTGGTCAAACAGTTTTTTAGCAAACTATTCCAAAGTAAATGTTGAAGTTCAAGAACAGCTGATTGTCTTCAGCAACGGAACACATTCCTCTATCTCTCTACCATTTAAAACATCCTTGTGCCAGCTTTCATTCCCTCACTTTATCCTTTAATTATCACTAAAGCCTTTACATTTTTTCCTCTCCTGAACTTCACAGCAATCATTCTTTCTCTTTTTTCCTCCCTCGCTTGAGCCACCAGCTGCAGATGTGTGTGTTGGGGGGAGGCTCGCACTCCTCTAAACAGCCCCGAGATAAAACACTGCTTGTTTATTATTAGAGCGGAGAGAAAGAGAGACCAGGGGAGAGGGGCTGTTCAGGTCTCAGTAGTAAAAGAAGGTGGTTTGACAAGAAATGACAGAATAAGAGAGCATGAAAGACAGAGAGGTGAAGAGGGAGCAGGAGAAAAGGTAAACAAAGGGCCCAATGAATTATACCAGAGAAAGAGAGAGAGAGAGAGAAAGAGAGAGAGAGAGAGAAAGTGTAAGAGGTGGAAAGAGAGAGAGATTTAAAAAAAAAGTGAAACGTGGAAAGAGAAATACTAAAAGGGTGAGAGGTAGAGAGAGAGAGAGAGAGAGAGAGAGAAAGAGAGAAATGTTGAAAGCATGAGAGGGAGGGAGAGAGAGAGAGAGAGAGAGAGAGAGAGAGAGAAAGAGAGAGAGAGAGAAAGAGTACATGTGAGAAGTGGAGAAAGTGTAATATTGAAAGCATGAAAAAATGAAACTGAGAGAGGTAGAGTGAGCAAAAACGTCTGAGAGGTGGAAAGAGAGGGAAAAAAAGCTTGAAAGGTGGACAGAGAATTAGAGTTAGAAATAGAGAAAGTGTAGGAAAGAGAAAATGACTTTAAAATGTTTGGGACACTTTATGATTGACGCGGTCACCCCAACACCAGTCTATCAACACATACAGCCAGTGTAAATGTCATTTATTTCATACAGGTCATGAAACCTCTGAGTAGGATGTGTCTCCCCCCTGTGGCCTACAACACAAACTACAAGCACAAGTTCCAGCGACTGAGGTCTGACAGCATGAGGGCATGAAAATCATTTTAGCATCAAGTCTGTGATACTCAAACGGACGAGCAGTATATCTTTCTTAAATTAACTGCAGAAAGCGAGTATCAACTGGGGAGCCAGAACATTACCTCACCTCAGCAGCCAGCGGTGCCAGTGCAACAGGAGAAAGTAAATAAACACAATCACTCCTGCTATTTCGGCCGGATTAGAAGGAGGCGAGGGCTGCTCTAATGTCAAAGGAGAGCCAACGCTGTTCAGGAGGCCTCATCTATCAGAGCAGCGCAAGCTGCAAAAATAGAGAGGAGTTGATGTTGGAATGGTGGAAAGAAACACACTTACAGGTGTAGCCTTGCATCAAGAGAAGTAGGCGACGGCATGTGAAAGTCTCTCTTTTGCAACCTTGGTTTCTCACCCTCGGCCCGCAATCAAGGAATTAAAGGAGTAGTTTGAAACAGAAGGTTTCACCCCACCAGTTAGCCTACTGCCAGACAGTATATAAAGGAAAGGACGAGCATTATCCACTGGATTCTTCTGCCAAATATTTATACGTCAAACTAAACCCCAGTCAAAATGGAATCAACCAAACTTCCAGCTCTAGTGCTAGTTGATTTTCCACTTACTTGAGACAGTCATCATGACAACCATGATTTTTGTCTTCTTTGTCACGAGATGTCACTGTAAATCATCTGATTTGGATAATTAGTTACCATGCTGGCAAGTAGTTTACAATTATTGGCTGATAATCAATGTACTGCCCACTAACTGGCTTTATAATACAGTTTCTGTATTATAGTAGCAGAGAGCTGTGTGCAAAGGCAGAACAGCAAGACAGAATGGCACTAGATGTGTTGACAAGCTAAACTTATGCGGCTTTTCTTCACTGGCAAAAACAGGCGTTTTTTTTCAGATTTTTGTGAACCTTTACGAAGTAATCATTCCAAAAATATACAATCAACAATCAACAATCAACAAAAACACGCTGCTCTGGTTTACATTCTGTTGCTCTCATTGGTGTGGTAATGTTATTTGGTGAAAACTGTTAAATTGTTGTTAGTTTTAGCTGCAACAAAAGAAGAACAAGTCCACTAAAAACCATAAAACTAGAGTCTTCAGGACTGGGCTGATGGTCAAAGGAAAAAGCACAGCTCCAGTTTCCTGGTAGAAAAATATCCACAGAAAACAACACAGTGTGGGGCAAGAGTGTGATGGTTTAGACATGAAGTTTTCACAGTGTTGATTGGTGAGGTGTGAACTTTCAGTACTTGCTTCCAAACTAAAGAAGCAAACTTTAGACAGCAGCCATGTCTCTGCTGAACAGCTACAGCTGGAGGGACGATTTTTTCCTATCCGTTGAAAATAATAGTAGACACTGGATTGGCAGCAATTGCTCTAGCTCTAATCACGTAGTATGATGCTCAGAAAAAGTCTGTTTTATTTCTTTTTCCAGGGTTGACACTGGCACAAAACGCTGCTGTTACACATTTCCAAATGCAATTTACAATGGTTTGCTAAAAGAAACCTAGATCACACTCAGTCAGTGTTCCTGGAGGGCCCCTTGCTCCCAACACACCTGATTCATCTATTTAGCTTATTATCAAGCCTATTCTGCGCTGAAGTTCGAGAAGCAAAGCACTGAAATGTGGAAGACAACTGACCAAAGATGAAGGTTCAGAGAGTGACTTAAACAGTCTGTGAATTAACAGGAGGGCCACAGTCCCCAACTATACACACCTGGAGCTACAAGAGAGGGGTTTCTCATAAAGTGACCAGGAACTTGTAAATGGTTTACAAGCAAACAAGCAATGCCACTGTGCCATATACACTCATGCTAGTAACACACACACTACTAAATCTAGCACTGCCGTGGTCCAACGTCCAATTCGTATGGCTATGAGCATTATATGTAGCGTTTGTGTTATTCTGGACAACCCCTGCAAAATCCACATTTCATTTTTATTGTAATATGGGCGTTCGATGGTGGATAGGTTTTAGGACACACCTACATAAACTTTGAAATTAGTTGGTTTACAATATCAATTGGTTTTGATCCAATGTACTGCTGGCTGAGTCAGCGAGGGAGGGCCGCAACACCACAAAGGCATACACAAAAGGCCTTCATAACATTTTACAGCTGTGAAACACAATACAAAACATTCCAGATAGGATTAAAACACTGGTCCCTGTTTTCCAGCTAGGAACTGGTGAGTCACAATAGACATCAGTGGGTCTGAGATTTGTTTTGGAGGTCATTCTTTCCCTTTTTCTCAGAGAGCCAATGACCACATGCAAACATTCAGCTGTATTATGTGGCGGATAAAATTAAGTAAGTGCTATCCAGGTAGCTGTTTTCAATATCCAAACTGTATCCCAATTACTCAGTCACAGCAGGCCTTGCTGGTCTGACAAACACTGTTAGCTTTCCTCTAAAAATATGGGTACAAAAAATGGTCCAGTTCTGGTAAACTGTAAGCTACAAAGGCTATAACTGTAATGATCCATACTATATTCACTATTCACACTATATTCACTTTCCCAGGGAATAAGGGCTTATTTGTACCTTTCCCTATTTCAGGGTATATGGAATCGCTGCAAAAAAAAAACAAAAAAACAATTGTGTCATATTCCACTGCAGTTCTGTTCCTTAGCTAAAAGGGCTCAAGATGTGTGGGTACCACCCCTGTGATAACAGCTGTACTTTGAAAGGTTCTCCCCCACCCCACCACCAGTTTCAAGATTTGTGCAGTAGCCTGGTGAGCCTGATGAACATGCAGTCACACATGCTGGATCACTGTTTTAGGTGACGTCCCCCAAAGCAACATCAGCTAGCGCTCATGGTGCGGGGTCTGAAGATACAACACTCATTCCAGAGAAGTTGCAAAGAATTGCTTTACGCTATATATTCACAGAATCCTCCAGTTTGGTGTCTGAATTTAACTTTTAAGTTTTAGTGCTGCAGTCGTGAGGCTAATGTAGTTAAACAAGTAATGGAAGCCAATTAGCATTGAACTTCAATCATCATGCATTCTGCGTGAACCAGGCAGAGTTGTTAAGAAACCTCAAATAACTGTCTTGGCTGCATTAGCCCATTAGTGTAAAACGTAAACTTCACACCAAGATGTCTGGCCTGATCGTCTATATTTGGGTCAGTTGTAGGGTGTGGGTGTGTGTCTGTGTGTTTGGTAGTTTAAACCCCAGACTCCCCAAGTATGTCTATGTAAACCTTAAAATGTTCAAAACAAACACAATACTGTCCAGCATTTGCCTAAACTGGGCTACTAACCACTTTAAACACAAACTTTATTTGAAAAAAAAATGTAAACATTTACTTCACTTCTTGCAAAAGACCTCTGAAAGTCTCCTTTCACTATTGTTTGTGGGGTTAAATGTCTCTGTACAGACTCACTGAATATGAACTTGCTCAGTGTTATCAAAGATGGCCATGCAGACGCTGCCATGTAGCTGTAATCTTTGGCATTACGAGCAGGTACTTATAAAACTCTCCATCACAATTATTTCCAGTTAAATAAATCCTCCCTGGTGCTACCGTCTTTTATAATTACAACATAAAACCCACACGAGTCATTAGGTAAATTACAGTGGAATACAAAAATGCCGCATTGGGAAAAGAACCAAGTAAAGTCCTGCCAGTCAAGGCTTTAGCTCTGCAGGGGCTGAAACCGTGATGTCATTTCCAGGCACTGCAAAACCACTCGGAGGGGTCTGAATTCTTATTAAGTTTAAGCGTTTCCATTCATACAGATCTGCCCATGTCTTCATTGCTGAGTGTTTGTGAGACATATGCACTCTATATGTCATAACAGTTGACTTTAACAAAATTTGTGCAACACTGATGCAACTAGCCTGTAGCAGTTCCTGAGGGACCAGGGGCATTCTGGCCTAAAACTAAAGCTTAAAATGTCACATGTGGTGGCATTGTGCATTCTGTATCTGATCACTGTGTCTCTCTGCCTCATCAATTTGACAGAATGCATAACTTTATATTGTTTTCATGTGTACATTCATCAATATTCTCTCACTACATTAGCCAGCATGCATCATACAACCAGTGTGAATCTCTGAAGTGTCAACTAACAGTGTGTTACTAGTGTTCCAATTCTTGCCTCCATTTTCAACATGGTATCTTCAGAAAATAAACAAAGTTTTTACCATTTTACCCTTTCAGACAAACATACAAAGGTATATTACTCACAATATCTCACTCTTGAGATGAGAGTAAGCATGTTTAAGGCAGCTTTTGGGATTGTTACATTATTCAATGTAACACCGTAGTCTTCAGGACTAGGAACAAACAACGTGGGCAAACATTGAATTGAACTTTTCTACCAAACCATAGAAGCAATATCACCATCTAGAGTTACCTTTGTGTATTACAATTTGTCAGAATAACCAAGTGGACCTTCTAAGAACTACTGATGATGATTGAAAATAATGTCTGAAAATAAAAACCAATGTAGAATTTTATCCCACTGTGAACTTCAACCATTCATTTCAGACCCAGGAACAGCAGCAAAGAGAAGGGACATAACCCTGCTTTGCCTGAAAATGAGCCATGAGTGTACTGATGCACCACAGGCTAGCTGTGCACAAGACTGATTAGTTATTTTGGCCAGTTGTGACGCACAAATCGGAGAATGTTATGCCGTGCTCTTGCGGTTTTTGCCATGTTTACTCACTCTAGCACTGAATCTGGATATCTAAGAACTCCTCCCATGCATGAGAGAGAGCACATACAGACCCGTATATACACTACTGTAACTCAATCCATCTGAAAGTAACACACATCTAACACACATTGTTCCTCTTGGCCTGTCCTCCGTTTCTTTTCCTGAATTTTGCAGACCTCCCTGCTCTGAGTAACAGGAGCGGGGTTCTATGAGGTCAGCAATGTTCCTTTAGCAGGTTTCTTCACGTTGAGAGGATGGACACCACACACACCAGCACACACACTCACCTCCCAGTCAACTTCTATGCTCCAGTGAAACGAATCCAAACTGACATTCCCTGCTTGGTTCCTACTATGGCCTCACACATGTTACTGCTACAACCTTCAGAACCAACAGAAGCTGATGAGCTACTGGCACCTTCCACTCAGCCATTTAGCCAGAGGACAATCAGAGCAGCGAAAAGCAGACCTATGGAAAACACCACAGAGGAACTGAGATGCCCAAGAACATTAACATTCCTTAACACTAATGATCACACTACACACAGCTAAAAGTCATAGCCCCTTCCCACAGGCACAGTGCTTTTTCTCTTAGATAAAACAGTTTAATGTAGTACTGTTCACTCCTCAGCCCATATATGGAAACTATGAAACCTGCTTTGAATTGACTGCTTTTGTGATGTCACAAACACCAACCCATTTACATAGACTATACGGACAAAAGTATTGGGACGACTGACCAATTTGACCAAATAAGGGCTTAAACGGCATTGGAGTGTTTCTGTGGGAATTTGTGCTCATTTAATCTGTAGGCACTGATGCTGGACAAGAAGGCCTGGCTCGCAGTCCCCATTCATCCCAAAGATGTTGAATGCCATTGAGGTCAGGGCTCTGTGCGGACCAGTCAAATTCCTCCACACTGAACTCACCCAGCCATGTCTTTATGCTTTGTGAATAGAAAAGTGTCCACAAAGTTGGTAGCATGGCATAGCCAAAAATGTCTTGGTATGCTTGATTTTTTACACCTGTGGCAATGAGTTTGAATGTGCTTGAAACACCCAATACTTTTGTCCATATAGTGTATATTCACCTATTCAGTCTACAGCTGTTTAGCTCCACCCTTTCACAGTAACAAGAACAGTTTTTTTTTTAAATCAGGCAGGCAGCCAAAACAGATCCTATTTACATATATAAGTCGGTTTAATTGAGGATTTACCAGCCTGTTTAGTTGAGAACTGCATGTGACCATAAGAGCATTAGTAAGATAAGGCACTCATGTTGAATGCCCTGCTCTGAATCACAAACGCTACTCCAGCTCATCCCAAATGAAATCCAACACTCCAAAGAACTTTACAGTCCAATGCTCTAGTTGACTATCACCACTGGACATGGTAGAACTACGCGCATGTGCAGCTGCTCCATCAATCTTAAATGCTTCAGGCTAGGTACTGATAGAAACAGTGACTGCAAAAAGATTGAGTGCCATAAAACAGTAACCAGTTTAGTCATAAAAGCAGGTCTAACTTCCAGTTGGCACAAGAGAGGGAAGGGTGGATGCTGATGCCTACCTCCACTTCTCAAAAATTTGTTCTGTGGTCCCAGATTCAAGATACATTCATTTTTCTGGTTAACTTTAATAAAGATCTTTCATCAGATTAGATGTTCTAATGGAATCAAGGCCTCCAGGATAACAGTGTGGCAACTGAATATAATACAGGATCTTTGCTGCAGTTTAATTTTAAAAGTTCTCTCTACTGGAAAGTAAGAAGCATCAATTTCCACGTAATATTGTGACAATAGAGCCAACCCTCCCTCTGCCTGATGTTCTTGCCCACGCTGCAACATCAGCTTTATTGAATGTGAAGTTTGAGGGCAGCCTTTCCCCACAGGGACGTACTCAGATCCTGGTCCATTCAGCCACGAAGCAAACCCCTCTGGAACAGCTCCTGATGAACAGGCTGAACAGAGAGAGGAGCCACATGGCCAGCGTATTCCCAATCTTCATCTCCCAGCAATCGACCAGCCATTAATCATAGCCATTGCTTGGGCCCAGGCCACTGACACTCTATGACCACTTCTGTCAACCAGACCATCAATTAGCTCAGCTAAAAGCTGTTTTGTATTAGCCACGTGACAGATTGCCTTTAAATTGTTTTACTGTTGTTTTGTTTCTGTGGCCTGTGGGAGGAGAAAAGGCAAAGTGGATCGTGGGAACGCACACTTTAAAAAAAAAAAAAAAGTTCAGTCTGCTTTTACAGTGACTCCACTGCACATGTGCCATCGGTTGTGATTTATGTTAAGTGTATAGTCAAGTGCGGACAGTAGCGTAACAGGGATCTTATGGGCCCCAGGACAATAAAAAATGACTTTCGAGAAATAAATTTAATATTTGCTTGTTTACTTGCTATTATGTGTCAGATGAGTTGATGCTCTCAACGCATACCACTCCACCCAACAGCATCTAACATCAAACCTAAATGTTTACTTCAACTAGACAAGGGGCCAAGTCAAGTAGGTGTTACTGTATTTTCAACAATTTACAAAGGGAAATGAAATAATGTTCCTCTAGAAACATGGTGCAACAAAAACAGAACACCACAAGACTACACAAGTGTGGGCAGAGCAGGACTAAACCAGTGGTTTCCAAATCAGTCCTAGACTTCCCTGAATGTTTTATGTCTTCCTTGCCCCCAACACAACTGATCCAACTAAACAGATAATTACTCAGCTCATAGTGATTTCAAGTGATCCCCTCCATAGAGATACAGAAAGAATCCTGTCCCTAAACTGTTGTAGCACATTGATTTTTCATTGTATCTCAGCCCGGTAACGATGTTTCTAAAGGAATGAGAGCGCACCTCTCTCACCTCTCTCATTTGTGGCCAGTCATCATTCATCATTCTAAAACCCGCATTCATGGAGTTAAACCAGCGGAACATTTTCTATCAGAAAATTTTTTCTATCATTTTCTATTTTTGCAGCCTTGTTTGATTTATTAAAATGTTTTCTGCATTGTTTAGCCATGCGATAAATACCTTACCCAAGTCCTTATACCCTTTGCATTTCTTACAGTGTCCTATGGCAGTCAGTACTTTCGAATGATGCTTGAGTGATGCAATATAACATGAGAAGGAATATTTCATCATGATTTTGTCACGGGTAAGAGCCAAATGTGAGCAGATCATCACAGTCATGATAACATGCATTCTAGAGTGTTCTTTCACTTTTAGACATCAGTTCTTCTGTAAAGAACCGTCAAACGTCGTATGAAACTTGCTTTACTATCTGTGACTCCTTCCACCAAAAAAGTAGTCCGCTCCTGCGTTACAGCTTAAGTTTTCTGCTGCTCACCAAAAAGCTTATTATTGCCTGAGAATCTGATATAGGCCTGTGGTCACAATCTTCTTTATAATCTGACCAGACCCAATATTATCATTGAGAACCTGTTCGTTTTCTGCTTGTGTGTTAAAGTAGTACTTTATTTAACATAACGTGAGTCTGGTGCCCAGTGGCGTGACACAGTTATTGAGAAAAAGCTGACCTCAAATAACACCAGAACGCTTCTCAGCCAATCAGATTTTTAAATAAGTAAGTGAGTCACTCAACTTTATAGTCAGCTCAGCCACATACATCTAGTACACAGTGAGACAAAATATCGTCCTCCTGGCCCATAGGTGCAACATAGAACACAACAGAACTGCAGCACTTGGATTAGCACACAGATCAACTGTGAGGGAATTATCCTATAGATTTATCAATATATCCAAGTTTTACAAATACTTAAAAATAAAATACTATAAAAAAAACTATGGGGGACAAACAGGGAGCCATTAACAATACAGTACTTTATACAGAATTGTAGCATAGATATCTACTAATACTTATTCCAATTCTTTAGGGGACATAGTTGCCACATATGCACCCCACCATGCGTAGGGCCCAGTGCAATTGCACCCACCCTTCATAGTTATGCCATTAAGAAAACTTTTTTTTGTTGAACAAACTGCAAGAAAGGAAAGCTCCATGGCCTTCAGATGAGATCAGGGCCAGGTGCACTAGGGAGCAGCAATAGCTTCCTGGACATGATGAAGGCTGGAACGAGGCCCTCTCCAGTATTCTAAATAAATAACAAATGTAGCAATTCTGGCAGCTCTCCCCAGAGCTAATAGCTGGTCAGTAAAATGAGCTGTCATCACCGCTCCGCTTCACCAGCCCACAGCGGGTCAGAGTTTAGATCTAGCATGATCTCTGACCTCCTCAACACTACTGTGGGGCGTCCTGACTTTTACAGTCCCTGTTGCTACGGCGTAACATAACAGAGCCAAAGATCTAGTTACTATTATATAAATCATAGTAAGCGCTTCATGTACATATTCAAACAGATCCCAGCAATCAGTGCCTCCATTCATCCAGGTCATCTAGCGATCAGTCGGTGTCGGGGGAAGAAATACGAGATCAGAGGCCAATTGTTTTGAATTACATGTCAGCATCAGATCAGCTGCTATCTGCAAATCTACAGCAGGCTTAAAACCTCTTAACAAGTAAGTGCAAGTAGACACCCCCACCACCGCCACACGGCCAGCGGTGCTGCACACTCTTAACTAGCTCGCGTCTGAAAAAACAAACAGCACTTTCGGCCACTGCCTCGGGTCCGCAGAAGGAATGGCCAGACCCTGCGAGTCCAATATAAGCCGCCATTTTTCATCCCTGGGCTCAGTCACAAGTTAAATAAACGCTGGCTGTTGGCCTCAGCGCGACGAGGCCGTTATTGCGAGAATCAGCCCTGATGACAGTTTCTGCCCCCCATTCTCATGTAAGAGGTCCCCAGGTGTGTCTATGTGTGTGTAATTGCTCAGAGTTGGAGAGACAAGGTGAGAACTGTGAAAGTATTGACCTTTAAAGGAGTAGTTTGGCAAAAAAAATTAAAGAAAAAAATCCCAGAATTTTTCTGCAACTACGGGCACTTTTGGTTGTTCAGCCGGTCGGTAGACTTTAAAAAGAATTCAGAGGTTTTGCTGTATTTTTCAAAAGCTGCTGTATGGGCATATGAATCAGAGACCCTCACCCAGAACATGTGGGACACGTATATTTATAGGAAATAAACAATTATTTTTAAAATATTTTTAATTGTGTCTTTAAACCTGTATTTTCAGAAGACATGCTTCACTAATGGTTAATGTCCCTTTATGTCCAATATTACGTTTATATTGACTCTGATTTACTCTTTAACTCACATCAGAAGAGGATTTTTGATGGCTTTGACTGTCCCAAAAAAGGCCATCCTGAAAGGTTGGTTTGAGCCTGATATTAACCTGCATTCTTACTTCTTTGACATTTTAATTTCTTGAACAACATAATTTAATTTCTATAGCAACATTCCAACATTCCACAAGAACAATCAAGAATATGTGAGCAATAAGGTTCAATGTTATAATTCCTTGTGTACAAGCCTTATGTCTCAGTCATATGAAAAACAGACGGTCAATGACATGCAGTGGTTTTTGTTGTCCCCCACCCCCTTTTTAATCTCTACAGCTCATATATTTACTTATTTTCTTATCAAGCATTGCATTATTTTGTGTTGAGTGGGACTGTTTTGTTCTGCCTTAAAGCAATAAAAAAAAAAAATGTTTCATTAAGTATTTTCTGTCCTTAGCGCTATAGCTGAGACTTGGAAAGTACATCCACAATATATCCAGCGCTTCATCATGGTGGAGCAGACTTATGGATGTGGTTTTGAACATAGACATACTGGGAGCTATAAAAATTAACAAACCTTCATCGTGTGTCAGAACACTGTAGACAACAGGGTCTGTTTTTACAATCACAGACCAGGAATCTAGAATCAGTTTTTGAGGCAACAACTGTCCAATATACAGAGTCTGATCCGCCATCAGTCCTCCTTACTGCCTGGTCTACACCAGCCAGGTGTTTTCTAAAACTTCTGCCTGTAGGGGTGAAGTTTTGTTCAAGTTTATAGCTCACAGTAAGTCATACGGTTTCCTAAAACACAGCCACAAGTCTGTGCCACCTAACTAAAGAACTGGATGAGTTTGAGTGGGTTAACAGAAGTTTTGAGGATGTTTTTACAGAAAAGTTTTGGGTTACTTTTCTAACTTTCGGGGTCAGCTGGTAGCCTAGTGGTTAGGGCGTTCACCCTGCAAACAGAAAGTCATAGGTTTGAATTTCAAGACTGTTAGAGGCTCCTCTGAGGTACTCTTGAGCAAGATACAGTTCCTGGCTGCCCGCTGCTTCACTTGGTGAATGGGTTAAATGCGGAGCAAGAATTTCATGCTGTTCAGATTGTGACTTGGTGTGTTTACATATAACAGAATGGTCACTGCTATGGTATGGTAATGTTTCTTCTAATGTTGGGGGTCACTGAAACTCTTTTGGCAAGAATATTTTGCCCAACGGTGCAGAAACACACTTTTAGAGATAATAGCATGTCATACAGTTTCACAATCCGCTCAGCAAACAGTGTGAAACAGTGTGTGCTTATTCAGGGATGCAGTTAGTTATATTGCTCGCAGGTTTCCATTACTTGTTACCTACAATAGCTTCATAACTGTGGAGCTAAAACTGAAAAAGGAAACTTCACATATGTCCTGGCTGGTCGGCTAAGAGGGTGATTATTCGCCAAATGCTTTTTAAAAGGGAGGTAAAGGTTAAATTGCTACAAATGTGACACTATTACTATCCCTTGTGCTACTTACACTGTTCTGTCACTCCTGAAGGATGATTTTTCTTTGCAGCTCGAAACACAGATATAATTACATAATTCTATCTTGTTAAACACTCCCTTTACATGTAGATGTTCTACAGATGTTGCTACCCCTCTGGCATTTTAAGGTCATTCAGACTATGGAAAAACACACACACACACACACACACACACACACACACACACACACACACACACACACACACACACACACACAC
>JBBJLR010000153.1:19057235-19072119 GCA_037577145.1 Brachypetersius gabonensis
GAAACTTGTATATTAGATTCATTCATTACACACAGACTGATGTATTTCAAATGTTTATTTCTTTTAATTTTAATGATAATAACTGACAACTAATGAAGGTCCCTTAAATACAAAAATACATTTAATTTAATATAGAGTAATAAAACTAAGAAGAACAAAACAAAAAACTCAAGAACACTCCAGACACTCCAAGGGGGAAATTCTGGGCAGCAGCCAATCTGCACAATGGAAAAATAAATAACATGCTCGGATTGGCTACTTTCAAACCTCCTGCAGGGTTTATGTTAGGACGGCTGCTTAGCAACCCAGCAAAAGCACCAGCCGTGGCAGATGAGGCCCGGATAACACAAAAACAAAAAAATGTGGAGGATTTGTGCCTTTTCCACGTATGTACGGGGGGTTCCGCAAAAAATTATTAGTTTGGTTTTCAGAAAAATTCCGAGAGAGCCTGAAATCGAGGCTGGCTGTTCACAGAGCTCTGTGTCCAAGCACATTAATAGAGAGGCAAAGGGAAGGACAAGATGTGGGAGAAAAAAGTGTACAAGCAATAGGGGGGTTACTGTACTTTTTATTTGGGGCCTATTTCGCCTCACAGCACTCTATATGTACCTCTCAACCACGAATGGATTTATTTTAGACCAAAAGCTTCTCAAAACTCTGTTAAAACAATATCAGACATTAGACAGTACATTCATAACCCCTTCATATAATAACCTTCTGTGAAAGAGCTTTTAGAGGTAGGTCTGGATCCATTCGCCACCACTGTAAATAATTCAGACACGTACGTTTCTCCGGAATGGAGCATTTTAATCCAAACCCACTCGAAAATACTATCTACATCTTAACCATTTGCTTATGCAAAAGTCAACTTTTTTAATGTTGGAAATGTCAAGCTGTCATCAACATATTACACATGATCCTGGATTTACCCCCAGCTTTCGCTGAGCTGATGTTCTGTCAGCATGGAAATGCCATGGGAGAACACCTGCTATTGGCTACTGTGACACAGTTGTCAGCCTGAAGATGAGCATGTGGAAAATCAGCAGTGATGCGTTGGAGCAGCCCATCAAAAGGACAGCGCAGCAGTGAGGAATAGAACTGGGAGTGAAGGCTTTCTCATTCACACAGATTTATTTCCACAGCTGCCCTGTTATGATGGCCTCACCATTGCAGTTCATTTCAGAGAATTTAACTGAATTTACTTACCTCTTTTACCCTTTTAAAAGCTTTTACCTACCTTTAAATTCATTTTGCAACCCAGAGACAGGAATGCAATGCCATTCAGCAATTATGTTGCTGGTGTTGATGTTTTCATCAGATACATTTTTTTATTTATATCTGTTATTTGCTTAGTAGCTTATTACACTTTGTGCATCATTGTCCCTTATTTAAAGATTTATCCTCACATAGCAAAATTCTGGTTATCTGGGCTACGTCTTACCACTTAAAACTCACTTCTATCAATAAATGTCCAGTCTGCACCCTGTGATACAATGCTGTATTAATTTGTCACCTCCGGACATTCTACCAAAGAATGAGTGAATGGTCTGTACCATCTGCACCTACCAGAAGACGGCTTGCAAAGCTGCCACAGCTTGAACTTCAGGTCTTGAACATCCAAAAGGTTCACAAGACGTTCTTCCACATCAACACTCCTATACATCAACTATCCTTCAGGCATTTCGCATTGAAGAACTTTAGGAGCTGAAAACCACTGCTGCCCACATGGGTTTGGACTGGAACAGAGAAAGTTATAATTAAAATACAAAGGCTGGAAAAGTTAAGCATATAGGTATGTATGTGCATTACTATCTTATTATTATAACATGCAGTAATCAACCATATTCAATATCATGCAATTTTGTTGGGTGCTAATATTACAATATTATCATACGTTTTATTATTTTGTGTAAAAGTCTTACCATGTGCAGTATCACTACTTACGTTAATATTACTTCTATCTTACTGATCTCTATATAGTAGAACTTCTAAACAACTGTTTTTGTCTGTGGAGTCGCACCATACGCAATTTCCGCCAGAATCAATTAAGTTGTTTTATTCTGATTTACTTATTTCGTGTTAGTTACTCAATAATAAGCCTTAAGAGTATGTCTTAAGAAACCAGGAGAATATGTGGTTAAATCAATAATCACTGGGTTAAAACATTGAACAACTCAAACGTAACATTTGTTTACATCTATATTAAATTGGAGAAAAATGGCGTGAACTAAATGACAAACGTGAGTAAGGAAAAAATGTCTCTAGAATCTGTTTGCCCGTTAAATGAGCTGGTGGTTTATGGGTAATGTAGTCCTGTTATGTTTTGTTTACTTCCACGCGTTTTTCCCCACCTATATTCCAACAAGTGCGATGTGATTGGCTAGTAGTACCTCGCGCAGAGCTGTGGCTGTTTGCTAATTGGTGAATTGCTGGCGAGGAGGAGCTTCGAGCCAATCGCAGCGCAGCAGGCGGCAATTGCCGAAATACGGGTGGTGCCAGGGAAGTGAAGGCAACTGCTTCTTCTTGAGGTTTAGAGGGTTTAATTGTGTTTTTCCAGATGATGCGAGGAAAGACCATCATCGTGACCGGAGCGAACAGTGGCATTGGCAAGGCCACGGCGGTGGAGCTCCTGCGCCGGCAGGCACGGGTCATTATGGCCTGCAGGAGCCAGGAAAGAGCGGACCAGGCGGCGGAGGAGATCCGGCAGGAGGCCGGGCCGGACCAGGGCGAGCTGAGGGTCAAACTGCTGGACCTTGCTTCTCTAAACTCGGTGCGCAACTTCTGCGACGAGGTCATCAAGGTACCCTGTACTTAAGACTGATACACACGAGTTACGTTCATATTTTTAGTTCTCTTGTATGTCAGTGTGCCGCGACTATCGCTAATGCTAGTAAACTGTGAGCTCTGGAACACAGCTGTTACATTATGTGGAAAAAAGTATTGGGACACACCTCCTAATTATTGATTTCAGGTGGCCCCTTCTAGTGAAGAATAATCCTAATGCATCATCATGCCAAGACATTTAGGACAAATACATGTTTCCAACTTTCTGGACCCAATATTTGGAGAAGGCCCGTTTTTTATGTCCCAGTGCACAAAGCAAGGTCCATAAAGACATGGTTGAATGAGTTCAGTGTGGAAGAACTTGACTGGCCTGAACAAAGTCCTGACCTCAACCCCAGCCAACACTTGTGGGATGAGCTGGAACAGAGATTGTGAGCCAGGCCTTCTCATCCGTCATTAGTGTCATAAATACTCTACAGAATTAATGAGCACAAATTCCCACAGCAACTCTCCAAAATCTTGTGGGAAGTATTCCAAGAAGAATGGAAGCTGAGGGGGACAGGCAACTCCATATGAAAGTGTATGTATTTAGATGAAATGTCATTAAAGTCCCTTTTGGTGTAATGGTCAGCTGTATAGTGTACAAACGTATGTTCTTGAGGCTTAGTTTACAGTGCAAGCCCTGCAAGGACCCCTGGCCTGCACATTATGGGGTGTTCTCTGGTCTAACACATCAGTTAATAAGCTGGTTGCTTGAATCAGGTGTATTAAAGCAGGGAAGACACAAAACCAGAACACTTAGCTGGTGTCCAGGAGACTTATTGAAGTATAAAAGTAATAATATTGAACTGTCACTGAGTTCCTGACAATAGTACATGAAACGGATAGTCTGTAAAAGACATCAGCCTCCACCTTTTGCTCCTAATGCAATAGGACAAAATCAAAATGACCAATCAGAGCCAGAAACAGTGCCTAACAAAGTGTCAATCACTGCGCACACACTGCAGGTGAGCTACTTGCATAGTATAGCTCATGTTTCATTCATGGACTTAAAAACATGTGGATACTAAACTCTGTATAGCTGGATGCACGACAGCTTGTTAGGACAGGCTTTGGAGGCAGGACTGGAGTGGAGAGGGATAGAGAGAGACTTTTAGGATGCACTCATTCAAATTTTTAAGCCAAGTAATTTTTTAATCCTTTCGTCTGCAGCTTTAATTAGCTAATAAACCGAAAAGGGGTGTGCGGCTCCAAGTTTGGTCACTGCACGTGCCCAGTGTCAAGCATCATTTAGCCCTGGGCTGTGGAGCAGTGAAACTGTTCTCTGGAGTGATGGAGGTCCTTTGGGATGAGTTGGAGTAGTGTTTGTGATCCTGCCCTAACCATGGAACATCAGTACCTGTCTGTATTCATACTGTCATTATTAGTCCCCTTTTAATACTCAGAGGAAATGCTGGGGAATCAGGTACATTTTGTACATACAGTGCCTTAATAACAATGCAGAATGCAAGTAGGCCAGTTAGAACAGCAAGCCAGAAGCTTCTTAAAAGGCCATAGCACGGCACTGAAAGGGGTAGAACCTGCCAGAGAGCCCTCACAATGACACACAGGTATGGTGCACCAAGCCAGCATTCGAGTTGGTCCACTCTGGGCTATGACAACACAGCTGAGAACAGTACATCAGTTTAGCTGAGATTATAGCAACTATTTCATGCAGACCCTAAATATTTTAAGACATGGCAGCCGCATATGAAAAACACATACCACTCTCCCAGCTCACCTCCTTCTGCCACCGTCACACTGCCAAAAGTCAGGAGCTGAATGAGCCCACCTGTAATTAAAGAACGATCCTAGGTTATACTGGGTTTGAGCTTGGCAGGAAAACGCCTGTCACATCTGGTCCCTTGTAAAACACACTTTTCAACAGTGTTATTTGCAGATTTATGGACTTTTGAAAGTAATTAGTCACATTTGGTGCTGGGCTATTTGTTATAAACCTGCCACCACAAACAGCACTTCATTTGAATTCATGTCAAGTACAGTTTTTTTTCTTATGTATACCACCACATGCTGTACTTGCATATCTGTCAAAGATCAAATACGAGTTTAAAATGAATTGTGCAGGCAGTGCAGTGAATCATGGTTGTGTTAGGAATAGAGATGGCACAAAACCACTTCTTTCCCCTCCATTACCAATATCACTGATTTGATATGTCTTTAAAATGTTTACCAGGTTTTGCACATGACCCTTATATGCCAAAAAGCTTGACTATGCATACCACTTTTTCCGTTTCATTTGTGGGCACCTCATACTTGTTTAGAATGGGACCCTTCATAAAGTGTGCATCTATAACCCTTCTTTTAACAAGATAACAATAAATATCATGTTGCCCTGCTCTACTACCAACCTTAGCCTGTGTTTTCACATCATTCTGTTCTCTGTTGTTGAAAATTTGTCCTAAAAAGTTGTTGTTGCTGATGCCAAATTGTATTATTTTGCACGAAAGCGTAAGAGCATGCAAAAAATATTCTGAACTGAACCCATTAAATGACCGTCTCAGTTGTTTCTACCATTAATGGATCCAACAATTTCTGCTGATATCAGTCACCGATCTGGCCCAAGCCTCTCTGCGTTACCAGTGGTGGGCTTTACCCTTTGTAATTGGTTTTGTTTTGTGTGGGTTTTTTTTTTTTTTTAAACAAGTCAGTCCGCATAAAATCTTTTCGCCCTCTGTAATTTCTCAAAACAGGAGGAGCCGAGAATCGATGTTCTTATCAACAACGCCGGAGTCTATCAGTGTCCCTACAGTAAGACAGAGGATGGTTTCGAGATGCAGTTTGGTGTGAACCACCTGGGCCACTTCCTTCTCACCAACCTTCTGCTAGACCTCCTCAAGCGCTCCGCACCCAGCCGTATCGTTGTGGTCTCCTCCAAGCTCTACAAGTATGCCGAGATCAACTTTGATGACCTGAACAGCGAGCAGAGCTATGATAAAGCGTTCGCTTACGGACGCAGCAAGCTGGCCAACCTGCTCTTCACGCTGGAGCTGGCACGGAAACTGGAGGATACAGGCGTGACTGTTAATGCCCTAACCCCTGGGATTGTAAGGACCAACCTTGGTAGGCACGTCTATATCCCTCTGCTGGTGAAGCCCCTGTTTAACCTGGTCTCCTGGGCTTTCTTTAGAACACCCGAGCAGGGGGCACAGACCTCCGTCTACCTTGCCTGCTCTGAGGAGGTGGAGGGCATCCAAGGGAAGTGCTATGCCGACTGCCGTGAGGAGGAGCTGCTTCCTAAAGCCACAGACGAAGAGGTGGCTAAGAAACTGTGGGACATTAGTGAGGTGATGGTGGGTGTCAGCACCTAGAGAGATCTTGGGCCACACTTGGCCAATGATGGACCTTCAAATACAATGGACAAGCCTGCTGCGGGAACGGTTGCTGATTTGAGTCGAGAGTTATGCCTTATTCATGCCTCAAAAAAAGGATTAACATCGTAAACAATACATCCTCATTCTTGTCAGCTTTTCACTTCCATGCTGTTTCACTGATTTCGTCTTGCACTGACCCAACATTTGTATGTATGGCTGTAATCAGTGAGCGAGCCAATAAATTGGCCTGTTGCCAAACCTAATGGGGAAAAGAGCATGAATGTTTTATTTCTTAGAAAGTCATTGAGCACAGATTGGTGCCTCCATTGCTGGCAGGTGTTTAATCTTAGCTTTTATAATCTCCACAGTAACGCATTGACCAAAAGAACAGGCTCTGGATCAGCCTAACAGTCTAAGGTCACCTAGGCCTGTAGGCTGGAGGGGTAAAAAGCCTCCCAGTTTTGGGCTGGAGAGTTCTCTGGCAAGGTGAAGCTCCTTTGGGATGAGTTGGAGGGGCGTTTGTGTTTAAAAACTATCATGCAACATCAGTATCTGATGAGACCATTTAGACAGAAAATGTGTTTAACATCTGCGTATTTCTGAACGTGTGTATGCGTGATGTGTAATGTTCACATCAGTTACCGGCCAACAAGCCCTGCCTCTACACTACAGGAGAGCCAGTCATATCAGAGTAATAAATCAAAGTTTAATTATGGCGATGCCTGTGTTACTCTACCTGTATTTGTCTCAGTCTTTGTATTTTGTGCAGCCACAACAGAAGGCTGTAATCACATCAGATCAGCAATTTTCATGCATTCTCATAAGGCTCCCATTGTGGTTTTAAAAAGACCCCCGCCCCTAATGCGCAAAACACTTGCCTCTGATCCCAGTGACCATAAAGTTACAGGTTTTCCGGACCAAGACACTTAACCCTCAGTCACTCTATGACTGTAATTAATGACTGTAGTGTAAAAGGGTTCTGTACTGATCATCCCTCGCCCTGCCCTACCCATTAGAACATTGTACTTTCTCCACTGCTACTGCAGATCTTCTTACATGAGAAACATGGCAGTGTTCCATGTCATTACAGATAATGTGTTGAGTGAATGGCCCTGCACTGTGATTGGTTGGCTTGTCTATTAGATTGGAATATTTACCAGTGTTTTAGATGCAGACAAAACCTCACCCCTCAGGAATCAGCCCCCAGTTTGAGATCCACTGCACTGTCATTATGCCCTTTATATGACCTGAGAAACCGCGATCCCACCAGTGAAGTTGGCAGACATCTCTGACCGTTAGCATTATTTTCTTGGCCAAAATTTCCTGCTTCGTTGCAACAGAAAAAGCAAGATTAAAACAAAGGTGTTATTAGGGGGTGACATGGTAATATAGCTAATTACATTTTTACTCTGGCTGTCAATGTTGTAAACCTCTGGACACACAGCATCATAACTGCAGCCAATCCAGCTTAATTAGAGCAGTAAACCGAGTTCACTGCACCTCTTAATTCTGCGAGGCAGCAGTAATTCTGTAGCTTGTAAGAGCCCCCCCACACACACACATGCAACAACAACCTCCCCTGCACAAGATCGCACAAATACACACATTCCCCTTGCTCTCTTTCCCTCTGTTTCTCTCTCTTTCTCTCTCTCTCTCATACACACTGATTACTTTGGAATGTTTTCTCTTTGCGTTAATGGGAGATTAACCATCTCTCTCCGAACCGCAGCAATGCTCCCTGATGTATTGCTAATGTTTTTCCCACCTGTGCTTGCCATTAGGGCATTTGCAGGCTCATTTAGACAGGGCGCTGTGCCTTGCCAAGAAAGGCCCTCAGCCTGGGGGAGCATTTGTCAGAATTCAGCCCGCTACAAAATAGAGGGAGGTCTTCAAGCATTCGGCTGTGGAAGCCAAAGGCTGTTTGTTTTTGGAATAAAGAAAATTGCCGAAATTTTCGAGCACTAATGGCTTTAATGATGCGTTCAGAAGTGATGCCACATCAGGGCTGCCGTGCCAAGCTGTGGAGGTGGGTGAGGTTTCAGGCTACACCTTTTCCTCTTAGGGTTTTTTTTGCACCCATTTTTTCTGTCACTCATTCTGCCCTAAAGAAGTGGTTCACTGAAAAATGTTATATTTGAGAAAAATGCAGGATATGGGAGTGATTTACCAAAAAGTCAAACACAGTCTGTCGGCCAAGACTAGTTTGTTATCTGAAGTTTGGCTTCTTTAGTTTAGCACATCTTGCCTGATCTACTGAAGTAGTATTTGCTAAAGTGTTTAAATTGGGGTTTCTATAACCCATTCCTTTAAAGGGCTGGTTCTTTACACCAGGACCCATATTATAGAAATAAATATTTTTCTTGACTTTAATGTAGTTTCCAGAACGCTGTTAGTTTTTAAATGTTCCAAGAGCACCTGTTTATAGTGAAAAAAATGGCTCTTTTTATAGTGTAAACCCTAAATATGCCCCCAAATACGCTTTTTTATTAAAACACTTTAATTTCATTTTAAACTTAATTTTCATACTTTACCTTTAAAAGCAAATGTAAAGGTAAACCCATATCCATACTGCACAGTTTACATTTACGTTTACACTGAACTGCTGTGTCTCATAGTGCTAGAATGGAAAATACAGATGGTACCCCTGTATGGACTGTACTGTAATTCATGCACACACGTTTTCTTTGGTATAAGCAAGATAAGTACAGTAATAAATGAATTTCATTTAAAAACACAAGAACATTCGAGATGCTGGTGCTGTGTTGTTTATATTTGGACGTGCGGCTGAGCCACAGAGGCTCATTTCGTTCAGATGTTTGATTGCCTTGCAAATCGGCGCTTCCAAATAAGGCCCAGACATCACAAAAGCAAAAAAATGCAGAGGATATCTGCAATTGTCCCGTAGGTACGGGGCTTTCTTATTAGTACGGTTCTCAGAAAAAATATGCAAGAGACTGCAGTGGCGACTGCTGAACCGTGATTAAGCGGCGGTTTACTGTAGTCCAGCTATGGGCATTTGGAAAGTCCATTTTAAATCACCCTAATATCACCATATTAGCCTCGACCATTCACACTAAAGGACGTCTTATTGAATGAGGCTCAAGTCAAGACAATCAATTGGAGCAGAGGTCATTTAAATAGTTCAGTCTTTTAGGCAAAACATTCTATAGGATAAATGGAGGTTGGAAACAGTCATGTAGAAATGATTTATGGTTTTGGTGAATAAAACTACATAATAGCAAGTGGACCTCAGGGAAAAAAAATAAAATACAAGAAAAATGTATAATATGAGCCTTTCAAGGAATCTCTTCATCAGCCTGACTCTAGTATGACCATATATTATACCATATTTGATGTATATCATGAGCAGCTCGACGCGCTGCCAGGAAACTCGTCAAACTTCCATCCAAATAGTGGAGATATTGTGAAGTGCCTAGATATAAGACCCATTCAGAAGACCCAAACAATGACTGCAGCTCTGCTTTGGGTGTCGGAGAACAGCGTGAGCCTCAGACTGAGCTGGTTCTCACTCCAGCGTCGTTTGGCAGCCAAGTATAATGGAGAAGAATCTGTCAGACCTTTTGCAGTGTTGCTGTGAATTGGATGAATACAAATGGAGAAAGGAAGCCAAGAAGTGGGAGCTCTTCTCGATTAAAAGACAACGACCCTGAGTTCACTCTTGGCTTCCAAGAAAGCACCGCTAAGACTGGGTTCTCATGTTCTGCTGGTCTGAACCCGAACTCAGCGGGACCATTTTAAATGCATAATGGCACCGCCAGCAGACACCGGTTGCAAAAAAGTGAAGCGCTATTTATTTATTTATGATCCGCTATTCGACCAGGTAATCAGATTGATTGCTTGGCTTCCAGGAATGGCAGGCTGGGAGCTGTGAGACTAAGGTGAGAAGGAGTCTTCTCTCAAGCTGGAGCTCAGTGTTTTGACGCACTCTTGAAAACACAGCGAGTTTTTCTCAGGGTTTAAAGAAATATTTTGGTCCGCAGCAAGACACAGCCCACCTTTTCACTCTATTTTTCAGCATTATTCAATGCTGTGTTGCGCTCACACATGGAAATGATTGTTTAAGTGTAAATCCCTTTGTGGGAAATGTGTAGATTTTCCAAAAGTATGAGAAATCAGGCCTTGCCAAAATCAAGCTGATAACTCGCGAGTTACTCAGGCAGATCACAGATCGCACTGGAAGTGCTTTTATGACAGGTTCCTGGAAGCCGTGTGTGTATTTATCTACAAACTGACCAGACTGTTTAATCCGAGGGACTCTTGACTCTGGAACATTGTAAAGTTCAAACTTTCTCTGTAGGCCCACTAGAAATTAAACTACGTAAAAAAAACATCCCTTCTGAATCCAGTCCTTGTTTGACTTGTGTATTTGTTGCACTAAGTGTGCAAAAACGCTAATTTGTTAGTGTTACTTGTGACTTTGAGGACGAGGGGCTATAAAAGCATCTTGCAGCGCTGTTTTTGGACCAGTATCACTTTGTAGCAGACAGTGTTAAAGGTCAGCACTGATGGATGAAAGCTCTGAGTCTTCCTTGCTAGTGCAGGTCCACTCACAGGCCAAAAAGATTGGAAGCAACACTGATTATGTGAAAATAAACATGAATATTTTTATTTCTTCTACAGATAAAGGGCAGTAAAACATGCTCCTGAGTGTGGAAAACGTTTGAAAGTGCTCAGGGTTATCAGAAAAAAGGGCTTTTCCCACAAAACACACTACAGTGATTGAACAGCACTGCAGCATGATCTCGAACAACCTCCACTGATTAAAAAAATTAAGTGTTTCATTGACCTGATGTTTAAATGACTGGCCAAGACATTTTGGAAGTTGAAATTTTGCTTCTAATATTGCTAATGCTAGAAGTCAGAAATCACCCAAATCCATCCATCCATCATTCAAGTCTTGTGGATGTGTAGTTTGTGGACGTGTGGTTTAGGACACAGTTTAACTTACTGTGAGCTGTAAAAATGAGGCGGCAGTTTCAGACATCACCAAGGCTGGTGTTCGTAAGGAAGACATGCATCTTTTCGGTCTTGGCCCCACAGTGGTAGAGCAAACTCCCTCTGGCAGTCAGTCTTGCGGAGTCCCTTGCTGTCTTCAAGCAACGTCTGAAGACCCACCTCTTCAAGGAGCACCTTGGTGGCTAACCTCTCACTTCTCTCTTATACATCATATCCTATATATTTAAAAATCCCTCAGGCCTAACTGTTTTTCCTTACTTGTGTATTAAACTCTGCCTTTTTTTGTTTTTGTCTGTGTTTGTTAATGTGTGTAAATGAGCTAGCAGTAACTTGGTTAAAAGCAGATGTTG
Organism: Brachypetersius gabonensis; assembly: GCA_037577145.1. Classification (NCBI taxonomy): domain Eukaryota; kingdom Metazoa; phylum Chordata; class Actinopteri; order Characiformes; family Alestidae; genus Brachypetersius; species Brachypetersius gabonensis. The sequence continues at coordinate 19,068,718 of JBBJLR010000153.1, forward strand.
ATTTAAGTATAGCTTTACAGGTGTGGAATATTTAAGCACTGATGAACGTCGCTCTGGATAAGAGTGTCTGCTAAATTCCATAAACATAAAAACAAACCCGTCATAAGGAGGGCTGATCTCTGATCAGGATCCTCTGCATTTAAGATTGTCGCTGCCACAGAAGCTGATTCTATATCACCTCTCCTTCTCCTGAGGAGGTTTGTGAAAACAGACCCAGTTGTATTAAAAGGCTGGTACACGTACACATCAGTCTATTACACATTGACCGATTTTCTCCACTGACTAGGACTTCCTCAACTGCGTAATGCCACCAAGCTGAAGGGTGAAGGCTAGCACAGGCTTCCACTGAGAATATTCAAAGAACAAATCTTCACCACATTATCTCAAATAGCATCCATAGACAGAGAACACCAACTGTACACTGTACTATACATTGGAACATTATTCTCAACTAATTTACTGCATAGACCTTATAAAACTCGCAGCCTTTTTTCCTAATGTTCCGCAAGCAAAGACCCAAGACAACATGCACTGGCTTTAGAAAATGTGAGAAATATTTAGCTGCTGATCTGTTGATCAGTTTATTCCAATACTAAAAGGCAAACATCCTCCCCAATCCGAGACCCATGGCTTTTCAAGTCTTTTCGGCAGTGAGACGCCTGTGGGATTCCCCTCGGAAATGAATGCTGTATCATTGTGTCGGAGGAAAATCTGCTCAGAGCTCCTAATAATCCGTTCGTGTCAATCACAGGCGCAGTCTGCTGTAGCTGTTATGGAGAAAATGTGTGCGGTTAACAAGAAAATCATAACCAAGAGAGTCCAAACACTGTTTTACAGGAAACTCTTACTGCTAGCGGCTCATAAGAGGCTCTCATGTGTTAATGTGAACTCTGGGTGCTGTTTTTGTCGTGATTTACAAATCCTGCCGATCTTCAGTGCTGCCGTGGGTGGAAAGCTGGAGGGCTTGGCTTTCTCTTCATGTGAGTGTGAGCTCCCATCGTCTCCAATGTAAGCACAACTTTTACAGCTTGAACCGAGGCTTAGATAGAGCTTGCTTTAAAATATCTGAGTGATAAAACTCACAAGAAGCAGCTAATGCAGAGGCGCTGGAGATGAGCAGTGAAAACGTGGTAAGAAAGTTATGGATTTCATTTTAATGATTTATTGCAGGATTGAGCTTGCTGTGACATCATTTACATCCTCGCTCAAAGGTAATTCAGAGAATCCCTCCCTTGGCCAGCACGTCCATTGAGGTGAGCTGGATCACATAGAGCAGTATTTTCCCATGGTGTCTCCTGGTGCCTGGCCGTCCACATGGTGCAAAAGAAAATGTGATTCATCATACTAGACTACCTTCTATTGCTCAGCGGTCCAGTGCTGATTCTCATGTGACAACTGTAGGCCCTTTGGCGGTGAACAGGGGTTAGCATGGGCACTCTGACGGGTCTGTAGCTAGAAAACCTGCGATGCTCTGTGTTTTCTGACATCTTTCTGTCATAAACAGCATTAACCTTTTTAGCAATCTGGCTGCAGGAGCTCTTTTCTGTAGGCAGACAAGAAATCCTAGCTTTTGCTCTCTACACACATCAATGTGCCATCAATGTGCACTGGGTGTCCATGACAACATTGCCAGTTCCCTGGTTCCTTGGACTACTTTTGGTAGGTACTAACCATTACATACTGGAAACACCTAATGAGACCTGCTGCTTTGGTAATACTCTTACAAAGGTGTCTAGCAATCGTAATTTGCCCCTAGTCAGTGTTACAGTTTGCTTTTTTTTGCCTTTTCTCATGCACTTCAACAAATGACCATGTATGAATATACTGAATGGACTGTGCTGGGAGTCACAAATTAGCCATTTCCTAATCCCAGTCTGAAATGGTCAAGTGTGCGGTATGAGGCTAAATTAGTCTATTGAAGTCTGGCTGTTTACCAGAGTCTTACTTTAACAGGATTTAATGTCATCTGGAGATGAAACAGACAGTGAGAAGCTGTACTTATTATTACAGAGGAGAAGGAAGATGGAGGATTAACTCTACAATATAAGCACAAAATACAGCTTCAAAATAAAATGGAGAATGCCGATGGCATGTGGTAGCCTCATCACTTACTAGTTAATGGTGAAAGTATTTTTCTGCTTTATAAACAACAATGGATTAGCTCCTATAATGTAAAACATGCTCCTCAGAGGAAGCATACGCTCCCCCTCACCACTGTTGGTGGAATTGTGTAACAGGGGACTTCTAGTTAGTGGGTGGGATTGGACACGACAAAATATGGGTAGACTGGGTAGAAAAAATCCACCGCTCTCTCGTACAGTAAGAACCAGAGCCAAACACACATTTAAATACATCTTTTTGCCATTCAGAGTTTTTATATTCTTTAATAAAGTCTTCTAGTTTATCTTTTTCCATTAAAGTTCTTGGCTCTTACGTCTCTGTGTGCAGTTGCATCAGTAGGGCTGAGTACTGCCAAACAGTTCACTATATGATACGCCTCATAATACATGTCACAAATAGACGTATTTATTAATTCGGTACAGATGGCTAAAGATCAAAACAAATTTCCACCAAAGGGGAATATAAGTCAAATAACAAGCCTGGTACACTACGTCCATTACTTTAAAACCATCTGCCTAATATTGTGCCACCAAAACACCTCAGCACAGTTGTGGCCTGGACTCCAAATGCCATCCGAAGGTGTGCTGTAGTATTTGGTAAAAATACATTAGCAGCAGATTCTTTAAGTCCTGTAAGTTGGAGTAAGGAAAGTGGAGGCTCTATGAATTAGACCAGTTTGACCAGCACATGCCAGAGATCCTCTACTACACTGGGATCTTGGGAAGTGAACTTCTTGGACTCTTCTGCTGTGTGGCAGGGTGCATTATCTGCTAAAAGATAGCCGATCTTGATGAGATGTTCAGGATCTGTGACAACATTTAAGCAGGTGTTCTGTGTCACACTAACAGCATGTGAATGTCAGGACCCAAGGTTTCTCAGTAGAACACTGCTCACAGCATCACACTGCCTCCCCCTCCTCTCACAGTGCCCCCTGCTGCCATATCCTCCTCAGGTAAGTGACACAAACCAGGCTAGGCTACCTTCTTCTATTACTTAATTACTTAACTTCTATTACTCTTGTGATCATTGTAGATGCTTTTAGCAGCAAACAGGAGTCAGCATGGGAACTCTGACTGGTCTGTAGCTATGTGATGCTCTTTCTTTCATAACCAACATTAATATTTTTAGCAGTCTGTGCTGCAGGAGCTCAGTCTGATCTGAGTTGTGTAGCCATCACAATTTGTCCATAGTGTCACACAGATCTTTATACTTACCATTTTTCTGCTCCCCCACATCAAGAAGTGACACACACACACACACACACACACAAATATATATATA
>JBBJLR010000153.1:19075592-19086928 GCA_037577145.1 Brachypetersius gabonensis
AGGGAGAGGGAGAGGGAGAGAGAGAGAGAGAGAGAGAGAGAGAGAGAGAGAGAGAGAGAGAGAGAGAGAGAGAGAGACCAGGCTCTAGTTGGGAAAATGCTAATGCATATCCCTGAGATTATTTTATAACAGCACTACGCCTGGGATGACAACTGATAAATTAAACGATGATAAATATCTAAATCTTTATGATTTATGAGCTGGGTATATGTTCCACCATATTCTGTATATCTAGGGCAGTTCCCAATTAAGAGAGGGCAAACAAAACCAAAAGCCAAAGGAGTTTTACAGACAAAAAACACATCGAAACAAGTTTAGAAAATACACTTTACACTAAAGTTGTCTTTTTTTGTTCAGAGCATGTGGTTGCTCCACTTGTACACTTGCTAAGAGCTCCAAACAGGGTAAAGTCCATCACACTTGCAGCACTGCTGCAGAGCTTTAGCTCCTTCAGTATGTGTTCTAGTGACCATTAGAGCAGAATGTGCCCCTCTGGGTCACACTGGCTAAAAAAAGAAACCATAGATCTTGTCCTGCTTTTTAAGCATACGTCTTCTTCAGCTTTATACTTATTTTTACTAAGAAAACCAACAAAAAATTTTAACAAACTTTTTTAAGCACACTTTACACTGATTGCTCCTGGAACATTATAAGAGACAGAATTTCAGATCTTGTTTCAGTGTATGTTGAGCTTGTTTTAAGGCAAGACTTTGATTTTTATGATCTCTCGGGAGTATCAGCGCACTCTAGCAGATCAAAACATCTCAGCTTGTTACAAATGCGCTGAAATCTCATGTCCCATACTTTCATGTCCCATAAGAAACTGTGCTCTCGTGGTTTCTTTCAGGGTCTCTTCATGAATGTGTGTTTGTCAGAGAGGAAGGCAGAATCACTGTGTCAACTTCTCTGCCTCAGCATCCTGAACGGCAGCATATGACACATAATCAATTATGCTGCGGAAACGATGAGTGGACAGAGCGTGAGAGAGACGGGGGGTGCTTATGGGGGCCATCAAATGCGAATGTACACATCCTCAGTCCTTCATGCTTGCTCTGCAGTTTGTTTTGAATCTGAAGGGATCATCTACAACATTCTCAAACGTCATCATTTCATAGCTAAAATTTAGTTCTTAAGTTTTGCACTGGAGTATTAAGGCTAATGTAGGTACTAGTCATGGAAGATTATACCAAATTGTTTAGTCCTGATCTTTGGGCTTCCCTCAGTTTTGGACCTGATATTGAGCATTGATTTGCTTGCACCATTACACATTTTACATATTAGTGTACCCCACTGTTTTTGGACAAATTATCTGGGTGGTTGGACCATCTGACCATGTATGTGAGGTACTGTCCTCTATTCAGCTTGAGAAACCAATCTTTTTCTAAGTACCAATGCAACTGCAAGGATTACAGATTAAAATATCAGAATTTGGGAGAGTGCTTCATTGTTTAGAGTGGGGAACGCATCAGATACTCAAATTTTACTCATTTCCCCCACAAAAGACAGACAAGGTGTAGTATCTGGATTATACATTGTGGCAGGCTGCATCACCATCAAAAAGTACAAATTTTACCTGCATCCCCACCCCTGTTACATAACCCCATTCATTCTGGTTTCCTTTATATATCTCGGTCTGGATTGCAATCAAATGGGCTTCTCGCAGCCCACCTCCCGTTTTACTCTGAATATCCCCCTGCTGTAGTTTTTCTCCATATTTTATCCTCCTTAGCCACAAACACCCTAATATTGCATGAGCTAAAGTCTGTGAGAAAATGCAGTGCATATAAAACAGTGAATGAGGTCATGGGGAGGACAGTTTAGGCAAAAGGATGCTTATATTTCATTTGCTTTTCCAAGTTGTTTTTATGTTTATATGTTAAGGTCTAGTTTCAGCCTTGCGCTTGGGTCAGTTTCAGTTTCAGTTTCAGGTTCAGGTCAGGTTCGGGCTTGAACCATGTTGCTGTAAGTTCGATCAGGGCTGATTAAATTTCAACACTGTATGATTATTTAGAAAAATGGACAAAACGTGCTGACAAAATACAGGATGTCAGAAGCAGTAACTTCTCCATTGCTGGCAGTTCAATAGTATATTGTCCTTACTCAACTGTCAGCACAGGTATCTGTTTGCTGAAATTACAGAAGTAGCAGTTAGTGAAAGTGACCATTCTGTCATCTGTGAACACACCACACCACAGCATTCCACCTCTGCATTTAGCCCATTCACCAAGTGAAGCAGTGTCCAGTGAACACGGCATCCAGGGAGCAGTATATGTGTGACACTTGGCTGTGTGTACCTTGCTCAGGGTACCTCAGAGGTACCTAGCGGTCTTGGGAATCAAACCGCAACTTAGTGATCACAGGGCAAATGTCCTAACCACTAGGCTACCAGAGGTCCCCAGTTAGTGTCCTCCTCCAAGCGTGTTGAGCTGTCCAGTGACGTGGCGAAAAAAGATGCGTTTTATTGAAACATCAGCTACAAATGCCAAGTGGACACAGAGTACAACACTGCAAGTTTTGAAGTGACACACTTGCCAACGCACCACTGTCTGAAGCCTGACTGCAGCTAATGGACTATGGCCCCCTCTCCCCGTACTAATCGAGCCAGGATGCACATCTCAATCTACAAGAAAAATATTCCTCCCTCCATAAAGAGGAAAGGGAATCAAATCAGGGCTGAGTGCATTAGCCTAATGGGACGAGTAAAGCCACCATAGAAGACGGCTATTGTTTCTCCTGCTGGACTCATATTATCAACTTTAGAGCTGTAATCACGTATCATGTAGAGGCATAGATGCGTCGTAGTTTGCCTTGGAAGCCTTTACAACTCATTCCTTTATTTTCTCAAGTTCCAGATTAATCTAATGTTGTCAAATATTTCACTATAATATATAGGAAGCAAATATAAGAAGTTAGGAATAACGTGTGCCTCCATTCATCTCCAGACTTAAAAGCGTGAAACCATCTGCAAGAAATTAAAAAGCATTAGACTTACTTCTCCAAGCACTGAAAGTATATAGATCTATGCATTAGGCCACAAAAGGTCTAAATTGCATGGAAGCAGTATTTGAGTGAGTGATCTTTCTGCTTTATTGCACTGAATGGAGTCAAGTTGCACTGCAAAGTGACATTTTCTCTGAATAGCTAGCAGTCATTAAGGACAGTTCTCATGTTTATGTCTTGTATGTCTTATATGTTTATAGATAACACTATTTTACCGTGTAAGAAACCACATAACCAAGTATATTAGAGTTTACTGAAAAACGTCATTGCATTTGAAGTAAAGGTGTGATAAGAGTGATGGTAGATAGGCTTACTGTTGGCATCAGGCGAATTTGCAATGAGGTAGTTCATGCAAACCATTTGCCTAAACCAATAAACTATGTTTATATATATATATATTTATATATATGTGTGTGTGTGTGTGTGTGTGTGTGTGTGTACACATACATTTACATTTTAGGCATTTAGCAGGTGCTTTAATCCAAACTACAAGGGACAGTCTCCCTGGACAGCTTCCAATCACTGGCCATTTTACGAGCTCAACCAAAGACCTCCTGTAGAAAGTCTGTCCACTAAAACTGCTCTCTCTGTGAATGGGGAGAGTTTTACAAAAGTGAGAGCCACATTAACATTTCAAAAACATATTTGAAATCACTCATCTGACAAAGTCACATTAAAGATTTTTTTTCCAGAGGGTGGCTTCTGGTTACTGCACATCTCAATAAGGGAATCTTTCCTGCTTGCAGCTTTTTTTAATCACAGAGTGGGACTTTCCCAGTAAATAGATGCAGGCATTGAGCGTTATAAGCCTTTTCATGTTTTATTCAATCAGTCAGTGAAGTTTCTCCTCACCCCTCCTCAGTGTCCTGCTGCTTCTATATTATAGCTCTGCTATACAGGTGTGCAGTAACAGACTGCACAGTTTATAAGCCCCCCTCTCATCCAGAGCACCACTGGTATTTGGGTGGTGGACTGTTCTCAGTACAGCAGGAACTCTGACTCGATATTATGAACAAGTGTAACAGTTTTATACTGTGGTCCCTCACTCAGCTAAGAGTAGCTCTGTGGTAAGAAATGGACCACCGATGAAGATGTAGAGGAACATAAACTGAGCAACAGACGAGATACAGTCTATATCAGCAAGGAGAGGGGGTTTCTAATAAAGTGGCAAGTGATAGTGTATATCTTTAGCTCTAAACAGCAGCAGGAACCATACAGATTTCTACATTCTGTATGCACTTCAAACCACTCTTGCATGAATGTAACTGCACAAGTAGCTTTGGAGATTAATATTTATCATGCATACTGCACAGGAAACACACATAAACCATCCAGTTACCTTATCAATGTCTCATCCCTTGTCAATGCGCTATTTTCATAATGAACGGCCGCTATCCTGAGGTGCTTTCCATCAACACTTTATTACATCAATTCCTCCTCCTCCCTTGGCCCCTTTGCTTCTAAAATATGCATGCACGCTTTCCTTGCAGCTTTCCGACAGGCAGATTAAAGGGGAAGGGAGGTATGCACTAATATGCCATCTTCAAATCAAACAAGAATGAATGCTGTCAGTTGCTATAAAATATTCAAGCATCTCTCTTTTCCCAGTTCTGGGAAAAACACTTTGACTTTAATTAGACGAGCAGGCTGTCTGTTTAGGTAGTGCACATGTCATTCCATTTTCTCATTTGTCAAGACTAGCAAGTTAGACATATTCGACAGGTCAGTCTACAGTTTAAAAGGGAACTTCACCAACTTATTCAAATTATCTGCATAATTCAGGGAACAAAGTGTGAAATGGTTCATTGTGGGGCCACTAACTGACTCCCGATTTGACAGTGTTCTCTACAACACATTTTATTTACTTAACAAAACCACTTCTATGTGTTATCTTAGTTTTTATACGAAATATTAGTGATGGTAAAATACTGCCAAATTTGAACTACATAAGTTTAAATGGTTTTAATTTTTGGCCAAATCTTCTCAAAACTCAGGGAAAACAAAAAGTCAGGTAACAGGCAGCGCATTCATAACCATTTCATGCTATGACTTTTTGTGAGTGAGCTTTTAGAGGTAGATGTGTCCATTCACCACCACTGTGAACAGTTCTCTACAAAAGGTGTCTCTAGTGGCACGTTTCACACCAAACACACTCTGAATTATTTTGTAACCCTCAAAAAGAAATCTTTGAAAAATTGGTGGAATTCCCCTTTGATGCACAAAACTGCATATTAAAACAAGCGTCCTTTGAGTTTCTGGACCAGAGCAGAGGTACAGGAAGACGAACATGGATCAGTTGCTTTTCACCCTGAGAACTACTGCCATAAAAGTGCCGTTATTTGTCTGCTGACTTTTTCCTCAAGTCATTTCCCATTCCCCACTTTAGCGTGCCGGGGTTTCTTTCACTCTTGTGCGGAACGGCAGCAGCTGAAAGATTTCCTGGCATGAGCGCAGCATCAAGCCTCAAGTTTCACAACTCAGCTCAAATCAGCACAAGATGAGAATTTGCATCCTACAGTTTCTTGAGAAGATTCTACACTTTCTGTAATTGCACATTTGGTTCTAAAGGAATAGTTCGGCAAAAACTCACGTCTCCCCACTTTCCCTAAATGTAATCCATCAGTAAAGACTTGTTTGGTTGTTTGAAGTTTGGTTCTTTAGTTATTGCACTAGAAATGCAATGCTAATTTGACTATCAGAACAATAAGTAGTAATACAATAACAGAGTCAGCAACAATCAAAGCTTATACTCCACAAATGATCTCTGTGCAAACTTCATATTTCATGTGTTAATGTGGTTTCTGACATTTTTGTTCATGGTTTTGATAAATGCGGACAGAGACAGCACGTTAATGTGATGAATTATATTAATATAATTTTTTATATATTATTTGACCCTTTTACCCATGAAGGCTGAAACCCAACTGCTTGCATGCTGCCTGTAAGACTGACAATACCTGCAATAGTGACCTTCCCAGCTTTTAAAGAATCTCATCTAGAGTATAGATGTCTTCAGACCATTCTGCAGATGGTGCTATACAGCACTGGTGAGAGACAGTCGGATAAATTAACAAGTACCAAACTAACAAAAGCAACAGTAACAGTAAAAAGAATCCATGATCAGTATGAACGACAGTGAGAGACTGCTACTATGAAGGAGCTAAATGACTGACTGCATATATCATAAATATGATATACTGTATACGCAGGGATTGACTTTTTTTGCTCTAGAACTCTAATAAGTACCTACATGAATGAATTGGCACTCACTAAAATTAAAAATCTTCCACATCGGCATGGGTGCTGGAACCATTAAAGCACTTTTATTTTATTTCATATTCCATCATAGCACTTTTATAAATCATTTGTTTTGCCCCACATCATTAAAAATGCTTCCAGTGCCCCTGCACCTCACTATCCATGTCATCCTCACTGCTGCTGTCAGTTTCACTACTTCTACTAGTTCACATTAGAGTGATATGCTGTCCTTCAAAAAGCACAAAATTATGTAAAATTACATAATTTGCATGTTTTGCTTCACTGAATGCAAGAAGGAACATATTTTGGAGAGTTTATATTGTTCTTTATTTAATTTGTCTTTCCATTGATCAGGGGGTCTCTCTTCACGCCACGCCTTTTCTCGCTCCATGGCCTTGATAACTCTTTTAGGCTCTTTGCTAGCTTCATGTTTATCAAAAAACGGATGGCTACAATGTTCAGCACCCAAACAGTATACTGTTAAAGGTTTTCCTTACCTGAGTGGTGATAATTAGAGATTCAGTATGAAGTTACGCAAATTAGGCATGCACAGTGAAGAGAGAAAACTGCCGCACATTTTTCTGTATACCCCACACATGCATACTTGTGAACCATTTATGTCAACCCCTGTATATACACTTATTGATTATATATACAATAAATATGGTATGTATACTCATTGACTGTATATATAATATAGGGCTGGGCGATTTGACCTAAAATTAAAATCTCGATAAATTGAACATTTTAACCCGATTACGATTATTATTGATTATTTATTCATTTAGTTTGCCCTCATAGTTCACTGACAAGTTTTGTACAGTAAATATGCTCACATATTACAACTGAGAGATTTTTGAATGAAGGGTGCATTACTTGATTTTAAAATAATTGAAACAAAGGAAACACACACTATCTACTATCTATGATTATTTATTGAACATCAATGTTGAACAACTGAAGTTAAAGGGCAAATAACTGAAATAATTGACCTGGAAAAATTTGATCGATTATAGGTTCAGAATGTCGATTTCGATTACTTTTTGATTAATCGCCCAGCCCTAATATATTAGATATGAATTATACATTGGCATTGTTTATTCTGGGGGCACCAAGGACTCGTCCCCACCACTTTTTGAGTAATTTTGTTCCTGTCACCTTTCTATAAATCCTAATGGAAATATGATGAAAATAATGTTATTATAAAGGAATAAATACATTCCGATTAATACCATAGCACATTTAAACAGATAACTGTGTCAGAAACCACATTGGCAAGTCTTTTAGAGATTATTGAACAACTCCCCAGGGTTTGAGTGAGTGTGTCATAATTTTGGCCCACTGTTAGCACTACGCTAAGTGGAGTTCATAAGCTTCGATTACTAGTAAGCCACATTATCCAAATAGTTCCTGTGCAAAAATAAACAATCATACATCAGACTCCAATCATGTTTTGACTACATTTGGGGTCATGTGAAAGTGTGTCAATTTGATTTTATGCCAAACTATTCCTTTAATTCATGTCATCTCCCCAGTTACACTGAGACGTGCTGGGCAGACAGTCTCAATGTCCTGAATGCTGGAGGCATCTGTGGCATCCCCTCCACTTGCCACACTGCTCCTGGAAGACAAACTGGCCAACAGAGAGTTGACCCCTTGCGCATACAAATCCTTCATGCTGAAGAATGGTATCCCAGGGATCGGCCCTTTCCCTTCAAATCCAAATTGGTCTGACTCTACCAGAGCCTTCTGTCTCTGGTAGTACTTGGAGAACTTGTTAAAGATTATAGTGATGGGTAGAGCTACCACCAGCAGACCGCAGATGATGCAGAGGGTGCCTATGAGCTTCCCTGCAAGAGTAATGGGATATGTGTCTCCATACCCGACTGTGGTCATGCTGATGGTTGCCCACCACCAGCCAACAGGGATGGTCTGGAGCTCAGACTCGTCCTCTTCTTTTTCCACAAAATAGATGAGCACAGAAAAGATGGATATTCCAACAGAGAGGAAGAGAAGGAGGAGTCCGACCTCATGGTAGCTGTGCCGGAGGGTGGCTCCAAGGGATCGCAGGCCAACAGAATGACGTGCCAACTTCAAGATTCTGAAGATCCGCATGAGCCGAAGGATCTGGACCACCTTCCCCACATTTTCCAACTCCTCACTTTCCTCAGGATCCACTTTTTCAAACACCAAAGTCGCATAAAATGGGACAATAGAGACAAAGTCTATGATGTTGAGGGTGTTGCTTAGGAATTTGCGCAAGCAAGGTGTGACAGCTAACCTGACAATGAACTCAAAGGTGAACCAGATGACACAAATGGTCTCAAAAAGATTCAGCACTGGGTCCTCCACCGGTTTCTCGTTGGCGTCTACCTGGTGGAACTCAGGCATGCTGTGAATACACATGGCTACAATGCTAATCAGCACCACACTTAAGGAAACCACAGCCAGCATCTTGGCTGACCGCGAGTATGCCGGATTTTCTAGCCTCAACCACAGTTGTTTACGCTTCTCTGAACACCATGTGCCCTCAAACTTCTCTATATCCTTGTCCAGTGCTGACAGCTCCTCCATGGACGAGTCAAAACTTTCATGAAGGTTGTGCTGCATGTCATCTTCATTCCAATCTCGTTCTCCAGCGCCCTCTTTCTGCTCCTGGAACTTATTGCTGCAACACGAGTCCAGGTGCAGTTCCTTGATGCCCCAGTATTCCAACTCCTGGCTGAAGCTGAACACACAAAGCTCTTCCATTAGGTGGATCTTCCCTGTGTGGTAGAAGTTCAGCACGTAGCAGAAGAAACGGGGGTTTCGGTCGAAGTAGTATTCTCGCTCCAGGGCACTGTAGTCGTCACAAAGCTCCAGGATGGCCGCCTCCGAGTGGCAGCAAAGCAGCTGGCCAAGGCGTGTGTTTGGGAAACGCTGCAGAACCACCCGAGCCACACTCTGCTTATATCCACCCACGTTTAGATTGATGAAACTGTCCTCTGGGCCGCGGCGGTGCAAGATCTGTCCATACACCATGATGGGTGCCTGGGTTTGGATGGGGTGGAGTGAGGGGAAAGGTTTGAAGGTAGAGTGGAGCTCACATCTAACACCCCATAGCCTGTAACAGAAAAAAACTGAATAATGAGCTAGCAAGAGTCCAACCTTAAAGATATGCTAGAATAACACATTTAAAAAACGAATCCTTTAAATGTTATCACCATTCCAATGCAAGAGACAACAGTGATTGTGTAACTTCATGACACTTGGATCAAATTTTCTTGAATCAAATTACATTTACCAGACGCTTTTATCCAAAGCGACTTCCATTCGTTAACTACAGGGGACAGTCTCCCTGGAGCAACTTGGGGTTAAGGGTCTCGTTTATCCTACCACTCGGTCACTTGCCTCACTCTATGCTTTTCTGGGCATATTGTGGAAATCAGCATCACTTGAAAAACAATGACCAACTTTATTCTCGTTGTCATCACAAAGTCATTAGAATAAGGCCTGTTAATTAGGATTTTGTATGCTATTGTTTTTATTTGTGGCAAGAATATTTTTTTCTGTTCCAACTTAACAGATGGCAGAAAAAAATGTAACCTGATGTACACTGTAAAAAGTTTCTAGTAAGTACACAGATTTTTGCTATATCACAAACAAGTCAACTAATGCTATAGTGTGCAAAATACCAGCTACACACATGCTGAAATGAATGTACTGGTGTCTGAAAAAACTGCACAAAAAAATAACACTTGATCTGTAACTTTGTGAATTATTTTTTGAACATTGACACAAGTGAAGGAAAGAGCAGATTCTAAACACTGAATCCAGATCGCATTAGTGTGTATACTTTTCCAATTTATGTTTGAAAATGTATTGTGGTGTAAAATCTTATTTTATATGGAAACAGACTGTCCTTTTTGACATATAGAAAAGGCCAAAAGCACATAACAGAGAGTAAATGCAAATGGAATTCAATGTGCATCTACTTCAAAATTTAAGTGTCAAATCCTATCCACTTTATTGCAGGGCTGAGCTTTTGCTCATGCGTTGCTGCAGTATCCAGTCACATTGTAAAACACCAGCCCAGAGAACACATCCCCTAATCAAAACAGTACTAAACTGGTGCTTCTAATGGATATCGACCCTTTGTAGCGATGCAAAACAGAAGCTTTTCAGGTCATTATGACCACTCTGACCTGCTCATTGAATCCTGCTGTTTAAATCTTAACTCTTAATCAGTTTCATAGACAGAATTGCATAACCTCAGGGCTCTTCAAGGTGTGAGACAGCACTGGAGTACAGCAAAGTACAGTAAAGTACAGTAGAGGACAGCAGTGTACAGTATACCAGAGAAGAACAGAGGACAGCAGAGGGGGGGTAAAATTCAGCTGAGTACAGTAGGGTAGATCTGAGTATAATGGAGTTGAGCACAGTAAATACAGGGGAGTAGTGTAGGGAAGAGTACTGTAGACACGGGTAGAATAAAGAAAAGTACAGTACTGTAGAACAAAGTACAGTACAGAAGAGTACAGTAGAGTACAACAGAGTACAATAAAGAGATGCAGCATATATGAAGAATAAACTAAAAAGTACAGTAGAGTACAACAGACAATAATAAAGTACAGTACAGTATAGTACAGCGCAATAAAGTATAAATACCTGAGAGTGAAACCTGGTTGTGTCTGAAAAAACAACAAATGATGGCAAAGTATTTAAAGAACCCACACTGCTGCACAAAAGCAAATAAACCGAGAAAACTGGTTCTGAAAGTAAGATAATGAAATGCCTTACCTCTCGGTGCCCACTTCTCTCACTTCACAGCGGACATTTCCACTCAGGTCCGGCCGTCCCGCTCCACAGTCCCGGGTTGGAGCTCCGCGTGCTGACAGCTGCTCGGGAGCGCTTGCGCATGCGTGAAACCGACCCGGGGCAAAAAGAGAGTGAAACAGAGAAAGAAAGAGAGTGAAACACACACACACACACACACACAGAGGTAGAGAGAGGTAGAGAGAAAGAGAAAGAGAGAGGAGAGAGAGAGAGAGAGAGAGAGAGAGAGAGAGAGAGAGAGAGAGAGAGAGAGAGAGAGAGAG
>JBBJLR010000153.1:19096090-19117517 GCA_037577145.1 Brachypetersius gabonensis
CACACACACACAGACACACACACACACAGACACACACACAGACACACACACACACACACACACACACACACACACACTCCATAATTTGATGACAAATGACACCCTATTATCTATAAGAACTACAGAGTCAGAAAGAAGCTAGTTAAGCCCACAAAATGCTTCAGATCAGTTACCGCCTGAAACTCGGCTTACTTATTGACAATGGTATCGCACAAACTTTTTATTCAAATTTTGGTGGTACCACATGATATGAAGAGCAGCAAGTGGGTAGAGCTGCATATGACTAAATTGGGGAGAAAAAAAAGTAATTTTTAGCATATAGCAGATATGCTGTTAATTAATAAATTAACACATTGTGTGCCCCTTTCCAAACACTGATGGGCAGTCTAACTGAATCTGACAGTATCTGGTTTGTAAGATATTACTACTATCAGTGATTACAGTGTCTATCCAACATTCCTACACAAATGGAAGAGAACATTTATATGGAAAGGTGAGATTACTACAGTACCTCTGACTTTTTGCCTTTGGCTTTGCTGTGTTGTGAGTTTTTGACTTGAGTGTGGTAGTTTTCCACGAGTAGGGCAGCCAGCACATAAAGCTTTTTTACACGCAAGGGCCTTGTCTTCTTCTTTGTCTCTTCATCAGCGATCTGTACAAACCAGAGATGATTTTCATCAGTTCATGTGCACTGTAGTGGTCCCTTGACCTTTCCTCCTGCCCAATTACTTTTCATGCCCACCTCTATTCCTGACCATGTTTTTTGTCTCATTAAACTTCTGGTTTATTCTGGTAGATCTAGTCTGCATTTTCTTATCTGTTTCCTATGGGTTTTAAAGCTTAAACTATATCCGGCATTCCTCAAAAAATAAATAAAAAAACATTAATTTGCAATGTTTTTTGGTCCAATATGCACAATGAAACATGCAGCTGCACATGAATTCTTTAGTCTCACAATTGCACCTGCTGGAAATAAATGTGCTGAGAACCTAAAAGAGATGACCTTTTGATGACTCCCCACAAAGCCATGATGGTATCCCTGTTCTTGACAATATGTGGTAACAGTTATAGCTTAGAAAGATCTGCCACCCAACCTAAAATAAAATCTTGAATCTATTCTACCATTTTGTTTCATAATAAAAGAGAGCAAACGCAGCACTGGCAACGAGCAAGGAAGTGTCCCCCCACACCAATATTTTCACCTTAAACATAAGCTTGGCAGCATCAAGGAAATGATGAGCCTTTCTGTAGAGCTCCACTGCCTCCAGGGTTTTATTTTTCTCCAGCAGGTGAGAGGCATACTTGGATAGCAGAGGACCAATCTCCTTCATGTTGTGGTTTTTAGCCAATTCTACCGCCTTATTCCACTGAAACACACAAACACAATGAGTCAGAAACACCAGCAAATTTTAACAGTGTAGTGTATAAGTAATTATATTTACATCATATTTACATCCAGAAAATGTAGTGGTGTATTGGTCTAGTTTAATATTATTGCTTCTAGTTGCATCAAATTTTACATATATGCAATTACTATTTTCCCATAAAAAGTTGAAAGAGCATTTCAAGCAAGATATTGGGCTTTGTATTGGGTGTGACATCACAGAAGTAATTAATGACATTTACAGGTACTGAGCTTTGTAGCTTTAATCCTGAATGAAAAGCATAAATAATGTGATTTCACAAAATATGACACTGTTGCTTTTAGGCAACACAGTGCAAAGCAGTGGTTACAAACATCTGGTGCAGGATGGTGGACCAATCAATCTGTGATGGCTCTAATAACAAGTTAATTCTGAGTATGTTATTAAGCCTCAGCATACATCACAGATTGGGAAAGTAGGAGGAAGACAGAAAGACAGAGAGAGAGAGCGAGAGACAGAGAGAACAAGAGAAATAAATGGACGACACCAAGGGATTATGGCTCAACAGCCGCAACAAAAAGAAAATTTCAAAACAGATATTCACTACATAACAGTAAACCCCTGCTTTTGGGGTACATTCCAAGAACACCCATGAATTGTCAAAAAATATCCTCCCAAAACGCTTTAATTTGATTTTAAACTCCGCTTAATACATTATCCTAAAATTTTTTTAAGGTAAACCCAGTATACGTACTGTACAGTGCTAGAATGCAAAATACAGAATGTAAAAAACCCCTGTATAGACTGTACCGTAATTCATGCAAGCGTGTTTTCTTCGGTATGCACTGTCGTATTCTTTGATATAAGCAGGTAAATACAGTAATAAATTAATTCAATTTCCAGTAATAAAAATACAGGATTTTTAGAAGAACGAAACAAAAAACATGAGAACTGCGAAACACTTGAGATAGCTCCACGTGGGAAACTGTTCTGATGCAGGAATGCTGGACTGCAGCTGTCAGAGATGGGTCACAGGGCAGTAGTCAATCAGCAGCAATGAGAATGAGGCTACTTTCAAAAGTACAGTGGTGTTTCACCATCCCAAGACGCACTTTCTTTGTGTTCTCTCGACAGTACCAAAAAATTTATACAGGGTTTACTGTACACGGACACACCTTCTGAAGAGGTATTGTAGCTACACCACTGCTAATGGATAGGTATGCAGCACACAGTCAAATATGTATATTGCTCAACATTTTACCTGGTTTAGATGCACACAGGCATCCACTGCTGCTTTAGGCTGGTTACACCTTAGATAGGCACTTACAGCCTGTTCACACATCCCAACAGTCACAAACATCTGTCCAATGTCCTAAACACACACACACAAAATATTTATGGTTGAACATTAAGCATCTGATCTGGTTTTTAACTTTCCAAATGTAAATTGTTTACCCTGGTTGAAAACAACACATAAATCTGATAAAATAGAAAAAAAAGAATGCTTCAAGGGAAATGAAAGAGGAATCATACCGGTAGCACTTTGTGGTTCTCTGGTAGAGAGCCGGCGATTTTCTCCAGGCCCGCATAGTCTTCCAACATGTAATAACACTCCGCCAATCTCTCCTGGTTACGACCCTGTAGGTAGTACTGCACTGCATTCAGCCTAATCAACACAAGAACATAACACAAAGTAACATTTATAAGATGTAATGAATGACATTCCTGCAGACTCTCCTGATTAAGCACCTGCAGTTAGTTATGGCCTGTATTCAGCTGTTTCTTACTGTACCATTTCTGTCTGTCTGCAAAGTAATCTCCAATGGCGTTGTAGGCCTGTTCTTGTAAAGCATCATCACAGTCTCCTGATCCGGTCCTCAAAAGCTGGAGCACACGGAACCAGTCACCCAGCTTTATCCTCAGACTGATCGCCAGGTCCCTGGACAGAAAAACAAAAAGACGATGAGCTGCAAGAAACTTCAAACAGAACAGAACAATTCAAATTAAGGTTCAAAGCCATTTATGCCTGGCCTCAAGGTGCTGTAGGGAGTGTGCATTTGTACCTGCGGTCCATGTCCAGGTACATCCTCTCAGCCTCCTCAAAGCGGCTAAAGTAGGCCGCCACCTCCGCCTGCTTCATGGCTTCACTCTGCAGGTTCCCCAGCCTCTTCACAAACTCAATACCCTGATAATCCTTGCAGCGCACAAACGCCTGCTCAGCCGTCTTCAGCTCCAACTTCTGCAGTGCGGCCTCTGCTAGAAGACGCCTACACAAAGAAACAGAAAGTAACATTTTATTAATGTACATTAAATTAAATAGAAATAGCAATTGTCACTAACATTAAGCAGTTGTTTATATTAATAAACACTGACATTACTGAACACTCAGGGCTACACTCACCCATCCATAAACATAAATGATGTAAAACTTTATTCATTACTGAACACTCAGGGCTACACTCACCCATCCATAAACATAAATGCTGTAAAACTTAATAATAATGTTTTGCTATAGTCCATTCCTTTTGAGTTAAGCAGGTTCCAGATTTCTGGACTGAACACCTATGACTACTGGAATTCTCTTTTATGACCATTACAAGAATCTGTAGCATGTGAACACAAAAGAGCATTGACAAACTGTTTTACTGCACAGGTTTGACCTCTGAGTATAGTTGTTAAAGAGAGACATCTCTTTTGCCTCAGAGTGAGCTTCCCAAGGACACAATGGTTTGCAGAAACCATGTGGGTAAAGGCATACGACGAGCTGAAAAGAGCTGAATGTGTTCATGAACAGAAGGAAATTCACACACAGTTGGCAGCGACCTCTGAACTCAGAGTGAACTCTAGATCATTAAATCTTGCATAAAGTAACTATTTATCCATCTATCTATCTACAAAACATTGTTGTGTTAAATCTCTCCACTTCACACATAAAGTCTACCCTTAATAACTGACGTTAAGTAAAGATTTGACTCTTCTGGTTGGTCGGGTCAGGTTGTACTTGGACTACTTTCTTTTTCTTTTTTTTGTCAGAATTTTCTGAAATTCCTCCATGTGCTGTGAGAAGTGTTGAGAAGCCCCAGAGCTATGCAGCGCGGAAATTCTCAAAAGCCTCCGATACTCCCAAACACACTCGCATACCACTCACACATCCCCAACACACAAGGTATCATCTCTCACTCTCTACAGGCGCCAGGGCCAGACAGATGCAGCAGAATGATTTATTCCTTTTCACTTCTGCTCATTATTTAACCATGAACTACAGAGACCATTCTTTCATTTATTTAATTTCTGATCAAAAATGGCCAAGTACTAGGTATTCATTTTTCAGCAGTTAAAAAAGCAGAATATGTATGTTTAACTGAAAATTACTTCTTGTTCTAGTAAACATCTCCAAAAGTTAGTCTTAAAAGTTGGCTTTTCTGCTGCTTACCATCTGAATTAATTGAAATTATAATTGTACACTCCACAGCCCATAAAAACTTCATCCACATCTCAGACGTCTCAGGTGTTCTAGTGCAGATGTTCTTCTTTTCTCAGTAAAAGATTCTGAAACTGCTACACATTCACAAATGGATGAATCTTATCTAATCTTTAGTCATTTAGATTTGCATGATAAAATAGGTGGCAGCTGGGTGCTTGTGTGTAGCTGCTAGTATGAATGTGTCTGCTTGAACAGGAACAGCAGTGAGAGATCTGAAAATGTTTTTGGGAGGACACAGGTGTAACTGCTCAGATTTAGAACTGAAAACGTGGAAGAGGGCACAAAAATTAGATGTGATGAGTGTTGGAATCATTTTCTGTTTTTCCAACACAATAAAATGGCCAGTGCATTAAGTGCAGAATTTGGCCATTTTGTATGGAAACTTAAGGGTGGTCTTTTACCTTTGCACAGTAATGTATGTTATTCTTCTCGTTATCAATTCACACTACTCTTTTCTGTGTTACCGATGGGTACGGTCAGTACTTGCAGAACATTGAACAAAAAAATGAGGCATAAAAAGCCTTTTGTAGAGAACCTGTGAACAACAATCAGTAACTGCATGAACTGCCTAAATGCAGTGTATCTGACTGAATGTTGGTCCAGTAGGACATAATTTTATTATGCACTTATTCTGTGTAGTACTGTGCAAAGGTCTGGAGCCATTTCTTTACATTATGCCTCCAGATGCCAGATTTTCTTGTATTTTAAATGTAGCCTTAAAGAACAGGAATGTTTTTTGTTTATTAGGACACACAGTGAACTACATATGAATCATTTCAGTGTAACAAAGCCATTTAACTTAAGACCTGAACCAGTGAAGATACAGGTGTAGATGATTCCAGATAATCAGGATGGTGACTAGTATGCTGGAGGTGCTGAATGCTGAGTAGTCAGGACTTCTCTGTGTAGGCCAATTAATCTTTTATCTTCAGGAACTTTGCAGCCTGTCGCAGGAAAACATTTGTTCCCATTTCTTTCATTTAATTTACTCAATATGATAAAGATAAAACAGTCTGAAAGCCATACAAGTCATTTTGTACCAACAAGGGGGTTCAAAGCAAAATATAAAGAAATAAGGGATGGCTCAAGACTTTCCTCTGAATTTTCCACCCTTTGCGGAAATTCAACCATCATTATGGTACACTTCTGGCATAGCACTCGCCCTTGATCTGTAATGTAACATCCTCCTTATGAGTTTTCTATGAAGTGCTCAGCTTTCTGTACCTCAAACCATAAATCAGCTTGGATTTTCCAGTGTCTCACGTAACAGAACCAAAAAACAAACGTCACAGCAATCGTAAACCCACTCAGACGTTCTAGCATCTCACATCATTGAGAGAAGAGTAAACAAACAGTGACATGTGCACTACAGCTCCGAACCCAACATACAGACACAGACGCTTAAACACACGTGTTAACGTGCACACCCAGAGGCCAGTGTGTGTGGGAAACTTTTCTGGATGGGACAGCATGCATTCTTTTAACAGTATTTCAACAGTTACACATATCCATGCTCACACACACCAGGGTTTTCTTGTGCTAATTGTACACACATTTCTTTTCCTGAAAAGCTACTTTGTGAAAGTATACTAGTAAAATGCACCAGTAGTGTTATCCAGAAAGAGTAAAACACTTTCAATACAGCTGAGAAATACACATACTGAGAAATACACGTTTTCACTGGAGTAACGTTCCAATGCGTTTTCCCACTATACACGGTATAGTAGAAAAACGTATAGTGTTTTGGGACAAAAAAACGCCTAAAAATGCCTATTTTTATAGTGTAAACCCTAAATATGCCCCCAAACATGCTCCCCAAACACTTTAATTTCTTTTTAAACTCAGATTAATACATTACCCTGAACGAAAATGTAAAGATAAACCGTATCTGTACTGTACAGTTTACACTGAATTACTGCAGTGCTAGAATGTAAATACCAATATTACCGCTGTACAGACTGCACTATAATTCATGCACAATGTTTTCTTTGGTATGCGTTGTCATTTTCTTTTGAATAAGTAGGGTTAATACAGTAAAATGTATGATTAATCACCAATACAGTTCAATAATTTATGGTTCATCCGGGGGCAAGTTGTATTGTTTTAATAATAAAATACGTGAAGAATTATATATTGCCTTGAAATAAAATATTGTTCTGTCTATCTGCTGTTTCCACGAATTTGCTGAGGTTCAGTTCTAAGAAAAAATGACTGAATTTGAAACACTTTAATTTCAATTAAGATTCAGCTTAATACATTACCCTTAATGAAAATGTATACATGTAGGCCGTTTGGGTGCCATAGGGCTTTTAGAAGAATGAAACAAAAACAGGAGAACAGGAGGGAAGCAGCAAATAACTGGAAACTTAGTTATATTCAGATTACTAATTATGTTATTAGTAAATTATGTATTCATAATAATTTAACACTAACATGAATTAAAAAAAAAAAACATATTGCCACGAAAAAAGCAAAAAAATAAATTGCGGAGAATATTTGCAGTTTCTGCGTAAAACGCTTTGTTTGGTTCTCATAAAAAATCTGCCTGGGATGAAATTTGTTATCGCCAGACGATAGAGTCAACACTAAAATAAAATTTTGCCAGCTTCATATAACACAACCACTAAAACCTATAATCAATATTGCTGTTTAACACCATAACAGGTAGTTATGATAAACTGCACTACCTCAAGTGTGATTGTCAATTGAAAGATACTGATTGCACTGTATTGTGTAATGTGGTGTTCGCGCACTTTACCAGAGGCGAGGGTGAGGGTTGTCTTCGATGAACTGTGACGCATCTTCTATTCCTACTTTCTCTATCAGCGCTCTGCTGTCTCTCAGAGAACGGATCTCAAAGTTCATCAGGTAATCTTTGTTTGGCCGCTCCGGATCCTGAAATGGTTCAGATTTCAATTCAGCTTCTGTTTCTAAATAGTTGGCAATATTAAATTATGATGTTCCATGACCTATAAGTTGTAATACAGTTTAAGTCAGCTGTATTTCTTCACAATAAATAACATGAAAGACTTTAAGGATTTTTACAGTAGATTCCCTGGTACTCTTAACTGCTTTAAAAAAAACAGGTATAACCAGCAAATACCTTCACAATCTCATCCAAAAGAACAGACTTAATTTCCAGATCTTCAAAGTTACAGATGAACCCAGATGTTTGAATTGGCTCCTACATTACAAGTGTGGACAAAAAACACAGAAAAAAAAGCATTAGTATACACAATGCTTATACAAAGAGTACCTACATGGTACTTGAATGTAAGAAATTAATAAAAACATTATAAGCCTCCTTTTAGACATATGTCCAAACTTTCTTTTTAAATAAAAGTAGTGTATGTGAACCAGAAGTGCAGACTAACAGGCTGCTATTTCTTCCAGACAGTGTGTAATGTCTGTGTCTACGTGGTAGGTGGTCTAGGCCATGTTAGGCAACATGGTTCACTGAACAAGCCCTCTGTGGGCTTACTTAAAAGATCCAACTGAAACATCCTTAATGTATCATAATATCAGAACAATTTGGTTAAAATCCATTCTATTGTATGTTCTAATGTGATTGATTACTGCTTTAGACAGTTGCTTTATGTTTGTGGTGGAACAGTATATTTTATTAATTGTCTGGGCTTCCTTTACTTTGTTCTGAATAAAAACGCACAACCCTAAATGTTTCTATTGCTCAAAGAGAAACCATAAAAACAAAAGAAAAATACAAACGAAGAGAAAAGGATGGATCACTAAGAATTTTGAAAAATAAATCCGTTCTAATCTTTCTTAAAAGCGCATGTCCTTTCTCTCTTACCTCTGGGTCTAGATTTCTGAAGACGTACATTCTGGTCTTTTCCATCATGGCGAACAGGTCTGGATTGTCATTGGCCCACTTCATATCCCACACATCTTTGCGCTCAAATTTGGAAGGGTCTCCAACTGAAGCCCCTCCCTCTGTGTCCCCAGACGATACCCGTGACTCTATGTCAAAAAACGTCAACACCCCAGTCATATCAATTATAGCCAGGCGGCTGTGGAGAAAGAACACACACTTTCATGATATGACCAGATTTACAAAAAACACACATAAGGACTCATTAACAAAAAAACTCACATCTTTCATAATTAACATCTTTGACTGTTTATTAATTGTTATAGCTTTATTTCTTTAATGCTCAGAGTATAAACACCTGGAGTTGCAGTTAAGCGAGAGCTGGTAAGCTCTGTAGGCCAGAGAAAACTTTTGCAGGAGGGTAACGCTGGGCAAGCTGTACTTCTGCAGGATCCCAGACTCCCGACCCTGTCAAACACAGCATTTTTAAACATCATGAAACTAACTACTAAATTAAAAGCACACACATTTACTCAAGAATAATGAAGGGTGCAAAAGGAAAGCCATTATCCTGTTAACAGCAATAAGGGTAAAACCCTGTAGCATGAGACAAACCTACGTACCACTATAAGGGTTCTGTCTGATGCTGTGATGCAACAAATAGGATCCCTCGTTGCCTGAAGAAAATAAAGGTGCAATATGGAATATATACACACACAGAAATATGAAAGAAACACAAACACCACACACACACATCTAATTCACAGCAGAGTAGGCCTACAATGACTAAATCAGTCAATGAAAAGACACGACAACAACATAAAAGATACTCTGGCATTCTGATAGACTGTAATACACTATAGGAAGTGTAGGGGATGGTTTGGCCTTCCCAGTAAAAGAAGAAATTGTTTGTGACTCAGGACTCTAAATGGTGCTAATGCTGTGATGGGGTAAAGTGATAGAAATTGAGAGACTCATTCTCATTCAAAAAGACTCATTCTGCACTCTTTACTATGGGTCCTGTTACAATACTGTTTGTGCCTGTAACATATAGTTTCCAACATTATTTAAGAAGACTAAATGCTAAGATATGAGCAAATACAATAACTAAACTATATACAGTATTGATGGTGATCTAAAATCATATAGAGTATAGAATTTAATAGATAATTTTCTAATTTCTATATATGGAAAGAAGCTTGGTGAGCTGATGTTGTGAAGTGTGTGTCCCGTACAAAATGTTTTATGGGTTTTTCCCCCTAATCTTTTAACAAGGAGATGAAACAGTTACAGGTGTTTATGGGTGTGTGTGTCCTTCTCACTAACATATGAGTGATTCTGGCGATAAGAGTGTGTGAAGGACGCTCACTGTGAATGCTTTGGCAAAGTTAAGTGTCCCATTGGTGGTTCCACTCGGACTATCGTCAATGTGGTAAACTCTGCCAGAGAAGGTACAGGAAGAAAGAGAGAGAGAGAGAGAGTTAACTATTATATTTGTGCTTTGCTGCAATGCATAAAAAGCCAATCCTGGCAGTACACTGGGTCCTTCCCTGCTTTCTGAATCTTCACACACAGCTATGAATGGAACACCACAAGCCACATCCTAAATGACGACAGCTTGCATCTCCATGGCATCCTTTCACACAGCTGGACTAGTTCTCCTCAATGCTACACTGTAAAAAGTTCCACATGACCTTTGACTTTTGCCTCTGACCTTTCACGGCCCTCTTTCCTGGTCTTGGCAACCTGGTTGATCTCCAGAGCGGTGAGCTTTTTGGCCACACGGTATTGCCAGGCATAAAAGGCCTCCTTAGATGCGGCAATCACATGAGTCTTTGTCATGGTTACAAACAGAGGGTCTGCAAAAGAAATAATTGTGTTGATGAAATATACATTAGTCATGTGAAAAATAATACATTTTGGTCTCACAGCATTCTTAGAGCACTGATGAGAATTTTTTTTTTAATATGGACTTGCTTATGTGTTTCCTGACACTGTGTGATCCTGTAGTAGGGCTGCACGATATCAGGAAAACATGCGATATGCGATAATGTAGTTGAGTGTTGCGATGTCGATCACATGCGATAAGTGAGTAAAAACTTAGCCTTTATAGAGTTACTGTTTTTCTGCTTTGGATTTGCTGGTAACAGACTCCAGACACTGACTAGTCTATGCAGAAAAAACATGAAATGCAATAATTCCATTCCAACATGTGTTTTTTTATATATATATATTTTTAAATTTTAAATAAATGTAAACATAATTTATATTATAGTAAGTACTTGGCCATTAAAAAATAGCAAAAGGTATATTATATTGTGCATGTTGATATCGCGATGACGGTAAATTTGCGATATATTGTGCAGCCCTATGCAGTAGTATAAAAGAACCTGAACAAAAGGACTGTTATAGATAACATTCATTTTTAAGATTACTGAACAATTTGACATGGTTCAAAGACATTATGAAATGATTTTTGCAAGCAGTTATCATCATGTGAATTGATGGGATGTACATTTCCATTTCTTGTTAGTTATACAAAGGCTGAAGAACATATAGAAATGTCTTGTCAATCATGCACACAAAGCTAATGAAGGCAAAGCTGAGAAACAGAATATCAGAGTCATTAGACAGTCAAATATGACTCCATTCAGCAGTGGCGAACCCTCAGCATAAATCAGCCTTATTCTTACAAGAAAGGCTTTGTCTGACAAACAAATACAACCTTTCCCCGTGGATAGAACATATCCTTCTGCTTTCTGCACTGACCCACTGCACCAACAGCTACTCCTGAGCAAAACTCCACCTGAGGCCCTTCCCACAGATGTGGACTGAAGGCAGGGAGAGGAATTTAGCAGGACGCCTGTGAGTGATCAGTGTGAACTCAGCGAGAGACAGGGGAGAGGGTGGGAATGCTGCCTCAGGAGGCCACTTTCAGATCCACAAGGTTTAAGGCATCAGAGAACAGACAGAGTTATTTGTGTAATGGCACTGGTCCTGGAGTACAACTGCATGTTATAGTCTTTCTGGTATAACACATACAATTCATCTCAGGAATGAATAATAATTCATTAGTTGCATCAGGTGTGCTTGGAGCAGGGGAAAGGCCAGGATACAGTTCTGAGCTGCATTCCATTACATAGGATTCCTAAGTGAGACAGGTCTATGTAGAATGACATAAAAGGGTTGGACATTCACATGAATGACAGAAACCAAGGTTTTCCAGTAGAACAATATTCATAGCTGCCTTCTTCTCATTTTCAGTCCTTATGGTTTGGAATATCCCTTCACCCAATGTCTGCATACCCTGTGTAGCCCACTGGGATGTAAATTTGGTGTAGTAGAAAGTCATGCCAAAGACAGTTTCACATACCAATGTCAATGTATTTGGAATCCAGAGGAGTCCCAATGGAGTTACACAGCACCAACACATACTGCAGAAATAAAGACGTACATAGCATGTTAGCTTAATGTTTCTTAATGTTATCATAGACCTATCTCAGATATATTCCTCTTTATACAGCATCTCAGCTACTGCTAATACTTTTTTCACCCTGCGCTGGTCCTTCTTATGGTTTTTACAGTCTTGGATTTGATCCTTGGATTTGAGTTTTTCATTGACCTCCCACAACACCTTATCTAGATGCTGTAGCAAAACGATTCAGTCTGACCCTTATAAACACCTGACCATACCTCATCATCACTTATGTACACAAAATGCTTAAACAAAATGCTTTTAAGATTCCTGACCTTGTTCTTCAGTACCTCTGAGCCGCTGTTGTTGTATCCTGTGAAGTTTAAACTGTTTATCACTCCCTGTTGTAAAAATATTTAATTTCAGATTTTACATCTGGTTTAATTTGGTACGTGAACTAACGTAACTTGCTCGTTGCATGGTACCTCACAGTCCTTCATACGATAGTCCCATTTGAATGCTGGGTTTGATATCTCTTCCTGTCTCAAGGGTTTGGAATCACTCAGTCAATAAACAGTGCTCTTCATAACAACAGCACAGTCAGATTATTCCATAAACTGCACAATGTTTTGAATATTAAGACTTTTAATGAATAGTGTCACAGAACTTTGGACCATGGCTCAGTCAGTCAAATTTTAAAACGACAACTATTCTTTTTATGGTAGTAGTGTGTGTGTCTTCTTACTGTTGCTGCTCCAGCCTCTGGGTCTGCATCCTCCTGTTAGTGAAATCCAATATAAATGGGGATAAACAGGAGAAGAGCTTACTGATTACACCACTATACAAAAACATAAACATCAATTTAAAAATAACTCATCCTGCTTCATATTCATCAGGTATCATATGCTTGTTAATATGCTAAGATTTTTCTAATGATCACCATGATCGTCAACAAGCGTTAGCATGTGGATGGCTGCCCTCTCAAATCAACAAATAACAACAAATAACAAAAAAGACAAATACAATGTTTCACTTTTAACACTTATTTAACAGAATCTGAGATAATTCTGAGAGTTAACAATGCAAGTTAATTATCATTTGTGTGTACAGCTTTTGAGAAGCTGTTTTGTACTCCATTGTATCTGGCAGAGAATCAGCCAATGAGACATTTACCTGTGGATGGGAGTCATCAGCTTTGGTAGCTAAGATGCAAAAATCTCCACAGGTGTTGACCGACATCAGGCTTTTCACATACTTCACAAACTTCTCATTGTTCTTCGTGTCCCAGAAGACAACACTATACTCCATCCTGTCTGGTCGTGTATATGCATACACCACTGTGTTTGAACAGTAACCCCACTACAAACACAGAAAGGGACAGAAAGAGAGAGAGAGAATGAGAGACATTTAAGTAATTTAATCCTGTATGCAGCCCACATTTTTACACCGTATATTTCCATGTAATTAAAATTACATATTTACTTGATTCAGTTAGAGTAGTATTCTAATAAATTACAAAATCTGCAGAAGTACACTGTAAAGCATTTGATTCACTTTGGCTGTTACTGATGTCATTCAATTGTAAACTGTAGCTCACAGTGTCTGACAAGTACAAGTATTTCCCCACCTTAACCCAAATGTAGCCAGCTATGTTTGGTGTACTTTGCTTCTTTTGCACTGGCGAGGCTAATGAAGACTTAAATATAAACTGTGTGCCCAAAAGTCTGTACATACTTGTTTACCCAGCATTTCTTCAGAAATCAAGGGTATTAATGGTGTAGTTTGTCCCCTCTTTGCTGCAGTAACAGTCTTTACTCCTCTAGGAAGGATTTACACTAGATGTTGGAACATTGCTGTGAGGATTTCATTGCAATCAACTTAAAGAGCATTAGTGAGGCCAGGTACTGATGTTGAACAATTAGTTCTGGATCCCAAACACCACTCCAACTTGCTACATTGCTACCCAATGCTACATAGTCCTGCCCTGAGGGGCTTCAAGACCTTTTAGAAAATGCTTGGCATCTGGCATGGTGTTCTTGGAGCCATTCTTTTTGCAGTGCTTTTCCGTGGAGGTTATAGAAGCTGTGTGTGGTATGTGATTTCTTTTTTGTATTTTGAAACAGAGTGACAGAGTGATGACATGCTAATTTTTCACACCAAACTAACTGTGGGGTAATACATGACCATTACTTGCTCTTCGGTGTTATGCTTGTTAAGATATTCTTGTTATTCACATGCTTCGATTCTAACAGGCACTTTAGGACTCCAGTCATAATATCTTCAGTTTTATTTCTTATTAAGTGATTTCATTCAATTAATCAACAATATTAAAATACGAAGATGATCGGATACTACAATAAAGAATACAGTGATATTATCTGTTGTTACAGCCCTAAACTGGACTAAAACAAGGAATTTTACAACAGATAATCATAACTTTTTCATGTGATGTAGTGCAATACTATGGGCCGCTTCCTTCATTCATGTAGGTTATGGATGTTTGTACCTTTGTTACCCAAGCCAGGAGTGTAAAGCATACCAACTAACAATTTCTCTGTTCCTGCTGCTTTCATATTCTTGGTATAAAAGCTGAGTGGATTCTACACAAGGGAACGTTAATAAACTCCGCATTAGTGAGATAAAGACCTTACCACACTTCCTTTTAGCTATGACTCAATCTGCTTATGAGAATTGCCACACACCCACAGCTACTGGTACTGCAGGCATCAGAAACAAAATCTAGAATACATGCAGTTGCACTACACAGCTCTTTCGTTCATTTAGAAAGAGTAAGCTATCGGTGTCTGATACCACATCAGCACAATGGTTGCAGGAATGACCAAATTAAGTAACCGTACTTGAGTGAGGGTGCACTGTGGGGGGAAATCATAACACCTGTGATTTGGTAGCAGTAGATCTTCACCACACCATTTCAAATGCTCTATTGTTTTTATCCTGCATAGGCAATGTAGATACAGAAAGAAGCAAGGCATTTTTTCAAATATTTGTTTTTAAAATACCAGCCTCTAACACCAACAAAAATTGCGTAGCAACTGGTGATAAACAGAATAACACAGGTATGTTAAAAAACTGTGCTGTTATCAGATCTAACACAGAGTGGTCAGGACTAACTATTGTAGAATAAATGTCTGGAGGCATTTTGGTAGTGCAGCTTACAAAAACACACAGTTAGCAAATATATGTTCTCACATCTGGCCCCGTGAGACTAGTCCTGTAGGGGGGCTCCTAGATATTACCTTGTAATCAGGTCTGATGTTGGCAAAGTAAATAAAGGAATCTACAGCCAGGCCAATCCTCAATCCTCCACCTTCCCACGATACAGCAGTGATCTGCTTACCAGGAACCTTCAAGGTGCGGAGGTGCTGGACAGAGAAAAATATTTCACATGCTCACTGGTGCAACATAATGCTAATTATGTTTTGTGTGTGTGTGTTCACATTCATTGCAAATAAAGGACAGGTATGATGTTGTTTCAAAATGTGTACAATGTGTGTTACTGTTCTGATCAGTCAACAGATGACTAATTAATCACAAGTTATCACAACTTATAGGTACAGATCACCTATTATGCTTAACAGGAAAAAAAATTATGCTAAACTGTGTTTTTGCTTTGTTTATACAAAATAAAATTTTATCCTAACATCCTAATAAATATGAATGCATTTGAAAATGCATGTTGAAAAAAAAAATTAAAATGGTAAAAAACATTAAATGTAAAAATATTTTTACATATGAAAGTGCAGAATGTAAAAATGTATAATACAAAATTATTCAGTCACAGTTATTTGAACAACACAATATGGACAACTAATTGAAAATGCTATTAAACTGCTACATGTACTGATTCCAATGCCTTTCACAATGGTAAAGGGCCCATATCATTACTTTCATGCTTAAAGTCTGTAAATATTTTTTTAAATGGTAAATTTGCTGCCCCAATCTACACAGTGAATATATATGGAAACTAAAATACAACAAAAAAGATTTGTCAGATCTCTGTATTCTAGCTATAGTGGTTTAGCCCCGCTCATACTTGCAGCAATTTTGTCAGATTACATGAAGACCTCGATTTATTAGAACCCCCAGTAACTCACCCGGCACTGTGATTGGTCACTCTGTATTGCAGAGACTGATTTCGTAATAACGATTAGCAGATAATAAATCATGCAGCACCAGGTATTCATATCTATACTAGATAGACCATATTAAAATCTCTTTATATGTCCCCCACTCCTCAATTCAGTTCAATCTTTTTCATCCATTTGAACCAAACAAAAAATCCACTTAGATTTGTATGTAGTCCTCACCTCTCCAAAAGGTGTGTAGAAATTTAAAACATTTAGATCTTTGTCGCCTCCTGAGTTCTTGAGAGATCCTGCTATGGCAAGTACACTCCCACAGTGATTCCACTGGATACTGGCAACATTCATACCAGTCTCGATTATTACTGGATCTGCACTCACACACAAAGAAGGAAAAGATACAGATATCTTTACTTAACAAAATATTAATTTTCCTGTTCTCTGATAGCATCATTTTCAAACTTAAAAGTAAGAACTACAGCTTTAAAATTATTTTACATAAAATCATTTAATGTGAATATTTGTATTGGGCTGAATTTAACTGTGTATTTTAATGTTATACTTTATTATTTTGTGACCATCTGTCTAAGAAAAACACTATACAAATAACATTATTATCAACATAAAACAATCAGAATATAATCATATTCTCTTACAAAACCATTGTTATTAAAAAGAGAAAACACATTTCATTCTGTTTTTCTATTTGTTCATCTGTCTATTGATAATATCCTTTGTCACTGTACTCACTGTCATCATTCTCGTAGCGCATGACTTGGCAGCGCCCATTGTCATAGCAGATAGCAAGGCATGGGCAGTCTGGCTCAATGTATCCCTCTGCACCGGCATACCAGTGGATCCCCGCAATGCTGAGTGGGCTGGTCACATTTATCAGGCAATGCAAGGTCATCTTCATCTAATAGACATGAATCAAGGTAAAACTGTCTCGAAAGGCATTAAAGTCTTAAAGGCGTTCTAAAATCTAAAAACCTTTAGAGACCACACAGTCCAGGAGAGGTCTTCAAACGCAGACCATGCAATCCAGTTTCCCATCCTGAATTTTCCAGTCTCTTGAAGTTACGACACTAGGTGACCATTTAGTTCAATCAAAATGTCAGTTAGATATGAGTGATTACATTACAGGACCAGATACTGGATTCAAGGTCCAGATTTGAAGATCTCTGCAGAACAAGGTGTACAACAAAGAGGAGAAAGAAAGAGAGAAATGCCGTATGTACTCACAATGAAGTTGCCCTGATTGTCATAGATGTGGATCTCTCCATTGGCCATTCCAAAGAGTAGGATCTTACTGTCTGGAGACCAGGCCACATGAGCCAACTGAATTCCCTTCAGTTCCTTCCCCCAGATCCTGTTCCCTACAGCACCAGGAGATGGACAGATCATGAGCAGACTGAAACGACTGCTCCAGAATCAATTAGTCAAGGATGATGTCATATTTTTATTGCTGTATTAAATGGATGTTGATAGATAAGAGCCAGGGTTAAATATCTGACACTTTGTCAATTTGATACTTTTAGGTAATATAGATTTTATTATATGTAGTTTTTTAACCTACCTATTTGTCTGTTCTTCTTAAAACAAACAGCATGTATAATTGTATAATTTTATTATATACCTCTTTGAGTTGCTACTAAGATACTTTAAGCTGCTAAAAAGAGCTAACGCTACTAAAATGTGCATTATTACAACTGATATAAGACCCCATAGATCCTCATAGTAAACTCACCATCCACTGATCCCACAATAACAGCACCATCTTCATATACAATGCAGATCTTCTCACCATCTGCATTCCAGCTCATACTCCTCACCACTGATTTATTCCTGTTATTAATCATCTCCTCGTACCAGGAGCCTTTTGACCATACAGAACAAAGAACAAAAAGGCCAGTTAACCTTATCATCCTGACAGGACACCCTCTGACAAATTTATTCTCATATATATGCACACCCACCCTTGTAGAGCATCCAGACGATGATGAGGCCATTCTGGTCACTAGTGGTCAGTTTTTGGTACTGTTCATTCCATGTTACTACCTGCACGGCACCTACATTGCAGAAAAAAATAAAGACAAATGGCTAGGAATTAAGTACAATTTTAAGAGCAAAGTATAATACCCGCATATGTTTTTTTAATACATACCACTGTGTCCTTCTAGGGTCTGGTTCATGGACAGATTACTGGGAGCAGCAAGACCTTTCAGTTTTGCATCATCTGGAATATGAACATGGAAAGAAGTCAGCTCAGATGATTCAAACTTGATACTGCTGTGTTAATTTGCTTTAATGTGAAAAAGGAGTAGGAAAACAGATTTCACTTTGTACTACCTCATTCCTGCTACTACTGTGGTCATGGATATTTTTTCAGATTTAGATTTAATAAACCAATGAGTGATATTTCCTTAAAATTACTATTTAATTTAAGATTTCAGTCAAAAAGAAAGAACTTTAATACCTTTAACTTCTTACTTAGATAAATAAACACTGCTGCTACTAGTCGTGTTAGCTTTGCTTTAGGAGTAATTTTTTTTATATATTGTGCTCAGTGGTCTAGTTCGGATTTAGACCTACTAAGCCAACAGAGGAAAAAGGAGAACACTTTTTTTCTCACTATAACTGCAATCAAAACATAAATAACATTACATAACATGCTTTTGCAACGAGTAATTACAGTGCATACACTGATACCAAACCCTTAGCAACAGAAAACATTCTTTCACCTGTTTGGGTTTCTAACTTCAGGACCTTCAGTAGGCCTTCATCCCCTCCACAGGCAATGAAACCCTGATTTTTATTCCAGGACACACACTTCAGCCGGATGCTGTTAGGAATGGCAATCTGGGGTCAAAAACAAAAAAAAACCACTTTGCTGGCTATTTAATAAGAAATTTTAAGTGTGTAAAGTCTCCATTTGTCACAGCACACAGTGTAAATTTTCTCTGCATTTAACCTATTCACCAATTGAAGCAGCTGGCAGCAGGAATGCTACGCCCAGGGAGCAGTGTATGGGAACGGTACCCTGTTCATGGGTGCTACTGACACGAGAGTTTAGATTTCGTTAGACAGAAATGTAGGTTCCACGGCTTATATGTGAGCCAACCGTTAGACCCACTAAACTCTACCGACAATAATTTTATCTGAAGTGCATTTCAACCAGTAAGTATGCTAACATATATTTCCTGAACAGCTAAAGAGAGAAAACAGCCTCTATGATACATATCATCGCATTATTTTAAGATTTTTCTGGGGTTCAGTAAGAAAGAAAGTACTTTAAGACCGTTACCTTCTAGAAACACGTTTTTAAAATAGCTAAAGAGATAAAACAGAGTGTATGGTTATTTCTCAGTTATTCTGGGGTTCAGTCAGAAAGAAAGGACTTTAAAACCGTTACCTTCTTACTGAGGTAAATAAACATCGCTGCTGTTAGCTGTTAGCTCTGCTTTAAGTTAATAGGCGCAAAAAAGAGATTTGACGCCCTTTTAGACGCATCGAACTCCTAATATTCCCCTTTGCGACGAAAGCTACTAGTAAATTGACCTCAAGCCATTAACAATTATTAAAAATGTCTGGAATTGCAAAGCCACTCTCAGCTCTGAGCTTCTGCGTTGCCTGGTTTCTAGGCAACCAAAACAGGAAGTGACATCTGCTTCGTAGCGGGAAGTAGAAAGTTGAGCACTTTATTTACAACATAAGTTAAATCAAATATGTCTTTAAATAAGATAAATACGATTGATATGTCAAAATAGGAAACATAATAATGCACACATTTGCCAAATGTGATTAAATTAGACTAGAAAAATAAAGTCATGATTTAAGTGCTTTATAATTTTTGTAACTTAAACTATATGAGCATTGGGATATATGAGATGGCCCCTTACTGCCAGTGAATGGCAATCTTGATGCTTTAGCATACCAAGACATGTTAGACAATGCTTCCAGCTTTGTGGACAGTTTGGGGAGGAACATTTTCTATTCCAGTATGACTGTGCCCCAGTGCACAAAGCTAGCTCCAAAAAGACATGGTTGGATGAGTTTGGTGTGGAAGAACTTGACTGGCCTTATAAATGCTCTGCAGAACGAATGGCCACCAGTTCCCCCAGAATACCTCCATATCATAGTTTGAAAGTGTTTTTTTCCTCATTAATAGAAGAGCAACCGTTATAATGAAGAGTCGAACAATGAAGCACAAATCTGAATTCATTTTATGATGTTCAAAATAAAATCTTGCATCAATCAGTTCCAAATTTTCTTTTACATACATATACCCTAGAGATTTAGAAATCTGTCTAGAGATAAACAACAGCAGCTTTTACTCGTCAAGAAGGCTAACAGGTTTCTCCTCAATTTATATCTAAACCTTCTAGGTCCTGCTTTACTTGATACATACTGTGTAAGACACTACTGTCCACAAAATATTTATTTGTAGTAGTTCATGCCATTTTACAGATCTCTCGCTGTCTTTAGCACAGGAAACAAAAAGGAATTCAAAAGTTTTATTGTCTAGTAGACGTCACAAAGTATTAAAAATAGAGGACATTACACAAGTAGTGAAATATACATATGATATTTTTTCCCATTAAGAGAAACCTTTATAAGGTTAGATACTTTATTCATCTTTTACAAAATAAAAGACCCAGCACCATATTAATACATTGTACCAAAATAGTTATAGATATAGTTGGTTTTTTTTGTAAAAACAAATTATTCTCAAACTCTGGAAAGAGATAAAGCTATGCAAGCCAAATACAATAAGCTACTTGGTCACGTTGTGTTAACATAATGAACACAGTTTATAAGAAACATATATGTAGGGCAACAATTGGCCCTCTTAACTACAAGTCTTAACTACAAGAAGATTGCCGTGTAGTTAGAAGAAATCCTGTGGGCACATAAGCAGGTTCAAACCGATCAAAGCTGGCGTCTGTAATCCTCTCCAGCTGTGAACTCAATAGAGACGGAACTGCTGAACTCTTCTTGTGATATCATCCAGTGGAAACAGTCAAGGAAAAAAGCAGGCCGCACTTAACACAACACAAACAGAGGTGGGTAGAAATTAGTCACATTTAGTCCATTTAAATTATATACATACACACATACACACACACACACACACACACACACACATATATACATATATATGTGTGTGTGTGTGTGTGTGTGTGTGTGTGTGTGTGTGTGTATGTGTGTGTGTGTGTGTGTGTGTGTGTGTGT
>JBBJLR010000153.1:19118808-19146070 GCA_037577145.1 Brachypetersius gabonensis
GTGTGTGTGTGTGTGTGTGTGTGTGTGTGTGTGTGTGTGTATGTGTGTGTGTGTGTGTGTGTGTGTGTGTGTGCGTGCGTGTGTGTGTGTGTGTGTGTGTGTGTGTGTTTGTGTGTGTGTATGTCTATACACATTTTTCCTGCCTGAATGTGACATAATGAGGTGAAACAGATTAAAGAATGATCATTTACAACTGTATGAGAGACAGTGTGTCTGACAGGTCAAAGGATATGTTTGTTGGTTATCTCCTTTATACTGTTGTGGACCTTCTTCTGGAAAGCGATCTGAGCTTCGCACATGCATGCATCCTCTGTCACATCACTGCGTGCCTCCTCTGAAAGAGTTAAAAACACAGACTGGTCGTTTGCAACTACTAAGCTCCAAGCAGGTCAGGGGTCTGTCCACCTAGATTCTGTTTAGTTTTAGAGTCAGTAATTCTGCACAGTTCGGTATTCTATCAAAAGCTGTATCAAACAGCACATAACTAACAGGCAACAAGGCAAATGTCTAAACCCTTTTTGTCTCTCCAGTGTACGCTTTGCTCCCATTAGCCACCAAAAATGGCAGCGTAAAGGCATGAGAAGCGACAAAACACCTAATGCAACGTCTTTGGATTCAACATGCTTGGAGGTAAACAAAAACTACTCATTTAATAAGCAGCAAACAGATGCTAAATGATAAGGATGAGAGGGAGGGGCATCCTGGTCACTCACAGAGAATGACACCAATCATGCCCTCTTGGATGACTATGCCAGTACCAGTGATTGGCTTGTCAGCTATTGAGAAATAAAGCCAATCCTTAGTCAGTTGTGCCACTCAGGGTTATTCAAATGATTCTTGTTGCACTTGTTGATCTTGGTTAGTAATTTAAACAGTTACCTACAGAGGAGTAAGCAAGAACATTTGTAATTTTCTGCAAGTTTTTCCCATATGTGAACAGATTACAGTGTTCACTCCATATACCCAGGCTATTACAAGCATTAAGCAGAGTAGAATGACCAACCGTTGGCTTCCGAGCATGTTTTCTTGTCGGGGTTAAGGACGTATCCCACCCTGCATTTGCAGTAGTAAGAGGCGTTGCTGTTCACGCACACATGCTCACAGTTGTTTCCGAGGGCACATGCATCCAAACCTACAGACAATGATCACCATAGCACCACTAACAGGGTTAGCAAACACAGAGCTAGCCGTTATTCATGCAATCAGATTCATAACGTTATTCAGTGACAGATTCAATTCAATTTAAAAATGAGACAGTTTAGAAGGAGACCGGAATGACTAATGAATGAATG
Source organism: Brachypetersius gabonensis (assembly GCA_037577145.1). Classification (NCBI taxonomy): domain Eukaryota; kingdom Metazoa; phylum Chordata; class Actinopteri; order Characiformes; family Alestidae; genus Brachypetersius; species Brachypetersius gabonensis. The sequence continues at coordinate 19,120,101 of JBBJLR010000153.1, forward strand.
AAATGAAATGTACATGTGATTGAATGGCAAAAGAAATGGGGAAAACAGGATATTTTGATGGTATATTCTAGAGGTTTTGCAAATGCTTAACATGTCATTAAACTGCATTCACTGTATGTCCTACAATTATTCAAACAGTTCTCTATAGAGTGAAATTAAGCTACTTTAGGTGCATCCATTATTGACATAGGTGCACACAGCTTGAACAAGCACCACGGATAAGCACTGACCAATAGAATGGGATGCTTTAAAGCAGCCACACATTAGCCTATGATCACTTTGGAGTGAGCTGGAGAAGCATTTGTAATACAGAACTGATCATCCAACATCAGTACCTGTCCTTACTTATGCACTGTTGCTGAATACAAACAAATCCTCACAGCAATGTTCAGTGATGTACCACCTTCCCAAAAGAGTACTTTTGCTGCAGCAATGTAATAAAACTGTTTTATGAAGAAATTGTGATGAACATATATACATTTATAACATATGAACTTGGCCTATAGAATCATAAAAATAAAATTAAACCAAATTGGGACAAGGTGTCTAGATCAGCTGATGAGTTCAGCTTGGCTCAGTGTGGTCAAACTGGTTACCTATAGAGTAAGAGCATTTGGAGAAAGTCATTCCACATGCAAACAGATCACCCAGGCTATTACAAGCATTAAACAGAGTAGAGTGACCAACCGTTGGTTTGCGAGCATGTTTTCTTGTCCGGGTTAAGCACATATCCCACCCTGCATTTGCAGTAGTAAGAGGTGTTGTTGGTCACACAGATATGATCACAGTTGTTTCCGAGGGCACATGCATCCAAACCTACAGACAATAATCACCACAGCACTACTAGCAGGGTTAGCAAACACACAGCTAGCTATTATTCATGCAATCAGATTCATCATGTTACTGAAAGACCAATTTCATCCCTACTGATTAGCTTATAACAGAACATTCACAAATAGGACTGTAATTAACATGAGCGAAATGTACATGTTATCAAATGGAACAAATAGGAATGTCACTTTGTTTAGATGGTCCACTATAGAAGCTTTGCAGATGCTTAAAGTATCATTAAATTCACAAACAACACTGTGCCAGTTTCTGAGATATAGATCACCCTTAGTGTTGAACTAGATTGCAGTGAATCACCAGGGAAAATTTTGTCTAGGTTTAGGCTTAGTCTGGGCTAGGCTTAATTTTAGAATATAGACTAGTTTTAGAATATATTTTATGAAATGATGAAAGTACATTTAGCATAGCCCAATATAAAGTTTAATCTCTGTCTGTGAGACAGCCCCTAAATACATCATTAACTGTGTCCCTACTTAATTTAAATACACTAATTTATCTAAGGATCAACGCTTTTTGTGAATAATCCTCTTCAGAGAAACCATACAAACAATAATAAAATTGGAATTGAGATCGGATTTAAGGTCTGAACGTGCATTTACGTCAATTACAGATTAACTCAGTATTGTTAAGTAAGGTCGGAGCACTTTTGTCCAGATTTTTTTTCTTACCACAAAGAGTCTCCCTGAACTTGGAGGTGAGTTTCTCGATGACCCCATAAGTCTCCACATAGAAGACATGGTCGTCCACTGGTTGGCTGGCCATCAATCTGAGTGACTTCATATCTGCTCTGTCCACTCCGACAGCGTAGAACTCAATTCCAGCAGCCCTTGCTGCTGCAGAAACATCCTCCACCTTGTCCTGTGGCCTTCCATCTGTCACGATGATGGCTACTTTTCCGATATTCTCGCTCTGGGGCCTGGCACCGGATTGCTCAGTGAAGGCCTGCTCCATGGCCGTTTTGATGGCCAGACCGGTCATGGTGCCAGTTGAAAGGGGGTCAATGCGAGAGAAGGCCTGTTTGAGTTGTGCCTTGTTGTAATACGTTTTCAGGCGAAACTCAATGTTGACTGTGCTAGCATAGTTGACCAAGCCAACTCTTGTTGCATCCTGACCAATCTCCAGAGAGTCGACCATGTCTGAGAGGAAGATTTTGACCTTCTCAAACTCAGCAGGCCGGACACTGCGAGAGCTGTCAATGATAAAGACCAGGTCCAGTGGGCGGCTCTTGCACACCTCAGCCGGAGCTGTTGGAGAGTTGACGGGAAATACATTTTAATGTAGGCACAATCAATCATGACAATTCTCTAAATGATCTAATTATAGTCAGTAAGGTAACCTAGACAGACAGGCTCTACTAGTTAAAACATTGCATTCTCTATTAGTTGCTAGCATGCAGAATGCAGGTTCAAGGAATAACTTTGAACTTAAAACTACATTCAAAAATCCATTTGCAGCTGAGGTATCACTGGGCCATTACATCTGAAAAAAAGATATGAAGGGCAGTGTATCATAGCTGTGCTAAACAGGGAAGAAGAGATTTTTCTGTTGACAAGATAGCCATTCGTTGATGGCCATTAATTAATCTTGTGTAGTGTAGTGGTTCCCCTGCAAGTCTGAACAATGTAAGGAATGTCTCGGTGAATCACCTAGAAACAGATAGTGAGAGATGGACAGGTGTGAGAACAACAGTAGTGTTTCCATCGCCCTTGGCATGCTTGGGAAGACGTGTCTTTGGTGGAAAGAAGCTCAAGACGGGTCTACCTGGCTCAGTGGAAGGTGCAGCAGTGGTTGAAGGCTTGGTTGGAAGTGTCAAGGGTAGAGTAGGTACCATCGAGGTAGTGGACATTGTTGTTGTTACTGTAGTGGGTACCGTGGTTGTTACTGTTGTGGGTACTGTGGTTGTTACTGTAGTGGTTACAGTGGTTGGCACCGTAGTGGACATGGTGGTTGGTACCGTAGTAAGTACCGTGGTTGGTACAGTAGTGGATGCTCTGGTGGGAACTGTTGTAATTTTCATGATAGGGGCCAAAGATAGTACTCTAATGGGCATTGAAGTGCAAGGCATGGCTACCTTTGGTTTTGGTGGCACCACTGGTACTCTGGGTCTTGGAGGCAGTCTGGGCTGGGCAGGTAAGACAGGCCGGTGGTGGGTAAAGGGGGGCCACTTCCAGGGTGGCCGTTGGTGGTAGTGATGGTAACCATAAAACCTGTTATTAATTCCATGAACTTAGTGTGGTTAGGTAGGATGAGAGAGTAGGTAGAGAGAGAAAAAACAGGCAGAGAAAAGAGAAAAAAGGGGGAAGGATGGAGGATTAAGGCAGAGCTTACTATATTCGTCTAAAGCATGACATGATGACATAGCTGCAGTTCAGTGTGGCATCTTGAAGAGAGAGAAGCTGTTGACAAAAGTGTGAGCTAGCCGCTTACAGGATAGATATATAGCTCTGATAAGATTTCTACAAGCATTATGAATTGCAAAGCTCCCAGAAATATTGAAGAGCACCCAGTGGTCTTTTTGAGAATCAAGCCTGAAAAAATAATTATCTATAAATTACAGCTGCCGAAGTGTTCACCCAAATTTGCTGACATGGGGGAAAGAAAACAATATCAGGAAGCAGTTCTTCACTGATCAGACCTGCAGTCAAACAGAACTTTACTCAAATTACAGTACTAAGCAAAGTTTTGAAGTATGGCATCAGCTGGTGGAAAATCATTTTAAGAATTCCAGGTTTTCACATGTAATGGAGCCTGGAGATAATCATTTGTGATCTGCATCGCTGTAAATGAAATTATTGTAACAGTCAATACTGAGGTATCTGATTTTCAGTAGATGCTGCCCCTTCAGGATAAAAAGTCAAACAGCAATATACAAATGTGGGCTAAAAAGACCATTACAGAGTACATTTCAGTAATAAATGCACAGCAGTTTTCTTAAAGAACCATATACCTGTCATGTTCCCCACTAACTGATGACAAGAAGATTCAGGTATTTTCAATAATAGCAAACACATCCTAATGGAGCTAATAGTAATCCTGACCCTGACCCTTAGTTTTTTGTGAAATGCATGCTTCAAAAGGGGCAAACACGCTATCTGCTAAAATGTTTATTTCCAAGGCAGAAACATGCCATCTGTTCAAATGGTCTATAAACATAACAATATCTAATAAAAAAAATACAAGACAAATTAATTTTTTTCCTACTTTCTTTTCCTATTAGAAGTATCATTGTACTGGTAAATAATAACTGTGAAATTTTTACCACAATCACAAAATGTACTTTTTGTGATGGCTCTAGGTCATATTTCACTGGCCTAGAATCTGTCATTTTTGCACTGTGAAAATATTAACAATTTCACTGAACATACATTGTGCAGCATTTTTTATCGTATAGGCAAATAGCTAGTATTTTAGCTTTTTTGGAAATCAACAGTGTATAAAAAGTTCTGTCTCATTTTATGCCCCATTGAAGACTAGCGAATAACACAGAAAATATTGCAATAAAACATGTTCACGTTTTCCACCCTTCCTACACCCATCCATGTTTATATCTAAAATAATGCTTCTCTGGGCTTCCTATATGTTTTCTGAAGACAAATATAAAGACAATTTCGAAGTGATCAAAACATTCATCTAAAAAGTGTGTTTTTGTCTCTTAATTTATCAAATTAAATATCCTCTTATAGTAATATGGCACAATTAAAAACAATAACAGAAAATTATGGCTGTTCATTCATATATGTCTGTACAGAATGTATTAACCTTAGATCAGTCAGACCTATCTCTATAGCTCAATATCTCTGTCCCTAAACATAAATCCGTTACTGTGTCATTATCATTTCATAATACATTCTATTCATCCATATCAGTGTCAGCTTTCATCACTTTCCGACTTTCCTAAACAAACTAATAAACCAAGTGTTATCCACACCTCCCCAGTTGGTCCCTGGCCTGGTTCCTTGTACAGGTCCATATCCAGGTCTGGATCCTTGTCCAGGTCCAAATCCTGGTCTGGGACTGTGTACCGGCCCATATCCCGGTCTGATTCCTTGTCCCGGTCCATATCCCGGTATGGATCCGTGTCCCGGTCCATACACGGGGCTCCTAACACCTGTGGTCCCACGCGCCCCGGTAACCAGCAACGCGAGGCAGCAACAAGAAAGCGCCCAGAGTGCACGAGCCATCATTCCACCAGTGAGCACGCTGAGCAACCGCAGGATCAATTAACGCCACGGAGACACGCAGCCAGCCAATCAACAACAGGGGAGACAGTGGGCGGAGCCTGAGGTGTCTATTAAAAATCAAAGAGGGTTCTTTCAGGATAAACACTTAAACACTACAGAAAGTAAAAATTCTGCAGTCCAGAGGTAATGAGTCTTGGGAGATACACTATAGACAAACACATCTGTTTTCAGGGTTTGGGTTAGACCTTTACTTCCAGTGAAGGGCTTAATTTTAATGCTTCAGCAGACCAAGACATATTGGACAACACCACGTTGAGTGCTCTGTCATTAAGGTAATTGTCATGCGCCCCGATACTTTTGAGCTGTAATGAAATCACAAAGATTTGTCCTGTTATTGACTGTAAAACTGATGAAACAATCGAGCATATTTCAGTGGAATGCCGATAATCAGAAAAAATATGAACAAAAATGAAAGGGATTGGCTTTAATGTGGAAATGAATGATCGTGTATGTGCTTATTATATAGGCTTCAAAGGAATGCGATCGATGTTCATGATTACATTAATTTAATTATAAACAAAAACGTAAACAGAAAATATGTGAATTGAACAAAATGACAACGTTGGACACTAACACACCCTTATACTCATACTTGTACTCATTTCTTTATTTTATTTCAGTTTCAGACAGTTTCAGAAAATGTCCAGATTTTTTTATTTAAAATTTACTTATTGTTTATAATGTTTGCACAGTCAGAAAGTAGCGGTTCAGGATACATTTCACTGTGTGTTGTACTTGTATGACTATGCATGTGACAAATAAATCTTGAATCTCTTGAATCCTTAAATTTTAATTTTAATATTGGATATTTTTCAATTGTCTTGTATATCTTTGCTTGTAGTGTACTGATGTGATGTTCACTTTGAATTGTTTTGTAATTTCCCAATAAAGATAATTTAAAAAGTGAAAAACATAATGAAACAAAATTTAGCAAGCCGAAATTGTTATCTGTATAAGAATAACATCAAAATAATTTCACACTAACATAAACAGTGGTAGAAATACTCAAAGGCTTTGCTCCGATCTGCATTGCTTTGATAAAAAGGTGTCAATAATAATTATATTGATCATAATAATTATTATTATAAAAGTATCATTATTATAAAATCATTATTATTATAAAACCGTTATTATTATTATTATTAGTAGTAGTATTATTATTATTATTATTATTATTATTATTATTATTATTTTTATTAGTAGTAGTAGTAGTATTATTATTATTATTATTAGTAGTAGTAGTAGTAGTAGTAGTAGTAGTAGTAGTATTAGTAGTAGTAGTATTATTATTATTATTATTATTGTTAGTAGTAGTAGTAGCAGTAGTATATTTTTATTATCATAAATTATATTTTAATTATATATAAATCTATATCAATTATTATTGTTGTTATTATTATCAGTATTGTCTTTACTGTTGTTGCTGTTATATAACATCGGTATTATTATTATTATTACTATTATTATTATTGTTGTTGTTGTTAATCATCATCATCATCATCATTTTTATATACATTTTATTAATTATTTTTCATATTTTAATAGGTCGGGACGTGCAGTTCAGCCCTCCAGCGTTTAGGTGGCGATGTTGAAGAGAGGATACTTTTACAGCAGCTGCCTGTTCTCGTGTTTACTTTTTCAAATCCTGATTAAGGAGGCGTTTTTTTTTATTTTAATAAGGTATAAAATCTTCAGTTTGAGACTTCATTCTAACAGTTTTGCTGTTCTTGAAATACTGGGGGTTGTTTCTCTGAGTGGAGAGTTTCAGAGCTCGTAAATGTGGTGTAAGTAAGACTGTCAGTCCATTTGTTTATTTGGGTTTATTTCTGGGTTATATGATAGGGTAGATTGTGACAGGGGTCTGGTTTATCATCTAAACGCTTTTTTACACTGTAAACGGGCTCCAGAGTGTAACTGCTCTGTTGAATATAAAACGTAAAAAACAGAAGCCAACCTCAGTTGATCCTAGTCCTTTACATTACTGTACTGTCTGCATTTTTTTGGACAAAAACAGTTCAAAGAATTCAAGGCTTTATCTTACTTTGATTTAAGGTAAATATATCTTTGTGCTTGTTCATGTCATGGCCTTATTCATAATCATATTGATAATTATTCTCATATTTATTATTATTCACTCTGATCACACTTGATGATAAACTATTTTAGCTGATCACCAGCACATACACTTTATGAACAAAAGTATTGGGACGTCTGACCATTACTCCAACAAGGACTTTATTGGACTGATGCTGGATGAGAAGACCTGGCTTGCAATCTCCATTCCAGTTCATTCCAAAGATGTCTTCCACTCCGAACTCTTCTAGCCATGTTATTATGGAGCTAATGGAGCTTTGTGCACTGGGACACAGTCATGCTGAAGTAGAAAATGTTCTTCCCCAAACTATGTCTGCAAAGTTGGAAGTGTGGCTTGTCCCAATACCCTTTTTCACATAGTGTAAAGTATGGTACTAAGTGTGCAACTAATTGAGAGCATACGCCCCAACCTTCAAGTGATGGTTTACAGTCCATCAACCTAGACATGTTTGGTGTCAAAGCTAGAGTTACAACACTAATGTAGCCAACAAGTAACGGAGTCTTATGTTCTCGGATTAGTACTGTACTAACTGGGAAATTGAATCAGACACTTGCGTGTTTTCTTTGAAAATGGACAAGAGTACAGACAGAATCCAGGCTGTAAGACACATCTGTTTTGTAAGTAATGTAAACTGATTATAAAAATCTTAACCGAAGGCAAATCAGTAAGCCAATTAACAATCTATTCCTGAGTTAAATGTGCTTTGGAGCAGCAAGACCACTAAAATATCCTGCACAGGGGAGCTCCTGGACTGTGAAGGGGAAACATTAATTATCCAAGTCTTTCATGTTGTTTAATCTGTTGTGTTTATCTGTGTTAACAAGGCTCTGCATAGTCTTGCAGTATGCAGAGTCTGTCTGTCCAGGCGCTAAACTTGCGGCAGCTGGGACGCCTGAACTCCCTCCAGCTGCTGTCACCGTGGTGTCCGCGGACGCTGCATGCCCGCCAGTTGTGGGGCTCAGCCGCCCCTTTGGCCCAGCGGTCAGCAGCACTAACCAAACCGTGGGACGGCCCACGGATCTGGATGCACCAGCAGATGCGGCTCAAGAGCTCCAGGAAGAAAGGCAGACACGGAGCCGTTCAGGAGGATGAAGATGAAGATGATGAGGAGGCAAGCGACTATGAAGATGAACTTCAGGATGATCCTGGCCTGCCAAAAGAGTACAAAGACTATGAGAAAGCAGTTCAGTCGTTCCGCTTTGACCTCATTCTGAAGGCTGGACTGGACATCCCTAGGCAGTAAGTGTGTATAATCTGTGCCATTAACTTGGTGAGGTTTCTTTATGGTACGTTCATGCAGAGCAGAGCTTCACAGTTATGCTCCTGGAGTAAATCCTAACTCCAATTCCACATTCATATGTAACCATGGAAAATAGTGTGGGAGAGCTCCAGAGTCATATGTGGAAAACACCAGAGGTAAATCTAAGGGGGAATACCATCCCCCAGGTAAAAAAAAAAAGTAAATAAACAAAACAGTGACCTCTCTTGTTAAGCTTTCATTATTCCTATAACAGTTATTTTAATATGTTTGTAAATAAAATTGTTCATATTCATGGTTGACTGCAGCTATTAGAAAGGTTCCTGACTTCTCTCATTCATTCACTTCAAAACCATTATATTTTTTCTTCATCTGTAAAGACACCAGACAGACTATTTAAAACCAAATGTTTTTGTTGTCTCAAACACATGCAAGTGGCTGATAATAATGATTAAACAAATCTAACAGTCTTCTTGTTCCTTTCAGTAAAATTGAGGACGCTTTCTACGACAATAAGCTGAAACTTAATGGACAGAAGCTCACAAAGAAGAACAAAATTGTGAGTGAACTGTCAGTCTATTCACGGATGTGGAATCAAGTCAGTATAAAGCATATGCACATTATAAAGCATAAAACATCTATTAAAAGTGTGGCGATTCCAGAACCAAAATTAGATGTCTTTTTACATTTAATTTCAGCTGTCTTGTAGCAGGTAGTAATTAATTAAATAGTACATAAATCACAATCTTTTCAGTGGCTGTGCGACATGTAGAATATCAGTAAAATGTGTTTTCTGTAGATCAAGCATGTCCCATACGATCGTGCAAAGTTGGTTCCAACTCAAAATTGTAAATTTTTATGCCATTGCTCCTTAAAAAGGTGCCCCAAAGGGTTCTTTGTGCAATGCCTTCGAACATTTAAAAGTTCCAGATGTGCTAGGCTTAGAAAATGAAACTGTAGGGTAGTAAGATTTCCAGCACAATAACTAAAGTGGTTGTGTGTAGTACAGAGGATGGTATTTTTATGTCAGCTGGAATACCTAAAACCCAAAATCAAGCCTAATAAAACAACTCAGGAACATTCCTGCTGGACCGTCCTTACTTTTAGCTTCAATTATCCAGATAAACTTAGAAGTACGAAAAATATTTGCAAGGATCCGCATCAATCAGAACTGCTTTAGATGCTCTACTGAAGGCTGGTGCTGGTGTGTTCCTTTAACTTCTGGCTCCATCTGCAGGTAAAAGTGGGCGATGCACTGGACCTAATCATTGGAGAGGACAAAGAGCAGGACATGATCACGCTAAAGAGAGTCATCTTTAAGAAAGTGGTGGGAGAGACAAAGGACGGAGACAAACAGAAGGTCATAGTGAGAAGCTGGAAACATCTTAGACTTCCTAAACAGAATGGATACAAGGAAGAAAAATAGCCTGTAAACAAGGTTTTGAGCAGTGATAATTATCATGAAGATTTTTACACATTTTTTGAGTGAAAGGAAACTTTAGCTGTATTTTTCAGCATATACATAGAATCCAATGATTTTTCATAATCCAATCATTATTCAGAGTGGTTTGGTATGAAATACTCCACTTTAGAGAAACATACCAAGACAGAATTTTACTGGACAAAATGCCTTTAAAAGCTCCCACACAAAGTTATTAAAATTGTTACGAATGCACTGCCTGATGCCTCAGACATTAACACACCAGAGTGTTTAGAAGGTGTTATTGGCAGAAAGTACAGGGCATTGCTAGGCAAAATCGTACTCAAAGAAATCATATTCCATATAAACACTCAAAAGATTGGTGGATTTGGAAAGTAAATAAAAAGGCTAAATTTGCACTGTAGAATTTCACAATCCCATTCAGCACTAATTAGAGGTTTGGTTAGTTTCTTTCTGAAAACTTGGTGGTTTCTTTCTGAAAAATTCTCTTTTAATTTTCCAGTTGCCTTGATACAGTATTTGATTTTCTCAACTGACACTTTTGCATAGCAACATGATGAAATCTGATCATGAAACTCATGTACATCTTATTTTTTGCTACTAATAACTGAACTGAGTAAAAAATAGCCATTTTTACTTTTTTTTGACAAAGCCATTACATGTCTTCGAAATGGTTTAGTAAAGTTGACTGTTAGAGTAACTCCCACTTCCTCTCTATGCATATGGTCAGAATGTTCAGGGTGTGTAACGCCTGCGTGTCACAGACTTTGTAAACATAGACTTTGATGTGTCCAAACGATAGAATTTCAGGGGTAGATTCAGCTACTTTGGATGCACCCAAACATGTTCCGTTGCTGCACACATGGTTGTTTTTTCTTTGCAAATAAAAAAGGTGTGAATATCATTTTTGAACATAATTTTTTTCATTTAACCCATTCACCAAGTGAAGCAGTGGGCAACCAGCAACGCAGCACCTGGGGAGCAGTGTGTGGGGGCGGTACATTGCTGAAGGGTACCTCAGTAGTGCCACTGGCAGTCCTGGGATTGAAACCCATGATCTTCCTATCACAGGGACAGCTCTCTAACCACCAGGCAACCAGTTGCTACACTGTGTAGCATACGGTCACCATTTCCAATGCCAAGTGCCAGCAACGGCATAAATGCTGGAGTGCTAATCTTTTTGCTTGTGCTTCTCATGTCCATAGTTACTTCAACTACTAGAAGCCTCAGATGTAGTGACTGCAAAGTAAACAATATTTGCTTTTGCACAAATGTAATTTTATTTAAAAATAGTGACAATCTGTTTCTATATTTTAATATAGACTGCAGGTAGGGCATTTGCTCATAAAGTCATAGTTAGAAAAAGACCAGTGCTGCAACATTGCTACAATTAATTAAAAACAAAAATATATCACATATCTCTGTCCCCCTCCCCTGACTAAAGTGACCTATACCATCTAAAGATAAATGTTTATACTTCTTTATTTACTAGTTTAAAGCTATGATAGCTTATTAGAATTACAACAATAATTTGGCATATAAATAATAAGACTAATATGTCACTATCAGTCGACAGTGTCTTTAAAGAAAAAAATCACTGCCAGGTGTTGCAGCTACATGTTACAAACATCTCCTGTACAAGGACCACAGATTTGGCCTTATCCTACACAACTGGACCTCAAGGGCATTTCACTATGCAGCTTCAGCTTATGTACTTGTGCAAAACGATACGTTTGTGTAAAATGTAAAAAAAAAAAAACGGAGGCTTCTTGTTATGATCATGACACAGTGCTGTTCGATCTCTTGGCCTTCTTCAAGATGTCGCATTTCTTGCGGTTTGGACGCCTGCAGCGCTCATCAATGCTAGGTACGCATTCATAGTGCCAAACCTCTTCCATTTTGTCAACAGGATACACAGCCTCCACATAATGGCGGATGAGTCTGAGGCGCACAGGGTCAAGCTGCTTTTTGTTGCAGGCACCAGAGTGGTTGTACTGAAGCCTCAAGTTCTCCTGCGTGAACAGTTCTGGAAACAGGCGCACAAGAAGGCGAGCGGCAAAGTTCCCAACAGACAGACTCTGCTGAACTATTTCCCTAATTTCTGTGTCCGAGAGCAAGTATGTGGAAGGCACTGGAAAGTCTGGGGTGGACACCGTGAGGTCCTCTAGAGGGATCTTGCAAAAATCTTTACTACTTTTCTCAGGTGGTAATGAGGGCATTTCAAAGTCCTCTTTCAGGTGATCTGCATGTAGAGGGTTGATTTGGCTAGCAGTCCCGAAATCTCTATGATCAGGTTCTTGATCGGAGCCGGAGACTTTTCGGTGTTGCTGATAAATGCGGCGCTGCTCTGTGTCCCTTCGCCTGCAGCGTTCGTCCAGCTTACCCACAAATTCAAGGGTCCATACGCGGTCATTCTTGGCCCTAGGGTAGAGCAGTTGGACGTAATGGCGAATGAGGCTAACCCGGACGGGGTCCAACTGCTTCTTGCCCAAAGAACCACTGCAATTGTAGTGCTTGCGTGCATTTTCATATGTGAACAGTTCTGGGAACATGAGGACCAAGAGACGGGAAGCGAAGTTTCCGATGGACAAGCTGCTATTATAAATGCTCTTTAGCTGCTCCTTGGTGAGCAGGTACTCTTCAGGAACTTCAAAATCTGGAGACGGGACATCCATTTGGTCAAAGTCAACAGGTTCCAGCCAAGACCTCTTTGACCTACGGTTAGGCTTTTCATAATCACAAAGGTCACTGACTTTGACTATGGAGATGTCATCAGTGAAGCAAGAAGAGTCGTAGCTATCCTCACGAATGTTGTCCAGATTACTGCCATTGGCTGAAGCATTCTCCAGAGCTTCCTCCATACGCTGGACACACAACTGTAACCAAGTGTCTTCAGGTATATCCGGGAAATTTGTCTCCATGTACTTGCGTATAATGTCCAGTCTGTCTGATCCAACAATCAGTTGTCCCACAGTGCTGTGACCCTCAGGTAGTCTACCCTCTTCAAAGACTTCAGGAAAGAGTCTGTTCAAAAGAAATACAACAAAGTCCTCAGGTGAGGTGATGTCATCAGGATCCTCCCCAGTTTCTTGGTTATCAAAGACAGCATCTGATTTGGCATTGCCAAGATGACTACCATTGTTGCTATTCTCTCCGGACTCCATTGAGAGTCTTTCGTCTTGTCCATCTTCATTAATAAAATGACAGCCATGATTTTGAACCATGTCAAATCCAATGACCATTGGAGTCTGTTTCCCACACAACTGGCCGCTCTCCATATCTTTTTGAGCCCAGAAACGATTGAAAAAGTCATTAATTTGAAGGAGACACTCAGTCTGCCAAACGTTTCCTTTCTTAACCAGAGGATAGCAGACCTCCACGTAGTTGCGTACGAGCTGAAGGTGCAAAGAATCTAGTGTGCGTTTATTTGCAACACCACAGGATTTGCAACCATGTGCACATTCCTTGGCTGTGAAAAGCTCTGGGAACAGTTGGACTAGCAGCCTGCAACCCAACTCTCCAGCTGTGGAGGTTTGCTCCATTAACTGAGTCAGTTCCTCATTTGTCAAGAGATACTCCGGTGGAGGCTGGAATTCCATAGACATCTCTGTAGGCTTGATCTGCTTCTTGATACGGGTCACCTCTAGTGACAGGAGGTCCACTTTGCTGTGCAGTTGGGTCATGCTAGAGTTTAAGGTGTTGAGGATGAAGAACATCTTCTCAAAGAGAGGATACAGGTGGGATTCAGAGGATACTGGGGATGCAGTGGGCTCTGAAGCAGACGTGGACTCAAAGCGATTGTGCTCATCTGGGCTGCCCAGCTTTGGGAAGATGATGCCATTATGGCTGACGCGGACTCCAGGCTCATGTCCATGCTGATCCAAAATAGATGTGGTCTTCTTCTCAGTGATGCGATGAGAGATGCTGTACAGAGGTTTCCTGTATGACAAGATGGTTCTCTCTTGGGGAGATGAACGAAGGCCATGTGATTTGGAGTTGTCTTCTGAACCACCATCTTTGAGGTGTTCTCCAAACTGCAGAAAAAAACAAAGACTGTGAATGTCTGGCTCAGTGTCATTTTCCAAAAAACTGCAACAGATGAACAGGTTTGGGTAAAACAAATAAAAACAACTGTGGATTTTTTAGTATAGAGAATTATATTTGGCAACTCGTTCACAATCTAACTCATGCACTCACACCTACCCCTCCTTGTTTTGTATCAAACCACTGAATTTGTTTTCCCCTTATAAAAACACATGACATGCTACATACACTTTACATATACACAAACTACAAAGATGTTTCTGAAAAGGGTTTAGCACCAGTAAAAATTAAGCCCACCAATATATTGAAAAAGAAAAGGAAATGGCACAATAATGATTGTAGTATATTTCAGGGAAACCCAGTGATCATGGTTTTATATGTACCTTCGCCCTCTTTCTGCAGGTTGACCGGTACTGATCCGTAGTAAGGCTGTCTAGGCTAATTTGTGATGCTGATCTTTTAGTAAGACGTCGACTGAAGCAGTCTGAAGACTTTCCTTCCAAAGTCTGTGTCTTCTCATGGCCAGCACTGTGTTCTTCTTCCTTCTCAACCTTAAACTCTGTCAGGGGTAAGCATGTTGTTATATATATATTTTTATACATATATAAGCCTATATTTATACATGTTAATAAATATAGTTTAATTTAATTTATTTAATTGTTTAAAGGAAACTATAATCACATGCGAACTGTCAATTAATCTGTCAATATTGGCATGAAGACAAAAAAAAAGCAGATAAAGCAACTTTTACCTTTATCAGGTACATTTCCATCTGAATCAACGCCACCATGCTCAGAGGAGCTCATTTCCTGTACAACAGAAAAAAAAGACAGACACAAAATGTAAATAAATACTTTTGTAAATTAAATTAGGGCTGCAGTATATTAGGAAAACATGCGATAATGTTCTTGAGTGTTTTTCTGCTTTGGATTTGCTGGTATATTGTGCAGCCATACTTTAAATTATGCAATATTCTGCTTGATTGCCTGGACAGTGATTAAGCCAAGTCCTGGACTACAGTCTCCATTCAGAGTTCTGTGTAGTCCAGGACCAGGTTTAATCGCTATCTGGGAAAGGTAAGAGCAGCAAAAACAATAGAATATAAACTATACCACACAACAGTGAAAGTACACTATACAAATAATGTACAAATATAAATATGGACATGTATGTATTGAAAAAAATATATAAACCTATATAAACATATGTATGTACACATTGAGTATATGTGTATATATGTAAAGAATAGAGTTGAGATACATTTTAGACTACTTTTAAAGAAAATGTAAAGGTAAACCCGTCTTCATACTGAACAGTTTGCACTAAATTCCTGTAGTGCTAGAATGTAAAATACAGATGTTACCGCTGTATAGAATGTACTGTAATTAATGCACAGGCGTTTTCTTTGGTAGGTGCTGTAATTTTCTTTGGTATAAGAAGGGAAATACTGTAATAAATGAATTTAAATTACAGTAATACACTGAAATGAAAAACAAGAGAACACTCAAAACGCTCCACAGGGAAAATTTTGGACTGCAGAATCATAGGGCAGCACACAATCAGCAGCATGGAAAAATAAATAACTCGTGCGCCACGCCCCCTGGTTCTGGTTCTGGTTCTGGTTGTTCATGTTTGGGGTGGCTCTGAGCAGCAGAGGTTCATTCTGTGTGATTTTTTTCTGCAAGCTTCATATTGTTTAAAAACTTCAGACTAGTTTAAAACTACTGTTTGTCTGGTTAAGGTTTAAAATACTATACAAGGCAACAGTCTGTCACAGGCTTTATTAGCAAACTTAAAACTTTTTGATATTGTAATATACATGCAAATATGACAATCTTGACTTTTATCAGCAGTAACACTATAGGCAACTCTACATTATGTTAACAGACAGGTTTTCGTCATCATTTTTGTTGTATCTCAGCATTTCCCAATCCTGCACCTGAAATAGTTCATTCACCCTCTGCACTTTTCCAGCTGTATTTAAAGTGAACCTGAAATAAAATCTTTTACCTTGTTAGTTTATGTTCCTGGTCATATTCATCATGAACTAACTTTTCCAAAATGACATCTCTGTGCACAATGGCAAAATAATATCAACCAGCTGTCTTTACTATCAGATATTGTATTTAATCACCCTGAACCCCTGATACATTGAAATATAGGTACATGAAGAAATAGTAAATTATGAATTATCATTAATACTGTAGGTATCAGTATATTCAGACCAACACGTACTGGCTAATTTAAAATGAAAATGAAAATGAAATGTGTGTACTGAGATGTGGAAGGGCAGGGTTTCCCCAGCTTTACACTGAACAGTCATAATGTTCAGTGCTTTACAGTGCTTTCCTGCTCTGGCTCCCCTGTTTAAACCTCACGGACGCCTTTACTGAGCTGATGTTGAGCTGAAGTGACCACGGTGTGGCTGATCCCAAATTTCCAAAATTAGAAAATTAGGATTATTGGGCAATAATGTTAAAATCATGAGACTTCTTGTCAGGAAGAAGTCTTTTTCACAGACACCCATAGCTGATGAGTTGTGTGGTAAATGAGGAAGGACACTCTGAAAGACTGGGGCCTTCCAGGATCTTGCCATCCTTGAGGTAAGGGACATTCCCACTGGACAATTCTCACTTCTGGCTTAAAGGCAACCAATATGAAATTCCTGCATAATTAAGTGGTTAACATAAACAAAGTTACGCCCAGGAGTTTGGCGTGAAATACCCTGTTTAGAAGAAACTTACCCAGTCAGAACTGTTCAAAGTGATAGTGAATAGAACCAGATGTCTGCCTCTAAAAGCTCCCTCACAGTGTTATTATATGAAAGGGTTATCCCTGATGCATCACATTTCAAAATACAGTTAAATTAGTTTTAATTATATTGTATGTGCGGGTCACCACTGCCCTGTTTGTGCAGCTCTCCACTGCCCCGAGTTTGCTGGACCCCACTGTTCTGTATGGGCATGTCTTCACTGTTCTGTGTGTGTGTGTGTGTGTGTGTGTGTGTGTGTGTGTGTGATGGACCCCACTGTCCTGTGTTTGCGGTGGACCCCAACTGTCCTGTGTGTGTGTGTATGCGCTGTACCCCACTGTCCTCGGTGTGTGTGTGTGTGTGTGTGCGTGCTTCCTCAGGTTTTAATCAGGGATATGAGGCTTGATTGACAGTTCTGGATCCCCCCACCTTCTTTGCTCGGTTACAACTATATAGGCAGCCTAACCATTTTGAAATACTACTCCTATGAAATATGATCATATTGCATTATGGGCATTCTCAGTCAAAATTACACATTATGTTCATTTTCCTCTGCATTTAACTTAAATATAATGCAGTCTAAAGTGTCTGCATTTAACTTAAATTGTGTACAGTGTATCATCATTAATTATTTGCTGTATTTAACACATTGTAACAAATGAAACAAAATGTTTTGGCAGCCTTTCTTCTAAGTATTTACCCCTTTTGGCTAAAATCAGACTCAACAGTTGTTGAACAGTTGTTCTATTCTTGATTTTGGAATTACTTCTAGACATCCTCAGTGGAGCCACACAAAGGTTTATTTGTATCTTGTCCTTAATATATTAAATGTGTTCAGGGTGTGATCACAAACAGGACGTACAGAATAATACATAAGAGCAAATATTGTTGTGCCATTTAATTCAAAATGCTAAATTCTTGTTACTCTTTGGCAAAAGCTTGTCGGCACTGTGCTTATTTATAAAGGGTTCTAACAACAGACTATGAAAGAATACAATGATCATGCAAAATAGCTTCTTTTCCTTCTACCACCTCATGTATCATGAAGTGATAACACTACTCTTCACCTCTGTTCTGCCTGCTTTTCACAATCCAATACATTCCTGGTGAACAAAATCATGATCCACAGTTTTCTTCAGAAATATGTCAAAATGTGACTCAAGTTTACTTTATGGGTGCTTGCAGCATTACTCCATTTTAATCACATCTGTACAAACAAGACGGATTCAATTTCACTAATATGTAGCGTACATGACGTACTGAAAGCTAGATATTTTCTCTAGTGCAGCCTTAGCATAGTGAGCATCTTTCTGTAGAGAAACTTGATACATTTATTAGTGTGTCACTGTTTAAAAGCTGAAGATGCAAACAAACCCCAGTTTGAGAATTGCAGGCATTCAAGGTCCTGCTAGGGTTCTTGCTATTATTCTTACTTTTCAGGAACAAGCAGTTTTTGTAGGAGCTGTCATAAATAAAGAACAGATGTTTATTTACTTGCCAGTACAACAGCATCGACTTCTGGCTAATAAACAGCTTGATTTGACTGAAACAGCCTCAACTGCTTGATCTTAAGGTCTAAGGTCAGTGCCATACTTGATTTTCAATAGAAGCACACTACCATTCAAGATACTTGGCCCATATCTATTATCTATGCACTGTATATAAACTGCACACCAGCATAAAGATGCAATACAGGCATAAATGTTGGGGTGGGGAGGTCCGTATACCACAATGAGCCATGCAGCAGTGCAATTTTATCATTGGGTCTGCATGGTTTTCTATTCCACACAAACTGGAAACTCTTAGTTTTACTTGTTTAATCAGTTGTTGTCTTTGTGTTCAGAGGTAGTAGTCATGTAGACCCTCCAGTGTGATATAAACAGTGACAGTGTTTCTATTACAGGTTGGTATGGATGTGTAAAGGTGAAGATCACTTCCTTGACTGTAACATTGTGTGCTATAGAATAGCATCTCTTTGGCTTCCGAAAGCTTGACAGCATGTGTTTAGGAGCAAAGGGAAATTCATATGTGCTGCTTGTTAAGTCAAGCAATGCTGGTGTGCATTTTCAAACACTGAGTACTTTTCTTTCTGAAGACTTATTTGATAAGGAGTGTCAGCTTTAATGTCTGTGCAGTCTTCTTATTAATATGATAAATTCTGGCAGAGTCACTTGTGAGAAGAAGGTGCCTGGAGTAAGAAGGCCGCTAATATTTTCTGTTCCAAAGGGCCAAATCTTATCTTGACACCCAATTACTCAATGTCTGGTCACTGATTCATTCTGAAATTTCACTTCATTCTGATGGAAATACTACTACTACTACTCATAATGATGATAATAATAATCCATCCATCCATCTTCAACCGCTTTGTCCTGGGGTCGGGGGAGGGGCTGGAGCCTATCCCAGCTGCTATGGGCGAAGGCGGGGTACACCCTGGACAGTCGCCAGCATGTTGCAGGGACACATACAGAGACAGACAACCATTCACGCCCACATTCATACCTAGGGGCAGTTCAGAGTGCTCAGTTGACCTATCCCCAATGCACGCATGCTTTTGGTGGCAGGAGGACACTGGCGCTCCTAGAGGAAACCCATGCAGACACTGGGAGAACATGCAAACTCCACACAGAAAGAACAGCGGCAGTCGAACCCAGGACCTTCTTGCTGTGCGTGTGTATAAGCATACAAATGAACAATACGATATACAATCTTACATACAGAAAATGCAAAGAATGCAGGATACATATCACAGTGCGTACAGTCTTTCACCTTCACAGTACATGAAGCTGTTGTAAAAAGAAAACAGCTTGTGGATTTTCTCTACATGCAAACCAGGCTTCCACATCATTAAGGCCTTAAGGACGTCAGTGCAGGCTTAAATAGCTGGTCCTGGAATTAGAGTAATATGAACAGACCAGTCTCCAAATGAGCTAATGGAGCCTTAAAAGTTTGCTGACGTATGTGATGATGGCGTCAGGTATCCTGGTCTCAACATGATCTCAAATGAATAGCTGAATCCTTCCTGTGGTACTGTGTCCACTTATACAGCAAGAACTCACATCTGACCACTTCTAGCTTTCTCTCCGCGATCATTTTTCTGCTAACGATCAGAGATTGAGTTTTTATCCAGCAGACCTGGGTGTTATGTTGCAGGGCTGACTCTTCTTCAAGGCGAGGCAGCTATTCTTACCCAGAGGAAAGTTGCAGCTGCACATATATGACTTACTTTATGCATGAAAGTAAGGGATTACATATTCCTACAACTTATTTGCTAATTAAATCATGTGATCATATCAAGTAGTATCTTTTCTAATGACTGATTTCTAAGGACAAAAGAAATAACATGATCTATTAGTCAGCTGAAAAGGCTTTTCCTCTGACCAATTTTTCCGTTTTGATTTTGTTTACTGAGATGTGATGAGAAATGTGAGCTCCTCAAAGCTAACAATGCTGGAAACATCTGGCTTAACTAGCTCGCTAATGCTAATAGCTGTTTAAACAGCTGCTTGTTCCTGTGTTTATTTCTCTCTGCTAGCCTTATGATCAAAGCTAGATTAATTTTCTTTTCTATTTCTCTCCCCTAATTTTACACGGAACAGATTCCTTTGGGACCCAAAGAAAGGAAGTTATTACAGAGGCAGAGATCAAGATATGCTCCTCAGTGAACTTCATTAGCGCTTTAATGAGCGAGGCATGAAGTAGGATGTACTCTTAACAGCAACTTAAACATGGATTTCCAAAGTCATACCATACAAACAACTGCTAAAAAAAGTTAGTCCTGTTGTAAAGAACTATAGATAAATGAGTAAAAATAGATCAAAACAGAAACTACAAAATCAAATGCCTTAATATCACCTGCATTTTGACCATAATTTCCCATAATACAGGAAATGAAGGAAAATTAAGGTGCACAGATCAAGGAGGATTAAGGAGTAAAACTCCCTAACATTTTCAAATTTAAATAATAGAACCTCCTGAATTAAAATCTCACATTTAAGATTAAGGGGTTTCACATTCATGCCCTAAATCTAACTATAAGGTCAAATTAAGGGGTCGGTTTCACAAATTAACGGCCACTTATTTCAATTGAAGGGGTTTAGTGTATTTTCAGGGGTATGTTAACCCATTTAATCCCACCGGCAACAATTGTTGTTGTTGTTGTTTTTGTTTTTTTTGGAAGCTCTAAAAGTGATGTTTTGGCTTTGGGCAGCTAATGCAAGTTTTTAAAAAGAGTTTTTTCTCTAAATTGCATCAATGCCATGTGACTGGTGTGAATGGAGACATGACCACACCCCTTTACATCCAGCCTGCACCTCTGGAAAGAGATGTCTGCCTCAAACTTGTACAAGAGGAAGTTCGTAAAATACCTTAATTAACAGATATTACTAAAATATTTTGAACACATTTTCCAAAGGGTCTACTACTAATATTTAACGAGAATTATATGCCTGCAAGCACTGCCTGCATTGACGAATTTAGACTATGTGGTTTCCCATTGGCAACAATTGTTGCCGAGTATAAAACCTACATTTTCACTATCATAACCACCAAGAAATGAAAAAATTCAAACATGTTGTGTGTTAGGGAGGTCTAAGGAGTAAAATGCATGCACTTATTTTGCAGGAAAAAATTTGGGATTAAACGGGTTAAGGTAGGGTTAATCAAATATAAATACATTGTGTTTTGTAGCGAGACAATTCAGATGTGAATAAAGTCCCGGGTGTTTTCATACATTTTGAGTTGTGTGTACTTCAGAGCACCATAATGTCTGAGACACCGCAATTAACGGTATGTTAAGGCTGTCATGTTTAGTACTCTATGATTAACTGCATGGGGTGTAATTCAATCTTTTGCCTTATGACTCCTGGGATAAGCTCCAGCATCCAGCACAATACCAGGGAAGTGGTACAAATGGTTCAGAAGATGGATGGATGGATGGATATTATGTGAACTTGTAACATTATGGAGAACACTGTATGGGAAAACATGGCTGAAAATATACAAAGACGTAAGTATATAAATAACATTATGGTTGACTTAGTGTTAAAGTGTATTGTTTTTAATACATGCTGCTAATTAGTGGAGTAATCAAATGTGTTGCATGCAGCTATTTTTGATGTTGTCTCAAGTTGCACATGTAAGCAACTAACACCATACACTTAGCTGCATGAACATTTCTCTGCATGAATCTAACCTCAGACTTTTTGTTTGTCCTCCTGTCAGCCAACTTATTTGGGGCATAAAATGATGCCATTTTTTAAAAAACAAAGCTGTTAACCTAAACCTCGTCCTATAACATAACACAGGTGCATTTTTGAATTCATGTACCTCTATGTTTACATAACGTTTACATTTACATTTCATGTTTACAGCATTTAGCAGATGCTCTTATCCAGAGCGACGTACATCAGTGCTTACACATCTGTTCTTCATGCCTGTAAAGCTGTACTTAAATCAGCATCTACTTTTTAACCAAGTTACTGGGAAGTTACAAACCTGAACAAGACCCTGTCAAAAAGAAAAACAAAGTAGCAGATTTTTTTCTTTATGTTTCAATTGACAGTCTGGCACCAAATAATGGTGGTTACAATTCATTTCTTCTACAATTCATTCACCTGAAATACACCTACCTTGCCAACTGAGACCAATATGAGCATCCTGTAAATATAGATTTTCGGTTCATTTCATTTATTGGTAAGTTAATTGTTAAAGGTAAATCATTTAGTAGCTTCTGTTAGTGTGTAATTTAGTAGCCAGAGGTTTAGCAGCTAGATGTTACTGGTGTTTGCCCTGTCACTGCTGTGTAATATCATGCCCACTGTAATTATGGTCTTGAGATATTCAAAGCCAAACGTGTTGCAGAGGAAGCATTGTTTGTTATGAATGGGGGTCTACACAGCTGGCTCTTATTATTCTGTTTTTACCACTGCTTTCACATTTCTATCAGCATCTAGAGTGACTGGCATGTGAAAACTCTGCCCCACTTCATAGTAGTGTGTTTATGGGCTTTACAGGTGCATGAGAACAGGTGTGTGGGTGTGTGCACTTGGTGGTCTGGCATTTCAGTCTCTCTGACAGATTAATTGCCTCTTTAGCTTTATTGCAGGACTGAGAGAATGAATTGTAAATGCCAATACATTTCCTGAAACTGGAATTAGATCTGCATGCAGAATTAGAATTGAAAAAGAATGTCTGAAAATCCTGAAAATTCCACTTTCTAAGGCAATTTAAAATAATGAACATTAAAATATTATGAATAACAAACAGAAATAAATACAAGAATGTTTTCTTTCACGTTATGCACATTTTATTTCTTTCTTAATAAAACAGCATTAATGTCATTTTTGTAGTTTTTCAATCTCCACAGTGTTCATTACAACATTTTGTTAAATCTGATTAAAACAGAATTAAAACAGCAAGGTGTGACGCTAGAGATGTTTGTGCTTTATTAATAAAATTTCATTAAACTGAATTAAGCAAAAGTTTTATTTGATTATGTGTCAGATTAGAGAGTTTTTATTTGACTTTGGGTTGTTTTTGCGATGATACTGGACAGATATTTAGGCCTGAGAGATGCTCAGGATTTAGTGATTATTTGATGCCATATAAAGCGATATATACTGTACATCAATTGATTTTTTTTTTACTGATCCATCCATCAAACTGATAATCTTATACTGGTAAAAAAAAAAATCAGAATAAGAGAAATGATGCAGCGTTTACAGTAATTTAAACAAAGTGGCAGTAATTGTCACTTTTAAACAAAATGGCAGTAATGAGCTTTGAGGAGCTTCTAGTAGTGTTTCACCATCCAACTGGTCTCAGTGTGAGAGGAGAGAGTCGATTACAGCAGTGTTTTATACTTTTCCTCATTAAAAAAGATGGGATTCAGCTGATCACTGATCAGTCCCTCATGAAGCAGAAGGAGGGGTTTGTGGAGGAGTTTAACAGACACTGGACTGGAACGGGTTCACACTCAGAGACGCTGGTTTAGAATAAATTGCAGTGGTCTCTTATTTTTTTCCGGGCCGTAAATTAATCCATTTAATCTAAAATAAAAAAAATAGGCTTTTTCCTGAATTTCCACTTCAGTATCTGCAGTTTTTCCAATTGTTATTCCATTTCCTTTTTCGAACTGGAGTTGTTTAGTTAAATTCTGAAGTGACCCCAACCAAGGCTAATTGGGACAAATGATGCACCTACAGGCAGTCCCATCCGCCATTACCTGCACACACACACGCACACACACACATACACACGCGCACACGCACACATACACATACACACGCGCACACGCACACATACACATGCACGCGCGCGCACATGCACACACATACACATACACATACACATGCACACGCACACGCACACACACACACACACATACACATACACATACACATACACGGACACACACGCACACACGCGCGCGCACGCACACGGACACACACGCACACACACACACACACACACAAGAAACTAATTTTCACATTGGTTGAATATTGCTTTTCAAAACCCTTTATAAAAGAGGGCAGAACGTAATTATAATGTTCATATCAACACATTTTGTACTAACATATGTTGGAGCATTTATAGATTCATTCACTGTGAAACTGTACACTTGGAGAAGGACCTCTGTGTTCAAAAGATAAGAAAAAACAGCATATTCTTAACCTCCAAAGATGACATTAAACGAATCGTTTTTATACTCTATTGAGAGCTAGCGACCTTTGCAATGAATTTCTGTGCTGAGAGTTTATTCATACGTTGTTCGTCACTCACATGCATCACTTGATTGAGGAGTTAATTCTGGGCACAGGGTTGTTCATGTTAAAGAGAGATAGCACTTAAACATCAATGAGAAGCACATAAGCAGAAAGTTCTGATATTTTCAAAGCTTTGTCACATTAAGATAAAAAAAAAAATACAATTTATGGCAATGGCACTGCAATTTAAAGCAGCTGATCTGTTGCAAATGCAAGGTCATGTTTGAAATGTCTTTTGGTGCTGGTCATCTTTGCCATAGTGATATCTTTGCAACATACTTCTTCCTTTATGCCCCCCCACAACCTGAAACCAGGGTTTTTTTTTTTTATACCACTGGATTAGCCTACACAGGCCTATTCAACTAGCCGCCCACAGGCTGGATACGGCTCTTTTGAATTTTTCATGGCCCGCAAGATCACTAAATCACAGTGTGTGGTTTGTGTGATATAATTATGGGTTTTGGGTCTTGATTGGCTGGTAGTCCCCCACTACTTTTGGCAAGATCGGTTATCCGCTGTGTTGTATAAAATTAGCCAATCCGAGCACAGAAGTTGCCATACTTTTAGCCAATCGCAGCCGAAAGAGGCGGGATTTGTCCGAAAATGGATGTGTTAAAAAAAGGCTGGCAGTAACGGAAGATGGAGGAAAACTGTTAGGCTGCCGAAAACAGGTGGGAGTTTTAAAAAGGTCTGTTTATCCTTTGAAAAACTTGCCGTTTAGAAATAATGGTGTCTGTGCTTTAACGTAAGACCAGAAGAGAATCCAGTCACACACACAGCGAGGAAAACCTTTGTAGTGTTTGCTCGGTGAGGTATCTACTGTAACGACTTTAATGGTCAGAACCGCTCGCCATTAAAATGGCTATTTTATGGACATAAAGTCCATAAACGAAAAAGACGAAGATATGTCTAAGCCAGCTGCTACGCCCACTTCACAGGAGGGGGAGGGGTTGGTGTGGGCCCTAAATGTGTTGAATGTAGCAAAATATAAATATGGACCTTGGTTAAAAAGCTCCTTATGTGAAAGTATTAAAGTAAAAAAAAAATGGAGATGTGTCATTCGTTCACAATAATATAACATCTATTATCATCATCAATTTTTTAGCCATTAGTTGACAAACATTCTGGGTGGCCCCAGAACCCCCAGTAGTTTTTATATTCGGCCCCTTGCTATTGAAGTTGAATAGCCCTGACCTACACTGTGCTATTTCAAGGAGACCTCAAGTTACAACACAGATCCAGTCCTTCGACGGTGATGTAACCTGAAACACACCCTTGCCTAAGTCACTTACCTATCCTAACACAGTTGTAAAATCATAATCTAGAACATAAAAAATTAAGACATAGTAAAAGAAAACGGACATAAACGATACTGTACTTGTTCACTGCAGGGCCGTGCACAGACCTTTTGAAAAAAAATTATGATAAATAATAATAAAAAAATAAAAATAATGTGTGCAATTTGTCCATCATTAAAACGACGACATCACATTACGTCAACATCACACCGGTGTGGTGATGCAT
>JBBJLR010000153.1:19147627-19166652 GCA_037577145.1 Brachypetersius gabonensis
GTGTGTGTGTGCGCTGTACCCCACTGTCCTCGGTGTGTGTGTGTGCGCTGTACCCCACTGTCCTCGGTGTGTGTGTGTGCGCTGTACCCCACTGTCCTCGGTGTGTGTGTGCGCGCTGTACCCCACTGTCCTAGGTGTGTGTGTGTGTGTGCTGGACCCCACTGTCCTGTGTGTGTGTGCTAGATCCCACTGTCCTCTCTGTGTGTGTGATGGAGTCCACCATGCTTTGTGTGTGTGTGTGTGTGTGTGTGTGTGTGTGTGCAGGACCCCACTGTCCTGTGTGTGTTCTGATTTGTGCTTGCAGCTCTGAGTCTCGCCACACTCCGACTGGAGGCGCTGCTTCATCGCCCCCCACCTCCTCCACCAGCCCCCACCCGTCCAGTCCACCAAGTCCACTTCCTCATTCTTCCAGCAGCAATAAAACCCCACGAAAACCGGGGTCTCCTCACCTCCCCCTCCACCCCAACAGATACACCCTCTCTCTCACACACTCTCAAAACACAAGCAGTGCTGCTGCAGACACAGTGTGTGTGTGTGTGTGTGTGTGTACGTGTTTTTCTCTCCCTCTCCCCCACCCTTCGCGCGAGGAACTCTCGTGCGTGACGCGGCAGCGTAAAACAAACAAATAAACAAACAAACAAGCCTAATCTCGCGTGCCCAGAACTCACCTTTTCGCCTCGCGCCTTGTACTTCATCGACTGGCAGCCATGCTCGTGACTCCTCGCTCCTGTTTTCTGTCCACAGTGCGTGTTTCCCTCCGTGTGTGTGTGTGTGTGTGCGCGTGTCTGGCCTCTCGCGTGACGTGACGCTGCTGTGGGGTGTGTGTGTCACTTCCGCAGAGGGGCGCGTGTCTGTGGACTCGAGCAGCTCAGATTAAAATGAATTAAAAAGTGGAACTTATTTCCTTACAAGTCTCTTAAAAAGCCCTGTTTATTCCACAAAGCAGTCATTAATGGACTAAAATGCCTCCCAGACCTTGAGTTGAGTCCTTAACTTAACCAGATTCGCGAGAACCCGGAAAGTCCACTTTGGTTTGGAATGAGATTTGAGGCACATAAGGACATAAAGCAGCACTAAAGCCCAGGATGATCCTCCTCAGAGGCCACACAGGCAGTCTGAAGACCATCCACCTCAGACCATCTTTACAGAATTAAAACCACCGGCCCCCTTGTCTGAGGCCCAGCTGATCATGCAGGTCAACAGTCACATGCAAAATTAAAGTGCCATGCACTGTGTATTCTTTATAATAAAATATTCATCTTGATATGCCTGTTTTGGCCCACTTGAGTTCAGTGTTGGTTATTTTATACACAATAAAAGTGTATATAATGCAGATAAATAAATGAACTAAACTAAAAGTACTTTCAGATGTTTTAATCAATATTTAGAATTATCCAAAAATAAGCATTTTGGCAACAAAACGCGAAATGACAATTTATGGATTATTAAGGTCAAGGATAAGTGATAGTTTAGGATCACTTATAAAGCTTTATTTTTTTTAGTATCATCTCATTCAGTTAGTTTAGAATTTTACATTTTATTTTTTATTTTCAAATAATCTTTAAGTAAATGTACTTGTGAAGTTCCAGAATTTTCAGATTATAATAATTTGATATATTACAGTGAGTGTGTGTGTTTTGTTAAAAGCACAGAAATGTATATTAAAAAATATACATATAAAAAAAAACCTAAATAAAAACTATGAGAGAAATAAAAAGTATGAGAAGAACACAGGTTTATAGTTTACAGAAGAACCGATCTGAGTTAAATCAGGTTTCTGATGGAAACTACAAGTAATACTGGACTTTCACAAAGGACACAGATATACTGTACATGCAATCACTATTAACTATGCAGTTATTGGTATTTATCCTATACACACACACACACACACACACACACACACACACACACACACACACACACACGTATATATTCTATGTACATTATTCACTGTATGCAGTCTGCAGCGCCATAGCACTAAATGGGTTTTTCACGTTCATATGCCGCCCTCCCGTGGACAAGAACTGAACTGCAGGTAAAGTCCAGTTAGACCAGTACTGTTTTCATATTTCCAGTGTAGCGTGATTAGTGTCAGAGCAGCTGGATGCAACGGGTTATGTTGAGTTGACAGAAGTTCATTTGGAAATTTAATACAGAGATAACATTATTAAGCAGCTGAGTTGGTATTTCCATAATGTTTGAAGCCAAGTGAAGTACAGAGCGCGTGTCATACTACAGCTAACCGGGGACTATTTTACTGCTCCGCGCCTTTGACTGTCGAGAGTAGAGATCCGTTTCTGTAAATTCTCAGGTTCTACTTTCTTCTCACTCAGGCGGAGGAATATTGAGGCCAGAACAAAAACAACACTAGACACTAAGCTACTATGGTTTATACTTTAAAATGCTCTCCA
This sequence comes from Brachypetersius gabonensis, assembly GCA_037577145.1. Lineage (NCBI taxonomy): Eukaryota > Metazoa > Chordata > Actinopteri > Characiformes > Alestidae > Brachypetersius > Brachypetersius gabonensis. The sequence continues at coordinate 19,150,042 of JBBJLR010000153.1, forward strand.
TATATACTTAAAAACTCAGTCCCAATGAAAAAAACAAGTGCACAAAATATTTTGTAAAATTGCTTTAATATGCTCCGCACTTTTTGGTCATCTGTTCAAAACTTTAACCATTTATTTAAAGGGACACTGTCCAAAATGCAGTTTGCCCATCGCTGCAGCTGCTGTAAACATGTTTACTCATCTCCTAGAGCAGTGCTGCAACGTCTCTAGAGGGAGATATTCAGTTTAAAATTATCTTAAAGGTTGGAAAAACTACAGCCGTCTTGTGGCTAACATTTTCAGACGGGCTGTTTTTGTTTTATTTAGTTGGTGAATAAAGAAGCCAGAGAGATAACATTAAAGGTAATTATCTAAATGTCTCATTGCAGGTGTAGTACTGTAGTAATTGCCCAGATCATCCTTACAGTGTAGAAAACAGATGACTCTTCATTAGTCCCACGAGCGGAGATCCAGAAGTGGATATAGAAGTGGATAATAGAAGAAAGATGAAGCAACATAACCAATAGAATAAAAACTATATGATATAACAATGTGTGTGTGTGTGTGTGTGTGTGTGTGTGTGTGTGTGTGTGTGTATGTATATGTGTGTGTGTGTCTGTGCGTGTGTAGTAATTTGTTTTATATTACATTGTATAGTTTTTGATACCACTGAATTTCTAGTATCTGTATGATGTGTACTAGGCATTGTAGTGGGCATGACTGATGAATGAAAACATGGACAGTATTGAAATAATACAAAATATATCAATTCTGTCAAACTGATGAGCCTGAGGGATGTAATGTATAAACAGACAATATATAGGGCAGCTGGTGGCCTGGTGTTTAGGGAGTTGCCCCTGCGATCAGAAGGTTGTGGGTTTAAATCCCAGGACAGCCACAGGCCCTTGAGCAAGGTATCATATCCACACACTGCTTCCCAGGTAGACAACACCTTTAATATATCATAAAAACAATATCTATCTATTCATTTGTCTACTTTTAGGCTGGCCAGTTTCTCACAAAAAGTCAGTCAACAGAAGTAAAAGGGATGTTGCTAATGTAAAGAGTGGAGTTCGCCTCTAAAGTGATGCTCTGCCGCTGCCATTAACTATGGCGCCCTCTGGGGCCAATGTGCCGTGACGCACATCAGTAATGTCTGTATTAGGGACCATTTGAAGGTGTGATGAGCGGATGCGGAGTGCTGGCAGACTGAGTGCGGGTCATTATTCAGGTAATGGAGGATCTGCCTCTATGACATTATTGCACCACCGTTGGATCCATCAGGCAGCGAAGCATAGAGCCGGTGCCGGGGGTCAGCCTGCGTTAGGGCGGGGAGACTGGAGGCCAAATCATCACTTAAAGACCTCGCAACCCGTTACTACTTATCCAACATGGCTCATTACTGTGTCATTTATGCTCATTTTTATCTCATACTGACACATTCCACCAATATAACACCTCTTTATCCCCCATCATACATTTACACACATGCACGGAATATTAACAAAATATAATTGTTGGTTAAATTAAAGTTTTATATCTAATTTTCGACATGGTTTGGATGATCATGTGCCCTTTAATGGTGAAAAACAGTAATTTGCTTTATTAGTTGATTTTAAGACATCATAATTTAGGGCTTACATCCCACAATGTGCGCAGCCCCTGTTAACAAAGCCTATTGACTCTGGAAACCATTAAATCGCAAGATGACTAAGAAACTGCTGTTCTTTTCTAACGGCATGGGCCAAGAGAGTTCATGCAGTGGGAAGAGGTTTTGGTAAAAGTTGTATACACATTATGGGACATAACTTAAAGGGCATGTATAATGGAAAACCAAAAGAAAAGACATTCTTAACTCGCTTCACAACCCACAAAGTGGATTTTTTGATGAGGAGGGATGATTGGGAGGTGAAAAAGAGGAAAAAAGGGAACCAATGCTCATTTCCACCATTTCACGTCACTTGCGGTTTGAAAGATTTTTCAAGAGACCACCCTAATGATTGCTGTTGAGTGTTTATGAGGTCTCTAGTGCGAATCATAAGTTCTTTAAACACGTGAGGCCTGTTTTTAGGTACATCAGTCTGCACGGTTTTGATAAGTTGTTGAATTGTGTGTGCATGCGTGTGTGTTGTAATTACGCAGATTTGGGCTGAGGTGGAGCTGCTGCCCCGTGGGCCCTTTCTCTCCCTCTCTCTCTCTCTCTCTCTAACACACACTCTCACTCTCCGCATCCCTTCGCATGGAGGAGTAGCTGCCATGTCATCAGACTGCTCAGGTTGCCGTGAATCGCCAAAACCGCAAAAATCATCTCCATGAGCAAAAACAGACGGGATCACGTTACCCACAGCCATCAAACCACACACTCCGTGTGCGTGTGTGTGACTGACGCTGAATAGACCACTGTCTGGGCAAGCAATCTCACATACACACACACACAAACACCACACACAAAACTTTACTTGAAGGGGTAAATACAGAAAAGATAAACTACTGATCCATCTGCCCACAAATGTAAAGCCTTACAGAACACTGGCAAAATCACATTCTACCCAATGAGGAAGCGTAATGCGTGTACAGCAACCAAACACAAAACACAGGGATATTTCACTAAAACCTGTGCTCTCATGCAGTAATAACATTCACTGGACAAAAAAAGTCATATGTATTTACTATTAACTACTTAGCTAGCTCCTTTCCACCCCATTGGAGTCATATTAACCTTAAAGTCCCTTAAAAGTTGATCTCAGGGTGTTATCTAGATTATGATTTTTTTGTTTCCATTACAATAAAAACATCACTTAAAACACTACAGGGCACAGATGACTGCAGTGCCAGGGGCCCCAGGCCCACACCCCGACAAAAAAAAAAAAAAAATCCAACCCACACGGTCGGGGCCCTATGCGGATGCATGGTTCACATACGCCTTAGAACAGCCCTGGGCATATGCATGCTATACAGCCAGTTTCAAACAAATCAGCCATATTACTACAACAAGCTACATGCTTTCCTCTGTATCTCTGACACAGCTTTGCCCCTCTTCAGATTTAATTTTGTCTTTAAATAAACATTTTCAACATTCAAATAGTTTTCGGTCAAATCATTCAACCTCTTGCTACTTTGGCCAGTTCGCACATTCTGCTGTTGCGGTACATTTTGTTATTTTACATAACAAGCAACTGTCAGTTGCTATTTACTTTGCACTGTGTCAAAATTTCTTGTCAAACAGCAATGGTGACTTAAAATATGCTGTTTACACTTCTAAAATGCATCTTGGGCCATCAGATAACAAGAGACAACAAAAGCATATAGCTGTTTATACCTGGAATTTTAAATGTGTCTCCAGAGACCACTAGTGATTGGATTTCTTAGATAATTCCCGCAGGAGGAATCTCCCACTGCTCAATAGCGTTCCACGAGGCCTAGCTTGATTCACTTGGATAGCAGTTCAGTCTCACAATTATGTTTCCAGGTGATGTGGTTGATTTGGACATACCGTGATGCTTTAGCCTATATTATATGTGGTCAGAACATCCAAAGGCCAAAAGGTGGTTTGAGGTTTCGTTACATCTTCAGTAAACACTGAACCCATGTTCACATTTGATGGCTACTTAATGCCAGAGTCAACAGGGATAGGAGGTTTTGTTCAGCTCAGTTTATGCTATGCATGTTTATTTAGTTTGGCTAATCATCATGATGCCAGATGGCAGTGTAGAAGCTTCAGTTACTTGTTGCCTGCATTAGCCTCATAGCCATGGGTAGCCATGTGCAAGCTGAATTTTTCACCAAATTATTCCTTTAATAACGTGATGCGTGCATACTGACAGGGCTTTGCTGTGTTTTATTGCAGAGCAGCTAGTGGCCTTATGGTTAGGGAGTTGCCCCTGCGATCAGAAGGTCATTAGTTCGAATCCCAGGACTGCCAGTGGCACCGCTGAGGTACTCTTGAGCAATGCACCGTCTGCTCTGCGGGTGCTGTGTTGCTGCCTGCCCATTGCTTCACTCGGGTGAATGGGTTAAATGCAGAGAAGAGTTTTGTGACGTTGGCACTGTGTGCTGTGGGGTGTTCAAGTATGAAAAATGAGCACTTTACACACACTTTAAACAACCAACAGCCTCACTTTCGGTGCTGCACTCAACTTCCATCGGCTCTACACCAGGCAATAAAAAAGGACTGAACTTTACTCTGTCCTATCAAGACCCGTTTTGTTTTTAAGGTGGAAACGCCTGCATCTTTTCTTTCTGCCTTACTCCACTTTCGCCTGGGAGTTTTATCGTGTCCGCTCTTGGCGTTGATGAATGTTTAATGGACGGCCTGAGGCCTTCCCTGCTCCAGCAAAGCACTTCTATCACACGGCAGAAGAGGGTTGCAGGGTAGCAAAGGTTTCAAAGTTTGTTTTGGTGTTTTCTTGTTTTTGTTTTAGGTTCCTGGCAGTTTCAGTGGCTCTCGGATCCCTCTATTTTCCCACATTAAGGTCAAGGTGTTAGCATCAGGCAGCTATCAACTATGAGATTATTATAATAGAAGGTTGTGCCTCAGATAGATACTTACGTGGTTTCTCAGTGTATCAAATACTACCCATAAACATGGACAATATGAGACATGGAGATAACACAGTGCTAACAGAGCACAAAAGGTTCCATTACCTGTTAGGAAACTACCTTGTAGTTTCAGTGCTAAAACTAACCTCAAACACTAAATATGCTTTGGATAAACAGATCCATTTGGGGTAATGTATTTTTAGCTGGACTGTTGCTTTAAAGTGAATGCAGTTAAGAGAGATAGTAAGAGAGCATATGCTCAAGTGAAGTGTGTGTGTGTGTGTGTATTTGTGGCTCAGTGGACCTGGCAGTGACCATCTCGCCCCTCCGTCCCGCTTCACACCCCAAGCGTCCCTGTGCGGTCGCCGGGGTAACCGCAGGCCCCCCAGGCTGGCGCCACTGCTCAGGCTGAGCTAATCGATACCAGAGCACTTCCTGCCCATCTGCGCTGCTCCCACACTGCTCTCATTAATTATTACTGCCAGCACTGCAGCAAGAAAGCCCTGGGCAACCACAACAAACACACACACACACGCACACACACCCCTAGACATGGGCACTCCTGTAAACATCTGCACACACTCGGTAACGTGTCTCTATAATTTTGGACAGCCCTTCTGCTGAGTAAAATCTGTTACCTCAAGGTGCATCCACTTGTACACTCTCCTCATAAAAGCACTGACCAGCAGAACGGGGCTCTGAAGCAGCCGCACGAGTCTAAGGACACCATGCTCGACAAAAGGCATATTAAGCCCTCTGGAGTGATGGAGCTCCATTTGCATGTGGAAGAGGGGCAATTGTAACTATCCACAATCAGTATCTGACATCACTAATGCAATCAAATCCTCACAGCAATGTTTGAACATCTGGCCATCTTCGAAGAGTAGAGAATGTAACTTCAACAAAGAGGGTACAAACTCCCTCATTAATACCCTAAATTACAGAAGAAACACAGGATGAACAGGTGCCTACAAATGTTTATACATTAAATATTGTAACACTGTATTTATATGTGATGCTAAATTTGGAGGATGAATATTTTCCCCCAAATATATTTTAAAATAGAGTATGAAAAAAATTGTGAAAAAAAGTGTGTATGATAGTACAGTGCAGCTGATACACCCCTCAGTCTTTTCCAAGTGTCTCTGATTTAACTCCCTTGATAGAAATCAATGATCAAGCCATTTGTTTGCAGCCTATCAGAATGAAATGGTTCATGCTATAGAGCAGTGGCTCCCAACCTGGGGTCCGGGCCCCCCTTAGGGGAGAGCTAGAGATCGCAGGGGGCGCGCACAATTCTGTCTGCACTGTGATTACCAAAATGTGTACACATTAAAATTCATAAAATCCCAATGTCTGAGAAACGTAAAGGTGTGTGTGTGTGTGTGTGTGTGTATAAGAGTATAAGAACCAAAACCTTTTATTTTTTGCAAATAAAAATTCATAATTAATCACTTTATTCTATTTATGCGAGTAGGAGTTGGGGTTGGGGGGGCCTGGCTTGTCTTGGACTGGCAAAAGGGGGCTTCAAGGAAAAAAGGTTGGGAACCACTGCTATAGAACCACTGCTATAGAACCACTGCTATATGTTTGGATTTTTTTAAAAAATTTTTTTTTAGAGGCGGGTGCTGAAAAAGCTGGTCTAAATGTGTATAACAGAATGAAGGCTATTTGAAGTATCAAAATCAAAACACATTTTGACCTCAAAAATCAAAAATACTTGTCGGGCCAAAAAAAAAAAAAAAAATATTAATATTAAAGGCCTCACCAGAATGCCTCATTATATTTGATTTAAGAAAACAAATCAATATGGAGTTTGTTGAGACATTTTTGTCCCAATCAATTCTGAAATGTTTTCCTCCAACTTACTGCCTTTTTTCCTCTCAATTATTTCAGTACACTGAAAATAGCACTTCCTATCTCCCAATTTTCTCTCCTGGTGTTTTGTGCTGTTGTGAGTGAACAGATAGATGTTTCAGATTGACTCATGTAGAGCCAAGCCAAGCTTAGACTGTTTAGCTAGATATCTAGATATAACTCCATATCTTAGCATAACACTAGATGTGGTGACATTAAATATAGTGCATTTTTGAGTGTGTGCATATGTAGATGTGCATATGTAGAATTAAGCAAAGCATATATATTAGTTCTGTAGAATATATTAGCATGCGTTAGAATATATTAATTCTGTAGAGGCTAGCATAAACACAAACCATTTCCTAGTGCATATCAACATATCATGTCATACGGCACAGTACTTATGTTTTACACTCTGATGCTCATATTGATGATTGAGTGTTTGGTGACTTTATCTTCACCTAGAAGAGGAACAGCATTAGGTCCTTTAGGCATTAGGTAGCAATCATGAGGTACCAAAAACCATAAACCTGGAATCTTCGTACTAGATTGATAGACAATAGATGCCAAAGGGTCCATAAAAGGGTGCCCGTGGCTATCTAACGTACTAAAGTGCCAGTTGTTTCAAGTTTAGGCCTCTGTTGCCAATACCAGATGGCAGAAGAACAAAACAGAATAATCATTTTACTAAAACATAACTCAAAAAAAGGATTGACTTTCATTACTATCACTGTTTTATCACCCTTGCTCATCTCACACATATACACACTCATAGCCACAGCTACTCAATCATAACACTCTTCCACACACTCACTCAATGAGTACACACGCCAAAGCCTCTAATAGGAAAGGAGGGAGCCTGTATTTTAATTGTTGGAAAAAAAATCCAACACAAGAAATGTTCGACACCCACTCACCATTATAAACGCCTTCAACTGCAGAAGAGCATTACAATGCTCCGCTGTTAAATTGATTCAATATAAGAGTTTGTTTATCTCTCCTAATGAAGCAAATAAATATCGACACAGACTGCAAATGCCACATTTGATTTTCCACAGCCTCGAAGAAGTCTTCGTGATTACAGTCCTTGCATCATTTCTACATTCATCTCAACTTCTCCTTGCAAGTCCAAAACGCACTTAAAAATGTCCTAAAATGTCAACATATAAAATCTAAGCTGCCTGAGCTGGTCAGGCTCAGTCCATAAAGGCTTCCTTTTGTAACTAATGTTGCAAAGTTGGACATGCTTTACAGAACATTTTTTAGAAGGTTCAACTTATACTGTGCATTTAACATGTAAATAACGCAATAAACAGTACTCACTGTTACAGGTGGATTACAGCAGTGCAAATTATTTAATGGTTTATCAGCTTCAGTGTGTACAGATATGTAACACCTTTAATTATAGTAAAAACTGAATCTAATATGGGTATTTACATAATTTGCACTACTGTAATCCATCTGTAAATCCAACATGTAATACATCATCATTAGTGCTGTTGTGTACAAGTTGATACCCAGTTTTTAGAGATATTTACTTTAAAGTGAAAAGTATTTAACGCTGCAATTAAAGGGCAAACTGAAGAGTTGAACTGTGTGACAGTGACTAATAGAAACTTGTAAGGCAGGCAAAGCGAAAATAAATCTGCCATAAAGCTAATATCAGCTCAAATATACAACAACAAAACTACACCACAGTTTCTGGGCTGAATATTTTAGTTTTGTTTTTTTTTACCATCAATGTTATGTAAAACTTGTCCAACCTAGCAGTAGCGTACTAGTGGGTGGAGCCTGCTCAGAGCATGGAACATGAATGTGACATGAAGGTTTGGATTCCAGGGATAAAGGAGACTTTAGAATTTCTTGATGGCGGCAGCAATGTTCTCCAGAGCTGATCGAGCCTCGGATGGTGGAAAACGGCGGATGGCATCCAGGGCTCTGTTGCTGTGGTAACTGCAGAGGTCAGCCGCTTGACTCAGACCTTTCTCCATTTTGATCAATCGCTGGAGCTAGAATGGGCAATATGAAAGGCAGTTAATTTCACAATGTAAATTTGGCAAAGTATGACCTGTTGTCAAATAGCTGCACAGTAGGCTGCAAATGAAAATAGAATATTAACTTCAATACTTCAAATAAAGACTTTCATATATATAATATTTACTATTAACTTTTAAAAATAAAGACTATTTCTAAAACAGGCAAGTTTGCTCCTAAATAAGTGCTGTAAATAAGTGTCAGTGAGTCACGCTCCTGCTGGTCCTTCTGTTTTACTGCAGGTCGAACCAGATCCACCTGATTCCTTTATCAGTCAGGAAACAAAACTTGACCCATAGAATACACTACAGTAAGAGTAAGGCAGTGCTACATCAGTGAAAATCACTTCTGGTGCTGGTTGCTGACCAATTAACAATTTTTTTTTAATTCTGTGCTTCAGCCGGTGCTGCTTAAATTATCCCACACAGGCCGATTCTAAGGAAAACTCAAAGGGAATTCCAGAAAACATTCACAGTGTCTCTCTCCCTCTGTCTCTCCCTCTCTCTCCCTCTCTCTCTCTCTCTCTCTCTCTCTCTGCTGTGTTAGAACATGTTTTGCTGGAGGCCAATTTGCCCAATGAATTCTGAGATGTGTTTTGCTGAAGAGCCCTTGTGGGCTTAAAGTTAAAAACAGCAGAAAATAAAAGGAAAAAGGGGAGAAAAGAGCGATGAAGTTGGCAGAAGTTTATAGAAGGCAATGTCTGTCCATAGTTTGTTCTTTATTTTCTATACCAATGTGTTCTTTGATCAGAGACGATCGCTGTGATTGCATATGGATAGCCATCAGACAGTTATTTTACTTAAGTACAAATTCTGATCCACTCACACATTAAATAAATTTGGCAAATTTGGGAAAAATCCAAAGGAGCATCTTCTGATTAATCCAAAGTGATGGGAACTGGTACTTCAGATGAACATCTAAGTCCTTATTCATTTTTAAAATGGTCTTCTTCAACTTTTATTCCAAAACCAAATTAGGATTTTTTCCCCTTGTTTTAGTAAAAATCATTCATGTGACCAAAAGACGTTTAATGAAGCGATACAAGCTTCAAGCATAAAGTTTTACAAATGTAGAACTTTAAAAAGTGCCATACATGGTTTAAAGAGGTAAATATATGTCCAAATGACATTAACATTTCAAATGTGGACACTGGTGGGTTAAGTGTTTGAGAGTGTGTGTAGAACTATAGATAACGTGACTGCACCAGCTGACCACTGCGTCTCACACGGAGCCAAATGGACGCTTCTAAGCAGAACTGTTTGTGCAAACATTTCAAACAGAAAAGACGACCAACATCTACAGTGTAAACTTGCGCAAGTTTTTATTCTGCAGTGTTAGAAACTACAAACACCTAAGACTCTAAAATAAACCCCTGAACCACATGGACTTTTCATTCGAGTGTCACACCATTAACAAATGTTTTCATCCCTAACAATACAAGAAAACATTGAATAATGTTGGAATATGTATATATGTCATATAAGTATATACGTATGTCATTAAATATATGCCAAATTGTTGATTGAAGTGAAAGGAGTTTAACAACACAGGAGTTTAATGCATATGTAAAATTTAAATAAGCAAATAAACAATAACTGTGTATAAAAAGTAGTTGGGGGCTTCTGAGTGGTGCAACTGTCTAAGCGCCTATCTTTGTGAGTTTAATTCCAGGTGGGGCCTCCTCCATTCATGACTGGGAGTTCAAGACAGCACAACTGGCTCCGTTCTCTCAAAGAGGGTCAGGTGGTCCACTGAGCGAGATCTAGCAAGTGGGTGGAACTGGAACTGAAGATTAAATTGGGCAGAAAATCTGAAAAAAAAATACATGTGCAGTAGGGTGTTCTCTCTACCTATTTCCACTTCAACGTTTTTGCGTATGACTCTATAAATGTTTGTGTATATCATTTTATTAGGTGCACCCAGTATACAGGTAGTAGGCTTCTATTTACTGTAAATAAGGTCAGGTCAGTGGTGGCCCCTTTCCAATGATGAATGGTCTAGGAGGGGGCCTGGTAAACTGTGCACACTGTTCATTACTTGTCAAGATTTTTTAAAAATATTTAACACGTTCAACACGTTCACATGTTCAACACTATCTTTAAAAACTCACTGAAGTTTTCACAAAGCGTTCACACACAGCCCACTAAAGTGTGTGTACATGTTTATATACATTTGTTAAAAAAAAACCACAGTCCAGAAACTGAGAGAACAAGGTTAAGCAGGGAGCGTGAGGTGTGTGTGAGGGGTGTGTGTGTGTGTGTCCGGTTGAAGGAGAATCTCTTGTGATGTCGCTGTCACACCGTCTCTCTGTCTCCTCTACAAATAAACCTGCCACTCTATCCCCTAATATCTCGTTTCCACGGCGACCTGAGCTCTCTTCATTCGCTCTCACTCTTCCTGCCCACCCCCTCATCCCTCCATCTGTCTCGCCTTCTCTCTTTCTTCTCCTTCTGACTTTGGAAACCAAATTTTTAAACTCGCTATCAGTTACACACAGCAGACACCCTCTAATCACCTAATACGCTCTCTCTCTCTCTCTCTCTCTCTCTCTCACACACACACACACACACACAAACACAAACAGTGTTTACAGTGTTAGGATGTAGGTTCCACAATATATATAACACACAATACATTTGTTAATGTAATTTCAATCCTAATCCTAATCTTTAACAATAAGAAATGTAAAAAATAAGTTTAAAAAAATAAAATGTGAAATTTTTGTAAAATATTTTACCAAGTGCAAAAAGACTATATTTTAATTGACATTAGAACCAATTTTCTGTGGTTCATCTCCATCCTAAACATGACCTAAAGTCAGGGTTACATGAACCTGTGTATGTCTTATATTACATTTTTTTTTTTTTAACCAGTAGAAGTAGAAGTAGTAGTATTTTATTTATATTATATACATAAAACATGTAACATAAATAATAAAAATAATCATACCTTTTCTTACTATTTTATTATTTTAATGTAATGAAACTACTGTTGTTTTATTTGTGCCACGTTTTGACAAGCTAAATTATGATTTTTCAGATTTGAACATTTTGATACAGAATATAAACTAAATTTAAATGTAATTCATCGTGTAATTATACATTTATCTCACTCGTAAATGTGCAGAGTCACTCACCTTCGAATAATCGGTCTGTTTTGTCAAGTTCTGGCTCTAAAGACAAGGAGAGAAACAGAGACAGTCTGTGCTGCTGAACCAATGATGAGACTTAATGTGCTTTTGTGTTTTCCTCCCTGCAGGCAGGCTAAAATGATAGCAATTAAGTAAAATCTAACATTTGATTCCATTAATGGTAAAAACACTGATTGTGCAATTAAATGCCTTTTTTGATCAGTTTATATCAAACATCCAAACCTGATACTAATTGAACAAAGAGACTGCCGCATTTTTCAACCTACTCTCCATCTGTTGAATGTGCAGCATATAATAACCACTAATAATTTCTGCACATCTCGCTGCACTTCGAAAACAACAGAAAACCTGACTTTAAACACTGATGTAATAGAAGCCTTCGGGTAGTAGTTCGCGTAGAACACGTTTGTGGATTTGGCAGTCACAAAAGATGTTTGTAAATTAATTGTAAATCTTTATAAACTTCCTTCGAAGATGGGAATAGTTTTCCAGATGGAAGAATCTGTGATGTTTTATTACCAGTGTAACAGTGTGGGTGGAGTTTTCAAAGGCTCTGCCAGTTAATCATGAATACCTAATAACATCAAGAAAAGTTAAAGTAACTGGAACTACTTGTCTAAAGTTAATAAGAACATCCTTATTGTAATACACGTGAGTAAAGCATAAAGTTGAAAAATGCTGGAAAATTCCTTTGTCTATTTTTTTTTTTTAACTTTAGATGGTTATACATGTTACCATTCAGATATTGAAAGCAGTCAATAGTAGCCTATAAACACTTATACAGAGACATGATGCAGCAGGATTATTAAATAACAGCTTATGAACACAGAAACAGCAGGAATTAAGCTTTAAATATGAATAAAAACTAATAAAATTAATGACAAGAAGTATTGTAAATATATCTAGGTAAATGCAAAGTGAAAATGAACCATACAATTTAGTATGTTTCAGCACTTCCGTTTCTGACAAGTATACAGTTTACATTTAAAAATGGAGCTTTAAATTCCCCTTTAAGCATTTTATCTTAAGACCTTTAATCTTAAATACTAAAGATGGTTAATGCTAAAAACTATGAATACGTAAATATATCATTAATACGGGAAAGCAGGTGGTTCAGCTATGAATGATGGCTATGGTGTGACAGAATGGTGTGTGTACTCAGATCTATATGTCATGTTTACTACTTTGTTTTGATCTTTTGAAGTTGTGTGTGAGAACAGTACTGACATTTTAATGAAAGACATTTTAATTAAAGAGGTTTTAATTAAAGTGGCGGTGTACCTGCTGTAACTGGTGCAGCCATCGCTCAGGCCCGACGATCAGCCTGTGAAATACTACGGGAGCAGAGTCCAGACTGAATACAACAGAGTCACTCTTCAGAAACGGCTGCAGGTCCGAGTTCAGCTGAAATGTACACACACACAAGCACACCACACACACACAGTAGCACAGTGTGTAAAGTTTATTCTGACAAAAATAAATTGGGATGAAAGCATTGCTTGATGTTTAAATATGTTAGAATAAATTAGAATTGTAACTTAACTGACAGCTGATTATTTTATAATATCGTTGTTTTCTATGTATTTGTTTATACTATTTATCAACAACAATGATGTCTGGTCGCTTTACAGTAATTAGGTTTTTGGCATCATTCCAAATATAAGTTTTAATTCTGGACTTTAAGCAAAGATGGGCCCTTTGGATTTCAGATAGTATTTTCTTAAGCTCAGTTTTTAGACTAAAAACTCTTGACTTGGACTCTGAGCCAAAACACCAGCTGGTCAAGATGGGTCTGGTCAGTTAAAATATACTGGAATTCAGATCAAAACTTCAGGCCCAATTAATAACAGGTTCTGGCGTGGGGTCTGATGTTAACCAGAGCCTTTTTAACCAAAAACAAAAAGCATTTGTTGGATTGTTTGTTTCATGAATACATTTAGACAAAACTCTACATAATGTACAGTTTCTAAATTTTTTTCCCCAGAAACTGCATCATTACATTATCTTAGATTGTAAAAAGAGTTTTATCGTTAACAAAAAATGTTACTTTCTGACACTGGATCAGCGTATCTGGGTCCTCCACTGTATAGAGTAATATAATTGAAACCTGTTACCAAACGGTAGGTTTAGCTGGTTTTGCTGTTGAAAGTGGACTGTGCGTGTTACCTTGTGTCCGAGAGCAAGGTGTTTTCCGTATTGGTAGGCCAGCGTTTGGGCCTCTTTATCATGCTTGGCCAGCTCCATCGCTGCCTGGCAACTCTTCGCCAGCAATGCACCATGGGAAAGGAACGTCTGGTCCTCCCACAATGCTATAGACAGATTTCCATCCTTTAAAAAAAAAAAAAAGAATACAACTGAGATTCATATTTGGTAATATTATTGGGTTTTTTATTGTTACCAAAAGTGGGTGTAGCTTAAACTGGAAATGAATGTGAGGTGATGGGAAAGGGTATATTTATTGCAGGCGAAGGTCCTGATGTGACTACTACACATAAGGAACGTAGTTTATACAGCCAATCGACAGTTCATATTTTGAAACAGGCATGTTTATCAACGTACAGAAAAATACATAGGTACTAGTTAAACGGCAACAATTTTAATATTCAGTGGCACTGAAATAATTTGGTCAGTACCATAAAATCACTGAAATTTGATACCCAGTCTTTAACTAGAAGTATTGAATAGAAGTATATATAATGGACTTCTAGTAAATTAGCTCTGCTACTAAAAATCTAATTGACCTATTTTTACATTTAGCCCAGATGTTGTCCATTAGAAAATCAAAAATGGAGAGTCTGATTTGAGAGATGTTTTGGGGATGTATTTACAGAAGTTATTTGGGTGACTACTGACTTCTTTAGTTTCTAAACTAAACAAGCAATATTTAGACTTCAAACATATATTGGCTGTTTGACTACAGTGAAGTTTAATGGAAAATTGTGTTCATTAAACTATTCCTTTAAGCATCAGATTATTTCAGTCCACTGTCTTATGTCAATCTGTCAATAATCAAAAATCAGTCTGTGATTGAATTAAAGTATATATACTTCTCTATTCTATTCATTAAACAAAACACTGATCTCTGAGGGGTTTCAATGCTTTACGAGAACACCACTTGATCCTGAGCTGTTAATGAGGCCTTTAACTAACAGCCACTAACTGTTCACGGCTCTAGTTACGCTCAACACTTACGACCTGATCCGAGGTCAGTGCCTGAAACCTGAGGCATATTTTACACCTGAACGACTTCCCAGTCGCAAAAAATGACAACACCGCAGTGAAAAATTGTCCAAGTCCTCATGATGTACCTCAAAGTCAGCGAGAAAGAAGACAAAATGACCCCCCCAAAAAGTATCAAAGTTTGGAAACTGAGACATTCTTTCCAAAATTAGCTGAAACTGAGAGGATCAGGGGGCAGAGGGACAAAAAGTTCTAGACTTCCTCCATGATTAATACCTGTTACCTTCAGCTGAGAGGGAGGAATAAATGCACAAAGCAGCAAGCTGGGACCAGACCAGGGGATAGAATGTAACCGGAGCCGTCTTAGAGAAGGAAAAGTGATGCGTTTCTCTGCTCGGAATCCTCTTGGCTAAAAGGGGTGAAGAGAAACATGACCCCAAACCATCTCTCTCGATTTCCCTCTCCCTCGCTCTCTCACCGTCCATTAGGATGGGCAATATGGCAAAAATGCAACATTGTGATCATTTAAGATATTATAATGATTTACAAAATGTTAAGAGAGGGTGATGTGGAAAAGTCAGGACAACAAGTTTTTATACTTGTTTTTTATCAGGTATATGTGACCAATCCATCCAAAACACGTTCTTTTGTAGCTACAGATGTTAGGATGGATAAACTTTACAGAACACAGTCAGAAATTCCTCGAAAATGGAGGAGAAAACATAAGATGCCTACATTTTTTAGCTGGTATTTCAGCTGAGTTATTCGTTTTTCATTTTTGCTAACTTGGAGGGGAAAAAGCTTCCAGGGTAAGATGCCCTCGTCTGTGATGAAATGATCTAATCTCAACACATTACTCAATGGCTATGACATAATTCTGAAATTTTATCTGGATCATGCATTTCTAGGAATGTTTTTGGGTCACCTGGCCTAATTTTTATTAATTTGATTATAGCAATGTTACACAAAAACGTTATTCAAAATGTACAAGGAAGGGTTGTGGAGAGGGTAGTACTCTTGTTTTGAGAAGAAAAGCATTCTATCTTTCCTCTAAAATTAAAGTGTAATGCTAGGTTTAGGACAAGAAACCTCCCACAAAGACAGATTGCAAGAGGATCCTTTTGGCACAATGAACACAAAAATATAATTCAGTCACGTGTAAATATAATGTGGAATGAAGAACACATTCCAGCTGTCCAAACAAAACCTGATTTTTTTTTTTAAACTTAAAGGAGGGCCTACAGGAATTCAGATTTCAATTCAGATCCCTAACTTTTAGGCAGGCTTGGTAAAATCAGGTGAATGGAAAAGTAGGTTGCTTTCACGTCTTATCAAGACGATAAAACTGGGGAATAATATGCTTTCTTTTACACATGTAGGTAGGTTTTTTACTGTAATACCACATTTTATCTGATTCCACCTGTGTACTGAAAAGCTCCACCCTGAACTGCTGGCTGCTATCCATAAACAACAGGTAACGTTTTTCTATCTTTAATTAATGAAAAGGGCTTTAGACTGTTTGAACAGCCAACTTTGGCTCTTCAGTAGCTGGCTGTGGACAGAAAAAAGGAGATGACATCCATCCTCTACAGCAACTGGAAGCTGCTCATTCAGACATTCACAAGTGTAATGTGAGAACAGTGTTTATCTACAGATGTGTCAGTGTCACTGACCTCTATCTGACCAAGGTTATGTCCCCACGCGTTTAAACGGAGGTTCAGGTGTTTCAACAAGGCGAGCAACCTTCACTCTGCTGCTTTAGCTCTCTCTCCTCCTTGGTTGTAGCGCTACTTACCATCAGTGTTGGGAGTAATGCGTTACAAAAGTAATGTATTACAGTAACGTATTACTTTTTGCTGTAACGCAGTAGT
>JBBJLR010000153.1:19174810-19196172 GCA_037577145.1 Brachypetersius gabonensis
ACACACACACACACACACACACACACACACACACACACACACACACACGCACACACACACACACACACACGTACGTCTCGGCCAGTGATGACCACTTAGCTTTTCCAGAGAAAAAATAGAAGCCCTAACGAGACACTTCTGTTGAATTCTATATGTCTGAAAGTACAAGTATTAACTGTAGTAGTGTAATTACATGTTAGATGCCCAGACACTTCATTAAATGCTATTTCTGAATGCAGTGAAAATGTTCGGTGCTTTTACTATAAATCAGAAATGCTGTTCTAAAATGTAAGCTGTTTTGGATAATGATAAATAGGCAATCAACAATTGGAATATTAATGGAAACACGGAGCTTTCATTCTCTATTCAGTCCGGTTTAACCTTCGATATTTTTCAAATTATTAGTCAGTAGCAAACCATTTTTAAGACACTAAAGAAACAATAGTGTATGTCAGCAGTTTGTGTCCTCTTGTTTAGTGCAGACTGAGGTACCTTGGTGTTGTTGAGCTGAGCCAATCCTGTGCAAGCGTTGGCTAACAGGAAGTCCCCACTCAGGACAGCCATTTTGTTCCCAAACTGCATGTCCTTGAAAGGCCCATCCGAGTTCGTCCAGTCCTTAAGATTCACAATCCCACGATGCACCAGGAAGGCTGTGTGGATCAGTTCTGTGATCTCCGCCAGGTTACGTTGACTTAAGTGTGAAAGAGTAAGAAACGAGGGAGGAAGAAAAAGGTCATTAAAACTTTAAAAGGTCTGAAAGTTTGAACCAAATCTAAAGTTATCATAACCGTTCAAACCACTGCAGCACATTTTGGAACCTGTATCCAAATGTAGGTGTACAAAACTTTGTCTAATCCTGAATCTAGCCCAACTAAATTCTATCTGACCTTGAATGTAGCAGCATTATATTTTTTCTTAACCAACTGCAGCCCCACAAAATTCACCTCATGCAGACTGTTGGGCAACAAAATTCCATCTGAACTGCAGCTCCACAAAATTCTGTTCAATCTCAATAGCAGCCCCACACAATTCTGTGTGACCCTGACTGTAGGCCCACTCAATTCTGATCCAGATTGTGGCCCAACAAAATGAATCTCAATCAAATTGCAGCTCCACAAAATTCAGTCCGATCCTTTCTATAAACGCAAATACTATTTCAGATCCCAACTGTAAGTCCACAAAATTCTGTCTAATCCTACTGTAGCCCCAAAGAATTCTCTCAGATCCAGACTTGTAGTGCCACAAAATTCAGTCTGAACTGAATGTAACCTCACGAAATTCGCTCCAATCCCTGAATAAATGATTTCTAAAAAAACAAATAAAAATGTCTCATGATCACACCTCATGAAGACAGTAATCATACAACTCATATACAAAGTAAGATATTTCATATTAAAAATAAAAAAACTATTCACACAAATAATCAGATCTTCTTCATCCATGCAGAATCCACACACACACACACACACACACACACACACACACACACACACACACACACACACACACACACACACACACACACGTCGGCTGGTTGATGGCCACTGATGACAACTTAGCTGCACCCCAGAGGCAAAAAAGAAGCCCTAATGAGACGATTCTGTTGGATTCTATATGTCTGCGGTACGAGTATAAAATGTATTAGTGGAATTACACAGTAGATGCTTGTTGTCATTAAATGCTATTTCTCAATGCAGGGTTTTTTTGATTTCCTTCTGTTTAATCACACCTATTGTCTGCAGTGGTGATTCACAAAGTGGCCCGCGTTGGAATTGCATCAAATGTTCTAGTGAATGCTCAGATCACGTAATCTACAGGACATATAAATCTAGCTCTTTCCAGGGAAAACAGTCTGAAAATGCACGATCAAATATCACTTACTGTACAAAATTTTTTATTGAGCTAATTTAAATGTAATTAAATGTAGTCCTGTGCATTTCCATTTCCAAGTTCCATATAATCAAAAGAAATCTAGAAAGCCATAAATAAAATGAAGAAACATTAGATGTGTCCAGAATGGTCAACAGAGCCAAAGATGATTCTAATATAACCAAAACGCTGTAGAACATCAAGAGTCAAATTCTAACAGATAAAATTGTATAAAATAAAATACATAGTGAAACTATAATAAAATTGCTATCAAGAATGAAAAATTAAAATGCAATCAATATTGAGATTGAAATGATGATAAAATTTATATGCAGTTCCAATCATATTCTAAAAGTGAAGAACAAATTATGTACAAATTTAAACTATTATAGTAAACTATTACAGCACAAAATGATAACGGCCTGATCAGATAGTTAGGTCAATACAAACAGAAAATATTAAACATGTTGTAGAAGTTATTATTATTGCACATAACTCAACTTGTATGAAAATTGTAATAGATCGAAATAAAAAACAAAAAACAGGGAATTTCTGATTTCATTACTGAGCCCAGCTGACTGCCCTTATTCAATCTACTTAATTTTTTTAGAAGTTATGTTTTGTTGTACCAGTTTTATTCCTCTTCCTCTGTAGATATGGTGGCTGTTACATTCCTCTCTGCACAAAGCAACCGATTACTATCAGCTCTCCAAACACCAGCCATTTGAAGTTGCACCTGCTTATTTTCTAACGCACTTGCTTTCAGTGAAGGGGCGTTTCCAAAAGACATGCCAAAAAAAAAAAAAAAAAAAGGAAAAATCACAAAGCAAATGAGCTACCACTCCAACCTAGAAGCTTCTCCAATCCAAATACAACTGCAACAAATCAAAATGTGTCTAAACGCAAATTAGTGAGTACCTTGCGTCTTAAAAGAACGCAGCAGGGCTGTGTGAGTGCCTGTTCAGTGGGGGGCATGAATAAGGAGTACTCGAGTTTTCACTTGATGTGCTACTATTCAGTTTACAATTTGGCCAGACAAACAGATTTTCAAACCTGTCTGTTGCGCTTAATTCTGGCAGTTCTGAATTGGAGGTGTTACAGGTGTTACTGTTGTCAGTAAAAAAAAAAAAAAGTCTGCTGCAGAGGTGAAATAAAGTTCACTAAAGCCATCTAGCCATCAACTCTTCACACATAGGACTGAGCTAAGGCTGGCTATGACTGTCATAAATACTTCTTTCTATTCTAAAGTAAATTGGTAAGCTTGGAATACAATATCATTATCGCTTGCAATGAAAACTTAACAACTTTAAACCAAAACCAGATGACTTATAAATGCTGCAATTATTGCCAAGCGAGAGCTAAAACTGTGGATTCTGTCATAGCACCAGTGCACAAGGAGGTGGGCTTCAGTCTGAAGACTAATATGTTGTTGTCGTTTTTAGAACGGTGGCAACAAGCATGCTTTACATTTGAATTAATCCTGAATCATAACACATAAATACAACATTTAACAAAAAAATACCCAACTGTAGTCTGTAAAATGCTCTTAGACTGATGATAACCTGAATCAAAACAAATGAACTGCACAGTCAGAGCAAAACACATTCAAAAACAAAATCTGTCAAAGCTTATTAAGTATCTTTAGTTGTGCAATGGAGCTATATTTATTAGCAGTCTAATAGTAACAGAAACTGGCATCATGCTACCTGTATGCCTA
Organism: Brachypetersius gabonensis; assembly: GCA_037577145.1. Classification (NCBI taxonomy): domain Eukaryota; kingdom Metazoa; phylum Chordata; class Actinopteri; order Characiformes; family Alestidae; genus Brachypetersius; species Brachypetersius gabonensis. Next base: position 19,178,397 of record JBBJLR010000153.1, read on the forward strand.
AAACATCACATGCTCAACTCAAAGCACATGGAGACGTTCGGTGATCTGTAATACACTGGTTTATGCGGTTTCTGACACTGTATGTCATACTGTTATCTAGAAACATATATGAATTTAAATTTATATAGAGGTCATATTATAAATCTGCTTTTATGTTGCAGTTTTTTTGCTGTAACTATCTAAGCTACCAGAAATCTAATATTTTACAAGTACTTTAGATAAAGTCTGACAACAGACATTTTCCAGGCCGACAGTTAGCGACCCCCTCAAGCAATTTCAAGGCAAGAACTGGCAGTTTCCTATTTATTTGGAGAGGGAGCCATCTTTATTATAAAACAGAGTCTTATCTGTGTGCCTCTTCAGTTTTCAAATTTCCACTCGGTAATAACTGACACAGATGATTGTCATAAAAAGAAGCTAATTTGCTCATTGTTTAGGCTTTTATTATTACTGTATTGTTACACTAACTCACACACGTATAAAGTGATGCCTTGTATGCATTGTATTTAAGATGTAAAACTTCTATTTTGAATTGCCTCGCAGCTAAAAAGATAAGGAAAGTGGCCACTTATAGTCACATGTGAACACACCACACCACACCACACAGTGTGAACAATGTGAAATACTTTCTCTGTGTTTAACCCATTCCGCAAGTGAAGCAGGGGGCTGCCACTAGCGAGGAGCCTTGCACAATGGTACCTCAGTGATGACACTAGCAGTCCTGGGATTCGAACCAACAACCTTCTGATTGCAAGGGCAACAAACCTAACCACTAGGCCACCAGCTGCCCCAACAAACATCTTGTGGGATCGCCTGAACAGGGGCATGAACCCTGAACCCTCATTTTAAAATACCTACCTATCCGGATTGAACTATCTGAAAATTATCCCATAAAGAGCTAGTAGGACAACAGTAGCACATTTACCATTAAATAAAAAACAGTCTAATGCTATAATTAGCATGAATTTCTGACACTGCAGGAGAGGCCATTCAAAACTACAAAAAATAAATGAATGCTCGCTGTGCAGACTGGCTTCCCAAAGTCAAGTCTAAAATCCTATTTTCTGCCAAAATGTTCCTCTTTGGTTCCTGTGTGTGCTGGAGTCAGTGGGAGGGGCAGCATGGTGAGTATAAATAGCTTTGGGACTCAGTTGCCTAGCAACCGATGCCACGGCGCAGAGGGGGTCCGCCCCCAACACGCCCCCTTTCTCCATCCGCTCCATTTTCCATCCGCAGATTTAACTCCTGATATGCAGTTTTGCGTGTGCGAGTGTGTGTGTGCAGGGTGTGGAAGTTGGGTCTGCAGACTGTCACAAGAAAACCTTATTTCTCCAAAATGGTAACTTCACAGGAGAATTTTATACATTAATGTGAAGAAATTTAATTCCAGGCATTTTTATTTTACTATTTCTATAGGTTCATCTATCATGAAATGATCACATATTGTAAACCAAAGCTGGGTTCATGAACATTCTGTTGGCCACAGTTGCAATATGAACAACATTATTTGCAAAAATGAGCAGATATGGCATTGCTATTTATAATAAAATTGAAAGTATGTGTTTCATTTTGGATTACAAAAGGCCCAGACACAAATGACAAACATGTGATCTATTTTTATTTACTAAATCGAGTTTGCTTCCTTAAGAACTAATTGGCTGTTTTGGGCTATTTTCAAATGTGGTAAAAAAGAATCCAGCCCAACAAACACTGTTCTATTGTCATGATAGAAATTGCATTGTTTCCTAATGTAAATCGTTATAGGGCCAGAGATTTACACCCCTAATGCCTGCCCCCGCAGCACTCACTTTCACTCATGCTTCAGGCTATTATCACACCCTTAGTGGCCCCAGTAAAACTGCTGCTCAATAATCAAAAGAAAGACTGTCGAAAAACAGTGTCTATAAAATGGGTGTGTGTGTGTGTGTGTGTGTGTGTACCTGAATGTGATTATGATTATGGTAATGAAGCGTGGAACTGCACTCCGACTGGGGAAACCTTCCTCAGTAGGAAAACGCCTCTTACGCCTCTCTGCCCTGCGTCAGTGTTACTACTGTGCCATAGAGGGGAATTAGGTGATAAAATGAGTGACACGTGTGCAAAATGACAGAATACGGTCTCATTAACGCAGCTTGGGTGCTGTGGCGAGTCCACACAGCCAGCAAAAAAGTGGAAGAGGGTAATAAGAAGCTGGGCATTGGTACCAGATGGCTTGAGTTCCACAAGAGTGTCTGCTGGGAGGAAACTGTAACGCTGGAGTTGATCTGATCTGGGCCAGCAACTCTCCAGTCACTCTGAAGAAGTCCTGCCAGGGCTACAACTAACATTGCAGCACCATGGTGGTCAGGTCCAAAAGTGGACAGGGCTCTCTAATGCATGACGGAGTGTGTTCAGAAGAAAGAAAGGAACTTTTTGTTTAGCTGCAGTACTGCAGAAGATTCGATTGCGATTATATATTATATAAAAAGTCCACACATTTATAGCTAGTCAATTTTCATTAGTACGAGGTGTAACAAAATTGATACAATACGATACAACAGTGTCTTGATTCTGTACATATTTTCTGTACAGTGTTAATTAGGACTGAACTATTAAACACTTGTATATTAAAATAACCCAAAAGAGTGCAGTTTTATAGGCCATATAGTTTGGCAAAGACATCATAATTAAACAGTATTCTGTAGAGCCCAGATGAATCCCAATGGTATCTGAAGTCCAAATTTTGCTTCTTTGGTGTAGAACTGAAGCCAATAGTCTTTTCTGTAAATACATCCCTTAAAAAAATCTGTCATTCTGATCAAACCTCATTGGGATCTTCATTAAGGTGGATCAGACTTGAGAATGCAGTTTAGGACACTGTATAACTTACTGTGAACTTGAAAACTGAACAAAACTTCACCACTAGAGACAACCATTTCAGCAAACGCCAGGGCTGATATTCACAAAGCAGTTGTAAGAACAACTGATCTTAGATCAGATTCCTCTGTATTTTCTGGAACAGCACTCTGAAGTGGTTTGTGAAAACAGACCCTGTTGTGTAAAAAGGCTGCCTGCTGGTGGGCTCTGCTTGTCAAAAAAAAACTTCTCAATAAACCGCACCTACCATGTTTCGTGAGAAGCTTTATAAAGAGGTGTGTGTGTGTGTGTGTGTGTGTGTGTGTGTGTGTGTGTACAAGAGGAGAGGGCTATAATGAAAGAGAAAGCAGCACACTTCATATCTGTCACTGTCTTCATCTCATCCTTAACGAGGTGACCCACCTGTCTCACACACACACAGCATGAATATCTTTCCTCAAACACAAACACATTTAAGTATGCACACACGCGCACACACACACGTGCGCACACACACACACACACAAAACACCTTCAGACAGTGGTGGTGAAGCAGAAGACGTTTTACAAATGCTGTGTGTCAAATGGGTGGAGAGCAGCTGACTGCAACATCCATCAACACACACTTCTCTGATGGTCACACACACCTCTAATGATCATACAGAGACACAGCAACCTCAATACCCAGCACACACACATACGTTTGGCTTCACCATACCAAACATTTTCAAAATTTAGATCACTGAATCAAAAACAAAAATTATAGACATCAAATAACACTTGAATCTGAACTGAAATGAAGTAAAAATTCAGTGTGTTGGCTGCAGTATGAGCCATAAAATCCAATAGCGCAGTGGTTCCCAACCTTTTTTTCCTTGACGCCCCCCTTGTCTGTGTCCAAGACAAGCAAGAACCCCCAACTCCTACCCACAAAGACGCCCAAAAACAATAAAATGATTAATTACAAACAATAATTTGCAAAAAAATAACACTGGTTGTACTTTTTTGCTCTTATACACACACACACACTTTTACATTTCACCCTTTAAGAATATATTGTGTACAATTATAATTTTGGTAAACTCAATTCAGACAAAATTCTGCGCACCCCCTGTGATCTCTAGCGCCCCCCTTAAGGGGGGCCCGGACCCCAGGTTGGGAACCACTGCAATTGAGGTTAGTTGTGAATTTGTATCATTATTAGAAGTTTTAATAATTATTATTACTACTACTACTACTACTACTAATAATAATAATAATAATAATAGCAATAATAATAGCAATAATATAAAAACAATATTAACAACAATAATAATGATTAGTTTTATTATTATTTTATTATTATTTTATTGTTATTGTCGTGTATGTATCTATACAGAGTAATATGTCTCGTAAGAATGAAATATATGCAAGTATTTTTACGTAACAGTGTTCCATATGTATAAACTATATTGAAGGATCAATATGCAACAGCAATGAAAATAATCTATCACATATACCCATCAACATTAAAACCACCTGCCTTATATTGTGTAGCACCCTCTTGTGCCACCAAAACAGCTCTGAAGCATGAACTGCACACAAACTCTGAAGGTGTTGTATCTGCACCAAGAAATTAGCCGCAGATCTTTTAAATCCTGTGAGCTGTGAGGTAAGGCCTACGTGGATTTGGCTTGTTTGTCCAGCACATCCCACAGGTGGAGATTTGGAGGCCAAATCAACACCTTGAACTCATAAAACCTCATTTTCATGTGTGGCTGGACACATTATCCTGCTGAAAGAGGCCACTGCCCTTATGGAATACTATTACAATGAAGGATTGCAGGTGTGAATCAAACCCAGGGTTTCCCAGCAGAACACTGCCCAGAGCATCACACAGCCTCCACTGGCTTGCCCTCTTCCAAAACTGGCTGTCCTAAATAAAAATCAAATCAGCTCACCTTCTTTCACTCCTTCATATTCCGTTTCTGATGACCTACGTAAGCACTTTCAGCAGTGGAGCAGGGGTCAGCATGGGCGTACAGTAGACTGTGATGCACTATGTTTTGACACATTTCTATCATAGACAGCATTAACTTTATCATCAATTTGTGCTGCAGTAGCGCTTCAGACCAGGAGGGCTAGCCTTCTCTCCCCACACACATCAATGAGCCTGGAGCTCCCACGACCCTGCAATTGGTTCACCAGTTGTCTGTCTTTGGACCATATTGGGTAGGTATGTCTAGACATTGCATTTCGTCCCTTGGCAAAGGTGCTCCTGCTCCCAACACACCAACTGAGATTGTCAATGTTATTCACCTCACCTGCCAGTACTAGGGTTGACAAAAAAATAGATTCTTTGATACTAATTGATACTAAAATTTAGTACAGAGTTCGGTATCAATTAGTACTGGCATCGACACTTAAATGCCAGTTTTGCATCAGCCGGTTCATGGAAATCCCCGGCAGACAACAATTTTCAACAGGCATTGCAGCAGGCAGTCTGTCCACAGGCTACCTGGAGGACCCAATGTTTACAGTCCCGTAACTAAGACCCTCAGCAAATGTTGCTTTCTCAACAAAAACTGTGAGTAAATATCATAGTCAACAAACATTTATCAAGTGAAAAAAGGGACGCAAACGAGACGCAACGCAACGTCAATGCTGGTCATGTGACGATATCTATATTGAAATAAATCATGTAATATTGTTTACAAAATAAAAACTATGCTAAAATGTCTCTTCATTTTCGTTGAATAAAACGAGATGAGACGTCAAAAAAGCTGATCCTAAATTGTTCTGATTTGGTTGTGTAGACTATATTTGTTCAGGAATAAAAAAAATATTCAAGAAAGTTCAGGCCAACACAATGAAGGTGAAGACTTTTACCAGTTTCACAAACGTGGGTTTTATGGCAATAGACACACATTCTCATTTTATTTTCACTTTTTAGAGATGTGATGTTATTTTAGTTATTTTATTTTATTTAAATTTATGTTCTTCTAAGTTCTAAAATCCTTGGTTGACTAAATAAGTGTCACAAATTCTAATCAGTGTCTTCCGTGTCTGGAATAGATGTACAGTATTCTTGAGTCTATAAAGTAGCAATAATATAATAATAAGATAATCTTGTTTGAATTGGGAAATAGTTTTGACTAAAAGAAAATTGTCTATTCTATTATCTACAATACTTATACTACAGTATATTGACTGGGTTAAATCAAATTGCACGACTAAAAAAAAGAGACAAATACTTTTCATTGACTAAAACTAGACTTTTAGTTGACTAAAACTTGACTAGTCTTAAGAGTATGCACGTGTCTTAAATGACAGCTTGATGCAAAGACTAAAACTAAAATTAATATAGGCCACCTTGTTGCTCGGCTAATTCGAGTCGGCTAATAAACCTAGCTCCTGAACACACTTTAATGTTTTATTAAAAAGTTCCTGTGTTTGTGTTTTCTCCCCCTGTAGTATCAGAAATAGTATTGAGTATTGAGTACTAAGTACCATCCTTAGTATCAGTACTAATACTACTACTACAGCTAATAACAATAATGTCCTGAATTTATTAGGACGTGTGTATGTATGTGTAATAAGCCATATGTACTGTATTTATCTAAAATATCGATATAACCATTGCCAAATCCCTAAGCTTAACATTAAAAATCAGGGATCTTTTTTTTTTTTAATAATCACAAACATGAAGTCAATGGCATTTTGTCTTAAAAGAACACACACGCACTTTAGATCGGAAACTACTTCATCTGTATTGCCATGACGCCTAATATCCAGGCAATGGAATTATGAGGTCACATCCTGTTGGTGCTCCAAGAACAGTGGTGGGGCTGTGGGTGGACGAGAGAGGGAGCAGGCGAGTGTGTGCCGATGAGTGGCGATCCCCCATCCATCTCGCTCTGCCGGTAGAGAGAAAGAGTTCATTCAGACTCACTCACACACACACACTCATGCTCACACACACACGCGCCAGCTGCCAAATTAAACAGTTGCTTCTGGTAACTGCCTGGCACCAGAAGCCAAAGGGATACACACACACACACACACACACACACAGTAGACACACTGTAGACAGGCCTTTTTATGATGGAGAGTGAGAGTGTGTGTGTGTGTGTGTGTGTACTGGAATGCTTATGCTTAATTCATATTCCATTGCCCTTAACTGGACATTCTAAATAGATATTTATGCCCCGCTGCCCCCCAACATACAAACTGAAGACCCACAATGCGTCATTACAGAAAGGCTCTGCGCCAGACCCAGCGTCAGAAGGGGACATCGAGTTGTTTCAAATGTTCTGAATAAACGAACATGTTTTCTGTTTATTTGCAGTTACATGTTTATCAGAAGGCTGTTAAAATGTTTTCATGAAATGAAACTGCAAACCTGCGGAAACAGTCCTGGGTTTTAGTGCAGCACAGTGTGTGAAAAATTTTATACAATTATTTGCATTCAGATTATTTTTAATGTGACACTGCTGGGACTTTTATGTTTGTGTATCAACTTATCAAAGGAGATACCTTAATAGAAATGATGAACATGTTATCTAGTTATTTCCATAAATGAATAGCTTCTAGTCTATTTGTTAAGCTAGTTTTTGTATTTTTGTGGTGGTTTTTAAAATCAACACCTTCTTCTTATCAGCACTCAACACTGCTGATGTGTTGAGTGCTGCACAACAGGAGTTCAGAGAACCTTTTGACCCCCAGAAACTAATGTTTGTGTTTTGAACAAGAACTGTATGTTTTGAAACTGTTTAAATCTGCTACTCAGACCACGGAAAACACTTTGGTGAAGATGAGTGTTAAAAAATAATATCTATGAGCACACAGCCGCTGCATAACTACTAAGCCTTTACAGAGAGTATTTTGTTGTTTCTTACTACTTTAAAAGTAAGAGTAAAAACCAAACAAAGAACCATCGAACTCTAGACAGCTGGAGCACTTTCCAATAAAGGAAGGTTACGAACACCATGTCTCTCCATTTCTCCCTCAATCACTCCTTTATTTCTAGCTCAGTGTCTCTTTCCCCAAACAATTCTCCCTCTCTCGGCCCGAGGTGTTTAACAGCCCTCAGCTCTGGTCATTAGTGAGGAGTAATTGCCACCTCACCACACTGGTCATGTGACTAGGAGGGGGCTTTAGGGAGTGATTGAGCAAGCAGGAGTGAGAGAGACAGAGACAGAGTGAGAGAGGGTGAAGAGTAATGGAATATCATTTAAAAGAAAGAATCAGACAGTGGGTGAGGTTTGTTTTCTTCTAACTTGACATCGACTCAGGCCCTGTTGCTAAAAGGAGGAGGAAGACTGAAACACTTAAAATCACCTAGTACTGCTTTGAGTTTTCATGTATGATTGAAAATGACTAATTTTCCCCTCTAATTTTATATACAGATATACACACACACTTTGTATATCTTGGGTTTTCTTACATATATTAATACAATGTTTGCAAAAAAGAATATTTAGGCAATAATAAGAACACTGAGAAAAATCCTTACTTTTACCGCTGCTTTGCAACTCGTCAGTAAACTCACCAAACAGCATGACAAAACATTACACCATATTTTTAATTACACAGTTTCTTTGCTTGGTTTATTTTTTTGGTAGTTTTTAAGGCTTCAAATTACACTAAACATGATCTGTTAAAAAGTTCTTTTAACAGTTTTATCCAGCTATTGTTCCATACCAGGGTCCGCCTGCATGTAGAAAGGCAAATCAAATAAGCGACAGAGTGTACATGCTTTAAAAAAATTACTGAGATAAAATCAAGGTTTCTTTATGGGATTTCTTGAAATCCAACAGCAGCATTATATATTATTTATAAGGGCATACGTTACATTTGTTCAGCACAAAATTCCTGAGATTTAAACAGTGTGCTACTTCTGGACACTAGTTCAGTGCAATGTGTGTTTTTTACTTGTAGCCAATGAAGAAGTCTAGCCATTCACTTACAACAGCACAAATCAGCAAAACGGTTAGCCAGTGTTAGCTATAGACAGTGATGTCGTTATGGGAAGTAAACAAGCTGAGAGTTGGGGAAACATCTCAAAAAACGAAGAGACTGTGGCAAAAGGTTCAAATGGAAAAGTTATCTAGAACATGGAGGAATCTTATACAAGTTCAGTCCTTTCACAAGTTGAGCAGGTTTAAGGAAGTTTCACAGATGCTTTTATGGAAAAGACTTGGAACTATTGATTTCATGTTTATTAGCAACGACAGTTTCCTGGTGCCTGTACTAAACTTAAGAAGCAAAAAATAGCTCCAAACATGTCAGAGCAGATCAGCCACATCTGGGGGTAAGGGGGAAATTTCATGAATTTGAATTCTTCACTGAATGATTCATATAATATTTGAAATGAGTGAGAACTGCCTTGAAAATGGACAATTTAATCAACATTCACAAGGCTCAAAACCCCTCACATTTCTGATTATTAGTGTGTGTGTGTGTGTTTTCTTACCTGGGGTAGATTCCACTGACCATGTCTGGCAGGAGGCTCTCAGACGCCGTGCTGCTCGGCCCTGCGGCCTTCGACATCAGCAACACCACCAGCCCTCGCATCTGCAGATTATGCTTACTGTCATACACAAAGCCCCTGTCAGAGAGACAGACAGAGAGAGAAAGACAGAGAGAGCGATATTAAGTTTATCTTCCTGTACAACAGTAAATCCAGTACACTTGTTCAGACTGGCCATTCCTTTTTTTTTTAAACAAGAATGAACTATTATCTTGGGCTACAGCATCATACTGCAGAAAATTATATTTGTGGAAAGAGAGTCCAACGTCTTGACAAAACACTAATATATGAATTCTTTGCCAGCAGTTCTCGGGTTGCAGCTGAGTGGACTTTGGATTCGTTTAGACTTTAGCGAGTCTCTTTAGCGAGAGTCCATTAATAGGAGCTGTGAGGTTGAATGATTTCACATGGAGCTCTACCTCTCCGAGGGACCATCAAGCCCCAACTGTGCACCTCTCTGTCTAAAACAACTCCAATTGCCTTTTACCAAAGCAATAAAAAAGCGCTTGTTGTACACCAGGTGCGAACTGCTCTTTAAATATTAACATTAGAATTGTCAGCTTTAGTGTTCATTTGGGCCCGGCAGACTTCATTAAGCTTCATGATAAAACCCACACGCCTCTCAGAAAGCAAAACACACAGACAGATTCCATCACCCTGCAGACTGGACTGCATTACAAACATCCTGATTAAGCAATTAAAACAGATTTTTAAAAATTGTTGTTCGATTTGAGACAGTATAACAGTACTCTCAGTGGGAAGGATTGCCCTCCCTCTCCCCTCATCAATCAGATCTAAATTGGTGGGAAACTCAGTAAAAATCCCACACATAAGGGCCTTATTGACACACATTTATACACATTTTTTCCACTGAATGAAACACTAGGACGCCTTATGATGCATAGAGAAGTACAGGCATTACTTCCTCATTTCCGAATTAAGCGTTCTGTAATGTTTGTGTCTGTTTTGAATTTTTTAAATGGGAGTTTCACAGATCATTTTATCTTTTTTACATTTTTGTTGAATTATTAAATGGTTGTACAGAAAGTCATTTAGCTTTTCTATAGAGAAACATGACGAACAAGGTGTTATATCTGCAGTACATTACAAAATTGTGTTCTACAGTCTGAAAATCATCTACAAAGGGGCACCATTTGCTTTTTTGCAATCTCTTGAACACGCAAATATTTATAGTGACAAATTTCATACAAAGTATATGAAGTATAAATAGGGGTGGCTGATATGACAATATGAGCTTGTGAAGAATATCTGTGTCCTGATGATCTGCCAAACAGAGAAATCGTAAAATAGTAAAAAAAAAAAAAATCAATAGTTACAAATGAATATAAATACTGTGATAACATCCAAATAATGATTTAACTGTAAAAAAAAATTGTGACATGATATTTTGCCATATCAGCCACCCCGATGTATAAAAAAAAAAAAAAGATCATGATAATCCTGGGAAAATTATTTCACAATATTTGCTTTGAGCAAATTGAGCCAATTTATATTATAACGTGTCCAGCAATAAATGCACCAGCAATTGTAGAAGCTTCCAAGCATTAAAATAAAGAAAATTATTGTGCCTTCCGACAGGGAAGTAAGCACAGTATTAGACAGACACTGAAATGAAATGTCTTCCTCACTGTGGCTGACCTCAACGCAGGGTGAAGATGCTTCAGTTTCCTGAGGGCATCACGTGGCAATTTAGCAAAAAATTGGCTGAATAGGACACTGATCATGCGTCGAGACAAACACATGGTCTGTATGTGTGGACCAGGGCTTCCCACCACTGCTTCAGAAAAGCCCCGAATGCTCAGTAATTGTATGTAAATGAGGTGCACAGAATGCTTGCCTAATGAGGCAACGTCTTTTTTTCCCCTCTTTTCTCTCACTCTCTTTTCAATCCTGGGGGTAAAATTGTCCCCTCCATTACCCCCTCCCCCTACCCCTACTAATAGAATCCTCTCTGGCGCTCTCTGTGTAAACTGGCTCATTAATTAAAGCTGTATAAGGTGACCTGAGGTTGGAGGGCATCAGTGTTATCAGTTGAACTGCCTTTCAACGTTGTCATTAATTTGCTGCTGCGATGCAGATTAGCACCGATGCTTTCCAGGAAAAGCTAACGGACCCTTTAGCTGCACAACCCTCTAACCTCTCTCTTATATAAAAGCACTTCACACCAAGATGCAGTTCAGTCTTCAAAACGAACTCAAGAGGTCATGGGGTGAGAGGGGCCAAAGGACGTTTGTCTCTCTGGCAAAAATGGTCTTTTTAATAATCAAACTGAACATGTTCACAAATCTGTCTCTTTTATGACATCAAGTTGTTTTGTCAAGAGCCAAATGCCTTCAAGTCTTCGCTTCAATATCAAGGCATCGCTTGGTCTCACCAGTGAAGATTCGACAGCTTAAAAAAATTTGCATATCTCTTCTAGGATTTTCCTGCTGTTGCAGTTATCCTTCAATCCCTGCAGTGGTTTATTTTATCGTAAAGCAGCTGTGTGCTAATCCTTTGGGTGTATTTATCAAAGTGTCACAACAAGGGGAGAAAACAGGTGACTTCTGGCTTTATTCCCAAGGCAGCGCTGTCACTACACTTGGCTCAAATACTTATAGGCGATTTTGTTTCCAGCTAAATAAACCTGATTAGGTCCTAAAGGACTGGTCTGTTGAAAAATCAAATTTACAGTTTTCCACCTTTCCCAGACAGTCAAACACCAGAGATACATTTGGTGTCTTTTGATAACAACTAAAGCTACAAGGCTAAGACTGATAAACATTTTTCACCCAATTCATGTCCTCCAGTGTCATTTAGACCACATTCAGGCTGAGGAGACTTTTGGATGTTGTTTAGGACGTAGTATAACTTATTTTTTCTTCATTTTTACAGCTCACAATAAGTGTAGCCATGCCTTTTTACCCAACAGGGTGGGCTTTCACAAATCTTCTCCAGAGTAGGTGCACTGATGTAAAATTAGTTTTTGTGACCACAAATACAGAACTGGATATTAATAAAGTCCTGGATGCAATTTGAATAGGCTGAGGGAAGTTTTATTGTATGTATTTAAATAAATATTTGGGTCATTAGTGATTAGTGTTTGTTAGCAACATTAGACCAGCAGCTGCAGTTCTAATCTAAGCAAAATTTGGACTCCAAACATGTCTTGATTGCCCAAATACTTCTGGGGTCAGTGGAAGCCAAATAAAATAATTATTGTTGAACTGTTCCTTTAACAAAATCATTTAAATTCTACATTTTAAAATACTTCTGTGACATTATCTGTTTTCAACTGATGTTAGCCATTCTTTTTCTGTTAAAACAGAAAATGCATTTTGATGTTGGGAAGATGTCTTATGGAAGCTGGTACTGCAGGTACACTGAACCGCATTTGAACATTAGATCAAGTTATAGGAGGGTACAAGATTCCTGATTTTTTTTGTTGTTTTTTTTTTTAAAGACACCTCTTGTTTTCCTGGCGAAATAAGTGTGACATTCCTGTGGCGACGGTGGCTCTGATGCTGGAGGACAGAAATGCTCATCATGAATCAGTGCCATGCTAATGGAGAAGAGCTGACAGCCAGACACGCCCCCTAACACACACTGCATACTTCACGCCTACGCACGACCCCCCTACCCTTCAGCAGAGAGGAGGAATGAGAGAAAGAGAGAGCGCAAGCTAGATAGAGAGAGAAACAATCAGTGCAATGTAGAGAAAGAAAAAAGGCACAGCTGAAACAGAATGAAAAATGGAACAAAAGTATTAAAACCTTGCTCTATTTAAAGGTGTACTTTGACCATAAATGGAAATTACGCAGTTACCATTTCACATCAAATTTAGACAATAAACCTAGACACAAATTCAATAACTTTGCTAAAGAACAGTAACAAGCCTGATCTATTATTCATGGTTCTAGATAAAAGTGTCGAAAACCACATAAGTAAGTCTATTAGAGTTGACAGAACAATTCTACATGGTTTTAGGTCAGTGAGTGATGATTTAGGCAAGAGTTTAGCTTAATGCTAATTGGTGGGGTTTACTTTTCCATTATTTGTGGCCATTTTAGCCTCACAGATCTCACACTTAACTACAAAAACAACCCTCCAACAAGAATGTCTTAATTAGTAGACAACATTTTGGGTAAGGGGTGCAATTTCAAATCCAATTTGCTTTCACTTTAAAATAACTTTTTACATAAAATCACTCACATGATCTTGATCACAGATATGAACACAAAAAGTAAACCGCAAACGGTTCTAAACCTGTTAAGGGTTCAGTTTGCCGTTAAACGGGTCACTCTCTGAAGGACATGTTCATTCGTTACCCTTGGAAGCAGCTTCATTTGTCACAATGTCATTGCTCACCTATACCCCACTGCAGGTCAACAAGAATGCCTCATTTTTTAGTATGACAAATTCTGATGTAGGGGAAAACCTGGGGGTCCTCTAGCCTGTTCTGTGCCCTTTATCCACACTCTAGGCTGCCAAAATAACAGATAGGATGCAGGAGAAACATAGCAGTCTATAAATTATGTCAATGTCAGTACCCAGTGCACACTAAAATCCAACCTGACATATTAAGTCTGGTCCTGGAGGTCACTGCCCTAAAGAGCTTCTAGATCCAGTGAAGGTTCAAGAGCCAGGTGTTAGATCAAAAGGTTCTTACAGTTTGTCTTTTTTGTTGTTTACTGTCAATTTTATCCATAATTCATCTAGGTCCACCCTCTAGCTGGGACTACCCCTGACGTTTAATGCTGGAGGGTTGAAGGCTAGCAAATGAAGCTGCCACATCTGTTCAAAATATGATAAACACATCATCATTGGACAGCTCACCAAATCTGAAGGCTAACTATGCTAACTATGTATTCTGCTAAGAGGTGCTCATCCTCATGCTCAGACATGGAGGAGAGAGTGGAACACCCTATCCATCCACAGAAAGCTAAGAATTATGCCGTCTTGAACTCTTAGGCCAGGATTGCTATGGCATCACCAGGCGTCAAACTGATGGCTGCAGCCCTGTGTGTCATAGAAACATCTCGAGTGTTTCTATGAATGTTATCATGTTTTTAATTTTGTTGTTCTTAAAAGTCCTATTTTTTAATACTGTAAATAAATTCATTTATTACTGAATTTACCCGGCTATTACCAAAGAAAACACATATATACCGTTTTGTGCTTCATATGTAAGGTACCACAGACACTGACCGATGACTTGCATATTTAACGACGACGTATTTAAAGTTGATGGGTTAAAACAATCATGTATTATAATTATAATATAATCTGAAGAATGAAGACTCTAAGACCTGTTTGCACTTTCTGGTGTTTACAGCAACGAAAAGGTCAGTGAAAAGGTATAAATATGTAACATTGTCTTCACTAGAGCTACACTAAGCAGCTACTCTAATGGTAACAACCCTGGAGACGGCACCTGATCAATCAAAAAGAGTGAAGGATTTTCCCAGACTGTCCACAATCGGCGTAACCCCAATCTCCTCGTTTGCACACTAAGGCACAGTTTTTAAGAATGAACGGGAGGCTGAAGCCGGAAAGCGATCCGCCACGGCCTGCCCGTCTGCCATTGTGGGTATTTATACGATTGGCGCGTCTTGGGCAAGGCGACACAGAACGAAAGAAGAGAAGGCTGACTCTGCGCTGACACGAGTGGGTGGGGGGGCAGGGTACCCTCCAAGCTCCCTCCACACCAACACCCAAATGGATTGTCATATCAGATTTAGGTGTATAGGTTATTACACCCTTGGGCTCCAGTTTCCAGTACTGTCGTCTGGATGGGCGAGATTGGGTTCCAGTTATTTCTCTCCAACTGCCCCCCCCCCCCCCCCCGCTAACCCCTCCCAACTAATCCTCTCTTTCTCTGTAACTTTCACTCTGTGTGTCATTCAAACGGAGGACATCCCAACTGTCACCAAAGATGCAAACACTTCTGTTTTTATTACAAGTGGAAAAACAATACATCGTCTGAGTGATAAAATCGACCAATACAACAATATTTAAATCCTTAAAGAGGAAATCTCTAAATCAAACGTGTGAAATACTTTAGTCTAGAGAAACTTCCCAGGTCAAATTCGTCACAGTGGTAGTGAATGGAACCAGATGCCAACCTCTGAATACTCTAAAAGTTACTACATGAAATGTTTATGAGTACATCACCAGATTCCTGAAACTGTTTATGAATACATCACCAAATGCCTGATTGTTTTACCAGATTATAAGATGCTTTAATGAAGGGGTACATGCAGGGCACTGGGAACCAAAATAGTCCCCAAAGAAAAGTTATTTAGTTCAGCTTTGCCACTATTTTAACGTCATCGGCATCCCATTTAAACACTCAGAAGACATATGTAAGTTCACTGAGGTGCTTGGACAGTAAATATAATGGTTATATTTGTGTTGTAGAGATCATGACTCTTCAATTCACCACCACTGTAAAGAAATCAGAGTAGGTAGGATTCCATCCAAACAAGCATTTCACATCAAATGCACTACTTTATTTTCTCTTACACTGTGTTTATACCACTTCTAAGAAGGATCTCTAAACTTTAAAAAGGTTTTTCACAATCTCACTTCGTGTACTAACTAGATTATTTTAAGAACCATTCGTTCTTTGGGGCAGCAAATGTAACATCACCCCAGAAGAACCCCCTTTGGCAGCTTCATTTTAAAAAGTCTAAAGTTTCACATATTTGTCAGCATAAGCTAAAATTCCACCAACACAGCAGAGCCGTTGCTTTGCAGTGGATTGTTTTATATTACTACAAGATTACAAGATACCCCGAATGAAAAGGGGGGTGAGGGAGGACACATTTCTGAGATTTCACAAAACAATTGCAGGTCCTCCGATCATACTTTAAAAAAGTATGAACAAATAAAAATGAACATTTGAAACAGATCAGATCAAAGTAGCAGTATCACCAATGCATATCATGCCCTTATTTATTTATTGTAAAGGAAACTGCTGTCAATGATCAAAATCAGAGACCTGGACTAATCCTATCAGAGTGAAGCATGGGGCTAGCCAGACTCAAACGATTGCTTGTTTTTTTTTTTTTGTCCCTGAAAAGCTTATACAGTACTCTGCAAAAGTCTTAAACACTTGTGAAAATAATATAAAAAACTGTTTAGAAGCGCAGTGATGCTCCCCCAAACATTAATATTGCTAAATAAAACTAAAAAGAATCACAAATAACATTATACAGTAAATAATGATCTTTTGTACAGTATTTCAGTGTGTTCATTGTGGAAGCCCAGCGTTTCTTGAAGTTTCCATCAGAAACCTGTTTTTCAAGAACTTTTATTCATCTGATCCAAGCACCCCATTTTGTACAGTATATAACTAGAGTTCTGGAGAATCAATTTTTACACTTATTACACTTAATATTTAACTAATGAGCGTTTAATTAATGATCCAAAGTTAACTTACTGTAGTTCAGAACGGCCACAATTTCACCATCATTCAATGTAAACACTCAACGTTCACTGGTTTGTTTGAATAGTAAATAAAATTGCTATATTTGTGTTGAAGATTTCATCTCCCATGTTTCCAATCACCATGACTGTAAAGAAAGGTAGGTTTTTCTAAAAATAACCTTTTCACACTCAACGTATTCTCCCTCAACCTCTGGATTATGCCAAAAGATATGAAACACTCCCTTTATATACCTTATGAGGAGGATGTTTATACTCTAACTTAATGTAACAAATTAATTCTTTTAAGTCGCCCCCCCCCCATGCATTTCTTTTTTAAAGCTTTAGAATATGCACTTTAGCATGAGGGTATAGAACTCATCCTGGAATGAATGTAATCTTACTGCCATAAAAGTAATATTATGTAAGGGGGGCATCAGTTCAGCACATTTAAAAAAAATATATATTTTTTTTTTGCAGAGCTGGGTCCCACTGAAATTAACAGACATTTATAAACTGATTTCATGAACCACTATAGAAAAACAGATGCAAGGTCATTTCAATTTAGCCTCTGTCGTTTTCAGTGAGCTTGGCATTTGCTCCCTGCTCAAATGACATTACGCTACTGTAACAAGCCCTCTGTTTACCTACATCAGTAATGTAGGTTCATTTTAGCTAAATATCTACACGAATTAGTCTCACATTCCAGAATATATCCAAAATCAATCTAAAGTTTAATTACATCGTGGTTATGACAGTAAAACAGTAATGTTAGTAGCATCAGTAATGTTAAACAAGTAGTCCTGGCTAGCAGTCTTGATTTTTGATTGGATGACTCTATCTTTGTATATAAATATTATAAAAAATAAGAATAAAGACAGAAATTAAAAAAGAATAAAAAATTTAAGTTACATAAGACTTACTCAGCTGAACAGATGGGGACAAAAGTTTTTACCTGAACAGAGGCAGCATCTCCCCAAACCTGAGCAATAAGGAGTTCCA
>JBBJLR010000153.1:19196272-19210003 GCA_037577145.1 Brachypetersius gabonensis
ATATACATACTGTGTGTGTGTCTTACCTACAAATATCAGTGGTTTGAAATAATACCAAAGGAAAAGAACAAATTAAGTTTCTCACACTTCACTTTACTTTACTTAAGTGCTGAATGTTAAACGTTATTTGGTTGTTACCAAATCTGATGCCCAGCCTTTAACATCAGATCAGTCTGTGCTACTTTTCTGAGCTGTCCACTTTAAAGTACCTAATAATATGAGCACATTAGGTAAAAAAAGAAACTATTCTCCTGGGAAAACTCAGTTTTAGAGTGGATAAACACCACGCAAGCTTAAAGGAACACTCTGAGTGAGATTAGCCTGAAAAACACTGGAGTATTCCTGACGGATGACCCAAACTAAACTTCTGTCCTTCACTGCATCTTTCTGTTTGGTCAGTCATTAGTTGCTCACACCTGTCAACCTCTCATTTAGCCTGCAGAAAGCCAGACAAAACTGCCGGCTGCAGCCACAGGAGGGAGCCTGGTTGAGGCTTGTCTCATTATGGCAAAGTGAAGAAACTATGAAGACAGCAGTAACATTAACGAAATAATACTGAGACGTTAGAATCCACGCTTTAAACCCATGCAATTTGCTCTTAGAATCATTACTCTGTTGGTGCAGAGAACATTGAGACCATTGCATCTGAAGTTACAGAGAGGGTTGAGTCATTTCGAACAATTTCCTCCGGGATAAATAAAGTTCTCTGATTCTGATTTCGCATGTTACTAGAGCTGTAGGCTTTGTTCCAATTTTATCTTACTTCCAATTTCAATGCCATTAATTTCCCCTTTTTGTCCCCACCTTCCCCTTCCATCACACAGTTTACAATTAGTCCTCTACACCAGTGGTTCCCAACCTGGGGTCCCAGCCCCCCTTAGGGGGGCGCTAGAGATCACAGGGGCTGCGCAGAATTTTGTCTGAATTGAGTTTACCAAAATTATAATTGTACACAATAAATTCTTAAAGGGTGAAATGTAAAAGTGTGTATAAGAGTATAAGAGCAAAAACCTACAAGCACTTATTTTTTTGCAAATTAATGTTTTTAATTAATCATTTTATTCGTTTTGGGCGTCTGCGAGGGTAGGAGTTGGGGGTTCTTGCTTGTCTTGGACACAGGCAAGAGGGGCATCAAGGAAAAAAGGTTGGGAACCACACAGGTTTGTAGTGGCTAGGGGGGCATAACATTCTGCAGTTATACTGCTACATATTCTGATTGTGATGTACCTGGCCATATCTAATTCTTGGTTACAGCATCTTTAAGACACATACAGTGTAAATGACATCTGTTCTGATTGGCTGGTCTACATAGCAGATAATTTAAAAAGTAATCCAGGCTGAAACACTCTTTATAGCTTCATGAATAAGATGAGCTAAATGCTGTTGGATGGACACATAAAGGGTAGACATTC
The DNA here is from genome assembly GCA_037577145.1 of Brachypetersius gabonensis. Classification (NCBI taxonomy): domain Eukaryota; kingdom Metazoa; phylum Chordata; class Actinopteri; order Characiformes; family Alestidae; genus Brachypetersius; species Brachypetersius gabonensis. The sequence goes on from JBBJLR010000153.1 coordinate 19,197,685, forward strand.
AGCGTTTCCTGTAGAAAGAGATATGATGTGGATTGTTTTTGTTGGTGAGTGATTTCAGTTTGTCGATTCCACGGGCATTGGTATTTTTGTCAGGGTGGCATTGCTTCAGCCGCAGTGAGCTGCCATTGAGAAACGTTACCAACAGAAACACAGATACATGTAACTGTGTTCATTTTGTGACATCACAGTCCTAAACAGTCCTAAAACTTCTAAACAATGTTTACAGACCACATCAAGGGATAAGTTCAGCTGTTCGTGACATGGGCACTTCAAAAATACATTGATGAATCAATAATGGGGAGTGGTTAAAGAAAAGCCATTTGACCAAAATAACTTATGTTTGTTGCATTACAAAAAAATCTTCATCAAAAACACCCCCGGAAAGTCACCTGGATCTGTGATTGTTCTTCGCTGATTAGCTAGTGGAATCATTTGCATACTGTAGCTATATGAGCAATTTTCTTGGTAAAAAATATCTCAATAATAAGTGAACAATATATTGCGCATCCCCACTTTTGTAATCTTTATTTTCTCCAGCATTAAGACTTTATCCAAACTCCTTAATTGGTCACGAACATAGACTAGACCATAGAGAGTACCATACTGAGAGATTCACAGCTTAATGAATAAAGCCATTAGTTAGACTGCCACACAGATAAAGTGAGGAAAAGCAGCATTTGTTTACTGTCACTCAAATTGTCTTTATAGGTTCAGCCTAACAAACCTCTGATTGGCACAGTAGAGTGGCAAGTTAATGAGCTTTATGAGCGGAAGTGTAACCGAACCCTCTCTGCTTTTTCTACAGGTTTAAGAAAATCCCACTGTGAATTTTTCACATGGCCTGGTGGGCGTTGGGGGTAAATTAAATGTACATTTGCAAACAAAGGATAGACAGACATGTATTGCTCTGGCCACGTAAGACCAGCCATGTCACACTGACTTTAGCAAAAAGCCTCAGGAAAGTAGCTATTGCCTCAGGATAAACTGCATGATGACTTTTCCTACCAAAACCAGTGAGAGGGCAACTGACAGGCTGACAGTCTGACTTTACTGACACCCACTGTGGTTAATGAAACAACCCTGTTGCAACCACTATTGCACAATATTGAACAATTGTGTCTGCAGCACAAGATCAGTGCAACACTACCTATCTACTAAACTTAAAATCAACAAACCAAAACCAACCATGGTAAAGAAATTGCCTGGAGTTATGCATATGTCATGTGACAACAAAAGATATGGACGATATCGTTTTTCAATAAACCACTCCTTTAAAGGGTCCATATTCAACATTTTTCTTATACTTCATTTTTGCTGTAGGAACTGCACAAATAAATAACTATTACAGACGGTCTGAACTCGTACATGGCTGGGTTTAATCACATACTTATACTTGGGAGAGATTACTAACACACTCGTACCTGGCTGGATTAACTAGAAAAGATGTAACTGGCTTGGTTTAGTAAGACACTTTCTGACTGGGTTTGGTAATGAACATAGAACCAGTAGGGTTTAATAAAGCACTAGTACCTGAAAGGGATTGGTAAGGCACTCATACCCAGCTAAAATATAGCCCCTGTACAAGTTAAATAAAGCACTTGTACTAGGCTGAGTCTAGCAATGCTCTCTTCCCTGGTAGCTTTTAGTCACAGACTTGCCTAGGTATAGTAACATACTTGCACAGCACTAGTAAATCATTCATACCTGGCAGTGTTTAGTAGGGGGTGTTTTGTCCCGACCAGCTTTCTCACATGCATGGCCACATTGCTGAGCTCATCGCTAAGGAGGCAGCGGAGGCTCATGAATGATGTGGGATATCCTACAATCTTCTCTGCATCCGAAACCACTTTAGTCCAGTTTGAAGGAGAGGGGCTGGAAAAGATGCTCAAACTGCGAAGTCCTCGTCTTGTTGAGCCAAGAAAAGCAAGTCTTGAGCACACAGCCATCCTGGAAATGTAGCAAATAACAAGCATATTAGTGCCCATTAGCTAACAGCATGGCTTCAAGATAAGATATTTATAAGTCTCACAATTATGCCCCTATGCACCATTTCCCCTCAAAACTATTTTATACAGAGATAGTGCAGTAAAGTTGAATTTATGAGTGAGGTGCATGCCACTTCAGTACAAGAGCCTGAAAGATATTTTTTTTAAGTAATAAAACCGTTTTTGTTTTTTTTAACTGACTCCCTATAGTGAAGCCACTATAAAAGAGCTGAGCTTCCTTAAATATTTGTTTAACAATAAAGAGAGATGTTTATATATTTACACTGTCCAGATGTATCCGACTTGTTACTACGTCATCATGTTTCTCCCATACACTTTTGGGCTTGATACACCTTTATTAGTCTCACAAGTGGAGCATTAGCACTGTCACGGTAGAAGGTGAACAGAACAAAGGTAAGAGCGGCAAAAATAAAAAACCAATAGAATCCACACCCACAGGAACACAATGGAGTGTCAGGCTTTGACAAAATGTAATGCAATGTAAATGCCGTAAATGTAGTCTTAAATACAATGTAAGTAGTAATGATAGTAATGACAGTAATAGTAATGATCATATAAGACAAGCCTTTCTTTAATGTACCTATCTTGTATGTAATAATACAATGAAAAAATGCAATGCTTCAGCAAAATATAGAATATTCATGTTATGGGGAACTGCTTGTATGGGTTTAACGACTAAAAGAAATGTGTCGATTATAGAAGTCAAGCCTCTCGTTAAAGTTAAGACACAGTCAGCCACCTTTCTCAGAGCTACAAAAAACGAAACGAAAACCAGAATACAGAAAGCAACTCACCTTGTGCAGCAAGTGTGAATGTGTGCCATAACCGTCAACTGAGTCCTGCTGAACTTTTTCTAAACGAGAAAAACTTTCTATTATCAGTCCAGCTAGCTAGTGCTAACTTAGTGTCACTCGCAATGTCACCTCCTTTTTGACTTAAACATATCTTCTCCGGGGCCCAGAGCTGTCTCTTCTCGTCTGACAACACTCAGTCGTGTTTCGCTTTAATAGTCCACAGAAAATGTTTCAGGATAAAGATTTTTTAAAAGCTTTATCAAGGTCCACACACCAAAATACTGCTCATACACACGGACGCCGCCATGTCTGTGAACGGGGTATGTTCCAGTTGATTTCTCTATGTACACTACCTAGTGCACATAGTGTAAATCTCGCTGTATTCATCCTGAGCACTACCTACCTTGTGTACCCTAGTAAGTACACTGGCTCAGATTCACTAGTCCGCTTAAAGTCAGAACAGGCTCAGAAAAAGTTAAATCGCGTTATACTCTGCAGACTAGTACACTAGCTAGTCCACTTCAGAAAGAGCAGTACTGATTGAATCAAACCAGGTTTCTGAAGGGAAATACAAGTAACAATAAAAAAAAAACACTATTTACTGAATAATGTTATTTGTATGTTTTAAATATATTTAGTATAGTTAACGTTAAAACCAATTACTGCTTATCTAAACAATTTTAAAACAATGTTTTTGCAGGAGCCTACGACTGTAGCCACTAAAGCAGTATAGCTTTGCTCCTTTACAGTGACGTTAATAATTCTAGAACACAGCTAACACAATTATGTAATGAGTAACTGTTCTAGGACAAAATCACACAGGAGCTAATTATCATAGAACACACTTACCTAAGAGCAAATCATTCTAGAACACAATTACATAACAGCTCTTTGCTTGAGGACACAATTATGTGACAGTTAATTATTCTAGAACACAATTACCTAACAGTAAATTGTTTTCAAACAAAATTACATGACAATGAATCGTTCTAGAACTGATTACATGACAGCTAACCCTTTTATGACAGCAGTCCAGTAAAGTGGCCATGTGTTAAAACAGCACAGCTCACAGTGTGAACAATGTGAAATTCTTTCTCTGTTTTTAACCCACCTCAGTGCTGTCACTAGCAGTTCTGGGATTCAAACCCTCTGCCTTCTGATTGCAGGAACAACCCCCTAACCCAGGGGTGTCAAACTCTGGTTCTGAAAGGCCAGTGTCCAGCATAGTGTTCAGCACAGTTTGATGGTTCTCCTCCTTAAACACATTCACTAAACCTGACAATTAACTGGTGAACCAGGTGTTTCTGAGCAGGGAAATCACCAAAACCTGCTGGACCCTGGACGACCCTCCAGGACTGGAGTTTGACACCCTTCCCCTAACCACTAGACCACCAGCTGACCCAATATGTGAAGACCTGTGAAAGGTCTTCCGTCCCTGAGTGGGCTTGAACCACCAAACTTCCAGTTAACAGCTGGACACGCTAATCAAGACTTATGTAACAGCTCATTATTCTACAACAATACTGTATTTTTCTGTAACACAACTATTATCTAACAGCAAATCATTTTACAACCCATTTATGTGAAAGCCAATTAATCTAGAACACAACTGCTTAACAGCTACAACTGTTCTGTAACAGAGAGTCAATATAGAACACAGTTATGTAACAGCTAATCATTCGGTATCAATCATGCGACAGCAAATTATTCTAGAACACTGCTACCTAACAGCCAGTTGTTCTCGAACACAATTATGTGAGAGTTAATAATTCTAGAACACAGTTATGGACTCACTAATGCATCACTTATCCCACCACAAGAACCGGAGCGAGGAAGAGATTACGTTTATTAATCCCAGAGGAAATGGCTTACACTGCGACTGCACAGTCACACAGACACACAAAAAAGACACAAGAAAAATATCAAATAAAGTATTAGATCAAAACAAGACTCTGAAAATACTCTGTACCATGTACACAAAATACTGTGGTGAGAAGTGGATATAAATATTATTAGTGCTGAAGTTCACACAAATAGTGGTTTGGGGTTGTTCTCAAAACCAAGTCTGTTATTGTATGTAACGGAGATATAAATAGTGATATTTCAAATGATAAAACTATTGTATAAGTAGTGTTATAAGTAATGACACAAGTAGTAATACTGCACATGATATTGCACATGAATGCAGTTGGAATTGTTTCTGATTAGCAGAAGATCATGATAACTCTCTGTATGACCTCTTTAGCCAAGTATCTGTCCATCCTTCTGGCTGAAAGGCTTTAACATACCTCGCTCATTAGCCTCCCCATCTCAGCTTATTTTAAATCTCCTTCATGCAGCTGATCGGAACAGCATATGTCTTTCCCTGCACAGCGTAAGAGTCATTTCACTGGATTCCTGATAATCCTCCACGCTGGTGTCCAGGCCAGTTAAATTGGTCCCGGGAGCTTTGCAGGGAACAGACAGAGGGGAAAAAAAACAGCTCAGTATCAGTGTTGAACCCAGAGACACAGTGAATTACATCAAACTACAAGCTCCTCCTCAGTGTCCAAAGCCATTTTCTACAAAAAATATCAGAGCAGTGTGATTATATGTCCACTGTGACACTGCGGTTGTTGGAGGGCTGGAAAGTGGATGAGCTGAGCTAGGACATCGTAGCATTTGATACGGAGTGATCACACAGACAGCTCTTAGTTTCCAAAACTTCTGTGGTTGAACGGATGCACGTCTAAATGTATGAAGGTCACAAAGCTTCTTACTCATGATCACGGAGCCCGGAGTCAAGGTTGGTTCAGTTTGCGGGCAGATCACTAGACTCTGGGGGGCCCCAGGAAAAGAAGCCTATCGAAGGACCCCATCCCCCTGACAATGTAGGACTCAAGAGCCAAGACTGAAGATGTTTATATGTCACATACACAGTCATACAAGTACAACATGCAGTGAAATGTAACCCTAAATCACTCCTGTGACAGACTACAATAGAAGAGTAACAGAATTTTTCATATTTGTTGGTGGAATTGTGTCCCTGGAGCAGAATTTCGGAAATAGAAATTGATTAAAAGGACAAAAATGAAAAATGAAAAATTTTACACTTGTTACATCTGCTGCCAAAATACAACATCGAAGAGTGCTGCAGAGTCTCTAAAACAGGAATTGCTGATTTAAACACAATGAAAACTGATTATGTGTCCAAAAGGCACTACAGTCACTATGGAGTTAAAACTTCTGTAATGATCATCACATACAATCAAATTAGGTGGCAATGAATTTTTTTGTAGTCCGTCAGTTTCACACTGATATACAATCATATGCAAGTGTTATGACAAGACCTTAAACATATGATTCTTTATCCCCATTTAGACTTAAACTGATTTTGTACAGGAGATGTTATAAGGTCAAGTGCTGAATACCTCCTTCCTCTGGGTTATGACGCAATTTATTAAGATAATGATACAAAGATAATGATTGTCATGCTGCCCACCGCAGTGCTGATATACACTAAACAGATGTGCTCTATGTCCCGGTTTGACCGCAGCGGGCAAATCCGATGCCCAGTGTGATTAAATCTGGCCGAGTCTATCTGGAAGCTAATACTGTTAGCTGCTAAAAGAAACAGGGCCTAAATCAAGAGATCAAGAATCTGGAACCCGGACAAATCAGAGAGATTCACTCAGCAGGATACTTGGCAGTAATGACGGAGAGACGGGCATGCATACTCATACACACAGACACACACACACACACACACACACACACACACAGGGGAGAGAGAGAGGGAAGGAAACATAATGGACTCCCCCCAACCTTGGATCCCTTTGAAATTCAGTAAATTTGACCTTTTATTTCAGATAGGGTTTCATTAGTCTAATTAACTGCACATGGCACTGAAACACTTTGTTCACCTCCTCACAGCTTCGGCTCAGAATTCTTTTATTATAGCAGCACGCACATTATCCAATTACACAGAGAGCCGCTATTCATCCTGGTTTTAAAATGGACAATTCATTTAATTCATTGCCATTTTTTGCCAAAAGCTGCTCTCACCTACCGTAGCCACCCTGGAGACTCCTGAATATTCTGAATACTCCAGAGTGTATTCTGCCCCATCCTCTTTACCTCCTTCCAAGATTTTGAATGTCCAGGTAAAAGGCATGAAAAGAAAGGCCAATCCAACACTAGAATAAGCCTCATTAGCTTGACTGCCAACCAAATGCTAAGACTGATCATTCAAAGGAATTTGGACTTAAAATCATCATTAATAATCGCCTGATGTGAGGTACAAGTTTATTTTAAAGTAATAAATAAGCTCCAAATTACATTACATTACATTAATTTGGCATATGTTTTTATCCAAAGCGACTTGCATATGAGGAAACATTCGAGTTTCAGGACAGTGCGAGAACCAGAGAAAAAGATGGGAAGAATGGGAAAGAAAAAGAGAATGATAAAGAGAAACTGAGTGAGAAAAAAAATGAAAGACTGGGTGAGAAAGAGAGGGGAAAAGATGGAAAGAATTTGGAAAGAAAAAGAGAGATAAAGGAAGAGTAATTGACTGAGAAAGAAAGAAAGAAAGAAAGAAAGAAAGAAAGAAAGAAAGAAAGAAAGAAAGAAAGAAAGAGCCAGTGAGAGAAAGAGGCAAATATGAAAATAAGAAAAGAGAAAAGCAGGGAAAGAGAAAGAAAGATGGAAAGAGAGAAAGGGAGAGAGACAGAGAAAGAGAAAGAAGAGAAAGAAAAATAAAGAGATGGGAGTAGAAATGGAAATAGAGTGGGAAAGAGCCAGAACTACAGAGAAAGAGGGAGAAAAGAGAGAGAGAAAGACCTAAATGAGAGAGAGTGAAAGGGGAGGAGTGTATTAAGGTCTTCATGTAAGAGTAGTGAACGAAGATGGAGAGGAGAAGATGCAAATAACCCCAAATGCAGTCGATCAGCCAAAACATGTCAAGCATATGAAGTTTGCTTCTTTAGCGATGAAGCTATGATGTTAACATCACTAATTAGTGATGCAAACTTACACCTCACTGCTTAGCACTGTAAAATAATACATACTCAATCCCCACCCCACCTCCCCTAACTTCAAATGTAGCCAATCAGCCAAGATATGTTTCTCATTTGAAGCTAACAAGCTAATTACTATATGAAGCAAACTCCTCATCAGTTAGCGCTGTGCAATAATAAATATCCAATCCCCTAAACCCCTCACTCCAAATGCAGTCAGTCGTCAAAGACATACTCAGCGTCTTAACTTTGCTTTTTAGTTTTACACAAAAGGTAATGTAGCTAACATGTCATAGAGTCAATGGGCACCAGGTGCATGCCTAAATCACCACACACTTGATGCAAACGAGTTTAATCATTTCAAATGACAAGCGTGAGACAGGCATGCAGAGGTTGCAACTGATATATTTAGGATTACATTACTTGTTAGCCAAGTTAGCCCAAGAAGCAAATTTCAGACACCAAGTATGAATTGATCGACTGTATAGCTCAGTATGAGCTGATCAACTGTATAGCTCAGTATGAGCTGATGGACTGTATAGCTCAGTATGAGCTGATCGACTATGTTTGTTGTAAAGAGAAATTTGTGTGACTTTTTTTGCTTTCAGTAATCATGAACCAAATAGTGCAGCCAGGCCTGAAGTAAAGTAGTGGGCAACGCCTGCATGCAGACGCTGATAAGTGATTGGACTAGACACTCAGTGAAGAACTATACTGAAGTAAACATTGTGTCTCTGACTAATAGGTTTATTGCTGCAGATTGAAACAAAGTTGAAATAAAACACCTCTTCTGACACACACACACACACACACACACACACATACACACACAGTGACTGTCAAATGTTATATCACCCAGTCATCGAAACAGAAACAGTTCAGTCTCCTTTTTCAGGTTACACAAGTTAAGCCTCATTGGAGTACTTCTGAAAACTTGGCAACAAATGTCAGTGAGTGGATAATGTTGTTTTAGCCATTTTAGCCAAAAATCGCATCAAATCAACACCAAATCAATTCTGCACTGCCCTGAAAATACAACTCTCCCTCATGCCATGCCATGGGTCCACGTCTGCAACTTGATGAAATGTAATTGTTTAATATCACAGTCGTAAATAAAAATGATTCAGGATTAGTTATTAGTACAATTATACCATTAATGGGTGTTTATGTTGCAAGTAAAGTGTTGTAGCTAGACTGTGCAAGCTATGCTAATCTTGCTAATTGGTTGTGCTTATGGTCTTGGTTGATCAGCGGGACACAGGTTTATGCTCTAAATGCTGATCTTACTTAGTACACTTGACTGTACACTTGTATTTGAACTCTAATTTGTCTACATGACTCTGAAAATGGTGAAATATACTGTTGCAGAAATCTAATTCCAAACTATAATACAGCCTAACTGGACACTGGCCTTCATGGCATGCAGCAAAAACCTGGGTGATGATTATGGTGGTGAAGTGAATAGCTAACATTAGCTATGCTTGGTTTTATTGCAGTAAGCAAATGGAGTGTAATAACTGGCAACTCCTGCTTTTTTCCGCAAAAAACAGACTGTTCACCCTCTGGATTTGCGAGACTAAAGTTCACCTGGTTGCAGAAAATGATTTGAATATAACGGAAAAGCACATTCAATTTAGCTACTGCTCTCATTCATGTGAATCGTCCTTTCAGTCAAATGTAAGTCTGACTGTAGTCTTACAGTGTGAACTGAATTGATCAGCTTCAGCATGAAGAGAGCTCCAGCTGCAACAGCCCTTATATAAGATGAGCGGTATCTCAGACATGGTCATCACCACATGTTTTGGAGGCCTTCTAAAATCACATATTTTGAGTAACATAACTTAATTCATGGCCGTGATTGAAAATCAAATGTTTATTTTCAACTAATCTTTGCGAAAGGAACGTAATGGTAATGATCTCGACCCAGCTGTTTCATATCTTCTCCTAATTCCCTTTGTAATACTGCCCCTCTCGTAGAAATCCCGTAAGCATCTTTTTGAAATGGAGACTCTCTCCTCTCTCTCACACCCACACACTCTCCCGCACAAACACACACTCTCCCACACGCATACACGCATACACAGGTTTGTTTTCATATAGTGTCTGGATGTGGGGTCATGCATATGTCACGTGTGTGTGAGTGTGTGTGTGTGTGTGTGTGAGAGTGTGTGTGTGTGTATGTGTATGTGATATATACATATATCATATGTATATATGCAAATATACATTTAAACAGCCAATTAAATGAAAGTATCTATATGTAATAACATCTCATGTGGAATATATTTACATTTAATTACCTATATCTACATACTTACGTTTCTATATACAGTCATATATATAATATATGTGTAAGAATACATAAGTAAAGTTAAAATATATATACATGAACGTAAGTATTTATATGTAATAATATGCCCCAGACATATACAATGAGAATATTTTTGTTAAAAAAAAAAACACATGTAAACTCTCTCACTCACCCACTTTCTATCCAAGCAGGGATTGAAAAGCCATTTTATTTCATAACTATACTTTTTTCCCTCAGCAAACACCAACCCCCATCCCAGGAGACCAAATCTCCATCCTGTAATCTTATTTGTCGCTGCATATTAGGCCTGTTGGTCGTGTTTACAAACCATATTCCTTTGCACTTGATCCACATTGTGCTAAGAGCTTGTGGAATCGAATGCAAGTGAAAGGCAATCCGAGCGGGAGAAAAACACAGCCTGGCCTGTTATAGGCTATACGCCTCCGCTATCAAAGTGCAGTAATAGTATCCTCAGCTAGAATGTAACTGTTTACCATGGGATAATGTTCAGCCGGGTTAAACAATGCGCTCATTCAGGGCTCGGCCGCATCTGCTAGTGATCTGGGATGGGACGCCGAGATCCGCTCAAGGACGGACGAGAGACTTCTGCTTAAAAGAGAGAGAGAGACAGAGAGAGACAGAGAGAGAGAGAGAGAAGAGAGCAGTAGATTGAGACTGAGAGAGAAAGAGAGGGAACAAGAAGAAAAGAAGGAAAAAAAAGAAAGAGAGAGTCAAAGAGAGAGGAACTGAGTGAGAAAAAGAAGTACAGAAAGAGGGACTGGGAGAAAATGAGAGGGAAAAATATGTGAAGAACAGTGAAGGAAAAGAGAGACAGAGAGAGAAATTGAGTGAGAAAAAGAAAGAAAGAAAGAGATAGAGAGAAAAAGCCAATAAAAAGATATGAACAGAGAGAAAAACAGCTGGGATGAGAGAAAGGAAGAGACAGAGAGAAAGGTGAAAGAAGAGAAAGAAATAAGAGATGGAAAGGGAAACAGAAATAGAGACCAAATGAGAGATAGAGATAAAAAGAGAGAGAGAGATGTTACAGAAAATGAGAGACAGGGAAAGAGAATGAGAGAAAAAAAAGAAAGAGAGAGAGGAGAGACTGAAAGAGAGAGAATTTGGCATATCACAAGAGTGGTAAAGTAGCAAATAAGTAAAAAAATAAATAAATGTATTGTAATAATGTAGCTGTTATGTTGTTATCTTTTATCTTGTTTCTTTATTTCTCCTGTTTATGTCAAAGCTCAGCAATGTGACCTGTAACAGCGACAAGAGTAAAGAACCACTGAACCTGAACTTGAACTCTAGAGAGAGAGGGAGAGAAACCTAATTCTTGGAGGAAAGTCATTCAGACATGGCTTGATATTAAAAAGTTCACTGTGTAGAAACTCACTGACTCTTGAGGTTGTGAATAAATCCAGGGGTCTCAATGTCTGCAACACTTTATTTACTATCTTAATCCACTTGTGAACCTACATGTGTCTTCTGAGTGTTTATATGGGATGTTGGTGATGCTACAATAGTGGCAGTTCTGAAGTTTTATTTGGGGACTATTTTACCATATAATACCCTGCGTGTACCCCTCCCCCATGAATGGATTTAGTTTTAAGCTAAAAGCTCCTCATAACTCTGTCTCATGCACCAGGCAGTGTATTTATAACCATTTCATGTAATAACTATGAAGCAGACAGTCCTTCAAGGTGGAGTTCCTTTTTAATAATGCAAAAACACACATAGCTCTGCCTGAACCGTCTGTGTTACGTAGAAATGTGTGAATGATGCTATTAATCATTATTAAAATGATCTGCGTTTGTGTCTGTGAAGACTCGCTATAGCCACAAGTGTTGCTTATAATGGTGTCAGACAGCTTTCTTTCTCTCTCTCTCTCTTTCTCCCTCCCTCCCTCTCTCTCTCACACACGCACACACACATATACACGTTGCACTGGTTAATTAATAGTAATCATCATGGTCCTTAGTGTTTGTCTCTTATAAAGGTGTCAAACATCTTTCTCTCTCTCTAGGTTTCTATCTCTCACTCTCTCTCTTTCAGACACCCACACACGATGCACTATTTAATTAATAACATCATCATGATCCTCGGTGTTTGTCTCTAATAGCGGTGTCAAACATCTCTCTCTCTCTCTCTCTCTCTCTCTCTCACTCACACACACACACACACACACACACACACACACACACACACACA
>JBBJLR010000153.1:19210741-19238025 GCA_037577145.1 Brachypetersius gabonensis
TGGTGATAATCTTTACTTTAACGATGCAGAAATAGTACTGACAACCTTCCTAATTTCATATCTGCACTGGTATCTTCGGATGTGTACGTGGTGCTCTTTCCCATCTCTCTCCATAATTCAAGGCGGGATAGTAGCCTGTGTGTAGGGGTGTGTGTGAGAGTGTGGGGGGTGTGTGTGTGTGTGTGTGTGTGTGTGTGTGTGTGTGTGTCTGAACACTAAAGGGGTGTATATGAATACTCGAACAAACTGACAGAATAATGAATGAGGGCATTTTGACAAAATAATATGCTTTAGGTTGACAGTCTCTGCGGTGTCTGAGTGTTTTGGGACATTTTTAGGACTATAATGACTTTGTTGTAAAATCTGAGAATATTAAATTGTTATTTTAAAATCATATATATATATATATATATATATATATGTAAATATTTCCATATATATAATTCATATTTGACACATTATTACACCTAAATCAGGGTAACAGGGTGGTACTGAAAACTAGCACTGAGAAACCCTCTTGACAGTCCAGTTCATGTCTCAAAAAGCTCAAACTGTGTACAAACTGTGTAAAGCAATTTATCTGATCACTAAAGGATTTTCTGCCATCAAATACACAAGTTAACATTAGAATAAATGCAAACAAACAAAAAAGCTTTAAATAATATCAATATTTGTTTTATGTTTTATGAACTGGTTCAGAAAACACAGGTTCAGTTTGTATAGATTTGTGAGACTCCATCAGCAGCTCCGGATATAATTTAATGAAGTATCAATTTGAAGTATTTATGAGAATGACAATGTAACACTGGTCTCCTATGAGGAGGTTAAGCAAATACGTAAGCATACAGAAAATAACACATTTACTAATGTTATGCTTTAAAAAATTAAATATACATACGTTTACATATATGTGTGTGTGTGTGTGCATGTGGAGGGTATTATTACATATAGATACTTGGACTACTTCAACTTTGCATCAGATAAAATGGACAATAAGGGTAGATACAAGTTAGATTGACCTAATAATGCAGGCTTAGTTCATTAATAAGTCTATAGATCAGCAACTGGGCTGGCAGTCAGCACAGGCATTCCCAGTGTTTGTATGATGCTTGCTGAGTATTGTAGTGACAGAACATTGATGAACGCAAACATTAAAATTGTGAATTCTGTAGAAACAATGAGGCTGAATAATACAGTGCTGTGCTACAGAATACACAATAACACCAAAAATAGCGTATCAAAGTTATGCCGCAAACCCTTTTATGTTATTTTGTATTTCAGTTTTTCAGTATTATTCCTTGTTTTATTTGTTGGCTCTAGAAATTCAGAAGCATGATAAATGGTCTTGGTGCAGGTGCTTGGCCTTGGAGTGGAAAAGAAAAACTTGTGCACGCACACACTCACACACATGCACACACACAAACACACTCTCCATCCAAGCTTAAGACGAATACAAAGTGAGCACATGTCAAAACTAATACGGTGCATTCCCTCACATGTATTAACAGTACCAATTACACACAACCACACATACACACACACACACACAAAAGCCTGTCTTTTTCTCCAGGTGAGTGCATGTCTGTTCATCCCTCCTCCTTTAACTTTCGCTCCATCTGTCCTTTCATTCATGCATCCACCTTCACTCTCTTTTTTCCCCTCAGTTCTCTGTTGTGTGTGTTTTTTTGTTTGTTTTGGGTTGTGTGTCCATGCGTATAAGGGTGGTTATGTCTCTCCTGTAGGCCAGAGAGGAGGAGGCCTCCACGCAGCACAGCTTGTCCAAAGACACGCCCAGACTTATCCTCAAGACAAACAGCGATGCGCTTGTAAGACATTTTAACACCCCTGATCAGATCAGTGACCAAATCTATAATCAAATAGCCTGTGTCTCAATTTAATGCACTATGCACTATATTCTTACATTCAACACTGTTACACTCTGATAGTATTAATTATACACAGTACAAGATTCATACTCTGTAAACTATCTTCTTACACTATTCTCTATATAGTATACACTTATATTTAAACAATATGCACAATATTTTTATGCTATGTACTATATTCTTATGCATTGTATTCTCATAATTTAACTGTGTAGTATATTTTCACACTGTGTGTTATATTCTTATATTTCCACTGAACAATCATATACTCTGTATTATATTTTTACACTACATGTTATATTCTTACACTATTCATTACATACTATAATCTTAACCTATACACTATATCCTTAGCTATATACCATGTACTATACTCCCATTCTATTCACTATATTACTGTGCTTTGTACTGTGCAATATATTTTTGCATGATACACTGGGCTCTATATTCTTACTTGACATTATGTACAATACACTTTGTACTACATACTTAAACACTGTATATTTATTTACATTATACACAATCAGCTTTCCCATCTAGATCATATGTTATGAACTATGTGCTATATGCTATATTGTGCCCTTTAATGTCAAACTGAATGTATTGCTAATGTATTACATTAAATGGACACCATGTGGTACCTTCTGTCACAGAACTGTGTTTAGATTACCTATAATGGAACATGCCCAGGTCTCACTTCAGGCATAACTAAGTATATTTTTTATTTTTATAATGGACACTGTGCATTTCACTACCTGAGGTCTGGAGTTACCACATTGCACAGAAGGAAAATGGTGTGTTACCTGACATCTATTGTGTCATCTATCTAAATGTGACTAGATTAGCAGTTACCTAGAGAGGAACTTAAGTTGTAATATAACATGCCTAGTTAGTATTATAACATTATGAAAGATATGGAAAAAGCCAACAGTCTGCATGACCTTTTGCAGCATTCTACACTTCCTTTTTTAGGGTTTTAGTACATCATCTGTCCATTAACAGCACTCTGTAGTTTCATTTTCCTGTATGAACATACTACTTGAGCCAAAAGTGGCTAGTACTCAAATTGAGACACAAGGCTACACTCATACGCTCACAGCTGTTACAGAAAGACATATGTGATTTTAGTCTGCCAATTTACTCCATTTCCTTCCTTATCCCGAACAGTCAAGATATGTGTCTAGTGTCCGAAGATTGCACTGGAGCTATGAAGCTAATGTAGTTAACAATTAATGGAAGGCATTAAAGAGCATTACTTAAACTGCATTCTTAGATCATCGCAAATTATGTGGGTTCTGACACACTGTTATGTATGAAAATTAAGTTAATCTCATAGCTATAAAAGTAAATGTTAGTGGATTAGCTTAAAACAGTAGTCATCTTGAACTTTGTCCATACTTTGATCCCAAAAGTGCATCCTACAGTGTCAGAAACCACATAGGCAATCCTGTTAAAAAAGAACTGAATGACTAATCATGGTTTGAGGCGAGATGACACTTGAGAGTCATGTCTTGACTATATTTAGGGTAAGAGGGAAAACTTTTAAGACTTTTAAGACTCACACATTCCACATGTTCATGTTTTGTTTCAACATTGTCATTCTGCATTGCATCAGACTGCATGTGTATATGTGTGTGTGAGTGAGTGTGTGTGTGTATGTGTGTGGGGTGTGTGGTGGCGGACTCGTGGCGGACAGATTGCGGGAGTCAAAGGGTGAAGGTGCTGGAAGAGAGAGGGGAGTTGAGATGTAAAGCAGAGGCGCTAATGTTCGGCCCACAGCCGCAAGTTAGTGAGGTAATTACGGAAAAAAGAGAGAGAAGGAGTCTGTGGACAGTCGAACCGTTGTCACAGCAATCGGCCGCGGCAAATAAATGACGAATGGTAATTACCTCTAGAACAAGAGGGAGAGGGGGAGACAGTGGACGTAGAGGGAAAAGATGTAAGGAGATAGAAGAGTGAGAGAGGTGGAGGGACTGAGGGAGAGAAAGCTAGAGAGAAAGAGGGGAAACGGATGAAAGTGAGACAGGAGAGAATAGGTGGCGAAGAGAGAGGGAGCAAGAGAGGTTGGAAAGAAAAAAAAGAGGGAAATGACAGAGATTGCGTGAGAGAGTATGATGGAATAAAACATGAATTGAGCTAAAGTATAAATTAAGGAGAGAGAGAGAGAGAGAGAGAGAGAGAGGTGCATTAGTGTAATGTGCAGTGAAATTTCCTGCTCGGAGCACGGGCTGGTTAAGTGCTCTCCATCTGCGCTGAGTTTAAACTGAGGAAAATTAGCACCCATGTATAATTCACCACACACACTTGCTATGACCTACATGATTTCAGCACTGAGACACAGTGTGTGTGAACTGGGTGATGCTGACCAACACAATTAATGAAGTTCAGTCATTAAGAACATAGATTATGTAAAACAGTTATATTACTTATTTTAAAATAAAAGTGTTCTGTAATGCTTACATTAACATATTCATTCTGATGCGTTCTACAGTTTCATTTAAAAATATAGTGCCCTGTATTTTTCACATGAGCCACATGGTCAGTCTGACAGGAAGCAAAATAAATCTATTGTGATTTAAGGGAAGAGAACTAATGCCACAAACAGAATGCACACCCTGCTGGGATGCACACCCTGCTCTGTCCTTCTGCATGAACTTTACACAAATGAGCAAAGAGGCCAATTGGATTGTTCATATGTGCATTGGCTGATCTCAAGAATTAGAATAATAGGCTGCTATATTAGTATAATAGACATGGTAGCCTACTGGACTACAACTCCAACGCAAACATTTTCACTCTGGACATCCTTCTCTGGTTTTTTTTTGGGGGGGGTGGCATTTGGCTACTACTCTTATCCAGAGCATCTTGTAGAGAGAGGGTTTGATCCTGAGACTTGGTGGTTTTCTGGTTCACAGGCAAGTGTTGTACCCTCTAGGCTACTCCCACAGTGCAAGATTTTGTGAATATATGAAAGTGAAGTGAAAGTGACTATTCTGTCATACGTATCTAAAATAAAAATACGATTCATATAGCTCATATATTTACTATGATCATAATATTAGCCATTTTTAATTATTTTTAAAAGTAGCAGTACTGAAATCAGGGTGCTACACGCCCCTCCAGCGCCCCACTGTGTGTGGTCAGGTTTATGTGTTGTTGCAGGCAACAGTCAGGTCTGGATTTGTTACAGGTGTAAGTGAATGTGTTGGTGTGTATGTGTGTGTGTGAGAGAGAGAGATGAATGTCTGTCATTGACGGCAGTGACTGCTGATTAATCCCCTCATTACTTCCTGCGAGACTCCTGTTCGGTAATCAGCTCGCTGGGCCCAAGGCTAATCCGCCGCGCCGCACTCGTCAGCCTGAGCTTGCGAGAAAACAAGTGACAGACCGACGGAGAGAGAACCGACAGAATGACAGGACAAATGTAGAAAGTTGGTTCTGATACACTTTTTAAAATCTTTGAAACCTGGTTTCTAATACACACGTCATCCACTCTTGCATTATGCATGCGTGTGCACACACACTTTTTCCTCTCAGACTTCTTGTACCTGCCATTTCCTGTTAGTGTCACCTTGAATAGACAAGCAGGCTGCCTATTTGTTTTTGTGTGTATCTAGTCACACACACACACCTAATTGTTCCTTGAAGGGAAATCCTTTTAGCTGGGACAGTCTGGTTCGACCCTGCGGCTCCGCCAGGGGCGAGTGAGTCTGTGACAAGCTCTGACTGTGTGTTTGGGTGTGAGTGAGTGAGTGAGTGTGGGAGAGTGAAGGGAAAAGAAAATTATGTGCAGGAGTTGTCCTTTGCAGTAGATGGACGTTTAGTGTTGCGATGAGACACATGAGCGCTAACTTAATATTTCATGGTGTTAGCTACATGTTTCTGTATGTGTATCCAGTAAACAGTGCCCACTGTAACCTTTCCAAGTTTGGCAGAAAAGCAAATATAGTTTTCCACTTACGCCAGGTGTTAATTTTTGTAGATTACAGTACATCATACTGTCCCCTAAACCACATCCACCTGTCTGTGCTGGATGGTGTTTTTGGAACATATTCACAGAAAAGATTTGACTATTGACTTCTACTGTTTGGTACTACTGTTAGACTATAATACTTACTTTAAAAATGCTTTGCCTGATGGACTATATTTGGGATTTGAGAAAAACTGGGTAAATCAGATTTGTACCTGAATCTTTCACAATTAAATTAAAAAACAAAGATTTAAACATACATACACACATTCACATACAAGTTTTACACAGACATGTTTTTAAAGCTTAACTTATTTGGTAAGACATGTCCCTATATTAATCTTTCAGATTTTGAATGTGCTGATGAATGCTTTGAATGCTGATCTATTTTTTGTGTGTTTTTGTGCGTTACAGGTGTGCGACTGGTGCAAGCACATCCGTCACACTAAGGAGTATCTGGACTTCGGATCTGGTGAGAGACGTCTGCAGTTTTGCAGCGCCAAATGCCTGAACCAATACAAGATGGACATCTTCTATAAAGAGACCCAGGCAGCCCTGCCGGCAGGCTTATGTAACCCTGTTCATCAGGGAGGGGAGGGGAAGTCAGAGGGTAGCCCTGGAATGCAGCTCCTCACCCCGGAGTCCTGGAGCGCTCCTCTGAGCGAACTTCGTGCCCGGAAGCCCCCCTCACCAGGGGCTGTTACCTCCGGGGCTGGACACTCCGGGTCAGCGTCGGGATCTCCTTCTGAGCCTGGAACTATGTGCTCGTCTTCGTCATCCTCATCGTCAGCAAAAATCTCCACACCAAGGCCACGCGAAAGTCCGACGTTACCGCTTCCCCCTCTTCCACCCCCTGGACCTGGACTCCACCCACCACTCGGGATGCCACCTGGCAGCCCTCCCATGGTGATGACACCCCGTGGTCCAGTGCCACTTCCCTTCTTTATGGAGCACCAGATGATGCAGCAAATACGGCCTCCATTCCTTCGGCCTCCTGGCCCCAACAGTCCACTCTCCAACCCCATGATTCCTGGCATTGGTCCACCTCCTCCTCCTCCTCGGACCCTGGGTCCTCCCTCGAGCCCCATGCACCGACCCCTTCTCTCACCCCACGTCCACCCTTCCTCCACCCCTACCTTGCCAGGTAATCCACCTGGTATGATGCCCCCTCACCCTGGTACCCACATGCCTGGTCTGCCTTTCCCTCCAGTTAATATTATGCCAGCTGGGCCCATTCCAGTTCCACCGGTGATGAACTTTGGCATGCCATCACTTGCACCTTTGGTTCCCCCTCCAATGCTCTTAGTGCCGTATCCTGTCATTGTGCCGTTACCGGTGCCAATACCCATCCCCGTTCCCATTCCGATTAGTCCAAAAGCATCAGGGGATCGTCCAGGGAATGATGGGATGCTTCCGGAGGTGTCTGGTGAGCGCAGTAACTCCGATGCATCCAGAGGAGGAGAGGGTGGAGATCATAAACAAGGTGCCTCAAACTCAGACGTGCTTTCACCAGGAGTGTCCGGCCAGAAGGAACGAGGCAGGACAAGTGTGGTGGATCTCACAGTTAAAATGGAAAGCCCAGGAAGTGGAAGCTCCAGTTTGTCAAATTCAGGATCTCCAACAGACACACCAGCAAACGGAATAATCGATTTGACAACAAACCGTCGCTCAAGGCAACAGCTGGTCATTCAGAGGGCAGTGCCATGTGTGCAAGTGAAGCCAGAACCTGACACGACCCCACTCACAGGGCAAGCGGTCTCACAACTGGGTGAATGTGAAGCAAATGGGAGGGACTCTGACAGCACGGGGCCAATAGAGGATTTGCAAAGAGACAGAGATAGTAAGGCTAAAAGCCCACTGGACAATGTTGCACTGCCTTGTGCTGACCCTTCCTTCTGTAGCGCCATGCCCCCACTAACTCAACCAATTACATGCACTCTTTCTGCTCCCACAGCCAGCATCTCCACAACAAAAGCAGAGCCAGGAACCGCCACGCCTTGTAACGTGATTGTCAATGGGGGCTGCAGCATGCAGTCACTAGAGCCTTCTGTTCGGACTCCACCTATGGAACAGCGCCCCCCTGTGGAACCGTGCCGCAGGACAGCTGCACTCTGTGACCAGTCAGTGGAGGGAGAGGACCTTAAAGAAAACAGCTGCTCAGTTATTGAGAGGGATGCAGCAGGTAAGAGAGCCTTATCCGAGCAGGCCAGCACTCCCGCGGGCACCGTAGATGAGAAGTCTCAAGAAGCAGAGGATGCAGCATCTGGAGCAGACCACGCCTACGCTCTGCCGCTTATGCCCAAACCAGGCTGTGTCATTCAGCCTGTTCCTAAACCAGCAGAGAAGACAACAGGAATTCTGCCGTGTGGCCTGACTGCCCCATTAGCGGTGGCAGGAGCAGCAGAGCTGGAGCCCCCACTAAAGAGGAGGTGTTTGCGCATCCGCAACCAGAACAAATGAAGAGTGAGAAAATTTGCAGGTCAGTCACTCACTAAAGCAGGGAGGACTTGTGGACTAGTTTGAATCCAAAGGTCAAGGTAGTTGTTTAAACATTTGAAATTGCAGTGAGAATGTTTCAGCCACCCAAACAGTATCTGGTCAACAGTGGTCCAGTATTTGGAAGTGGGTGGTATGTATAACAAGTAATAAGTGTATTTGAACAAATAAACAAGTGTATTCTGCCAGAATGTGCCACTGCATATCATATTTTAATTGCTTGTAGCTTCAGATTGGTCCCAGATTGGCAATAAATTGAAATGAAATTTATATATTTCCAAATCTGCTGTTCATCCCCTAGTCCATGGAGGACATAAAGCTGCAAAACAGCAAGTTTTTATATCACAAAATCCAACACATATATACACCTACTAAAAGTACAGCTTATTAGCTATAAGGGAAGTTTTAGCCCATGCTACGTTTTGCTAACAAAACATGTTCAATTGTAAGGCAATAGAAGAGGTTAGGAAATGGTCATGTAAGAATGGATAATGATGTTCACTTATTCTTTTTTTTTTTACCTTCACCTCTCTCTTTCTAACAGATGCTTACATCTCACCAAGCAGCATAGCACTGCAGCAGATATACACCTCTAGCACCATTCAGATACCTGTCCGTACACCCCTCTCTACACACAAACTCAGCACAGAGTGACCCCACAAACCCTGAGAGTCTCCAAGACCACTTTGAAGTTTAACCATTTGGAAGAGTTTTCTCAGTTCAAATCACTTTCCTCTCACCCTGGATTCCTTAAATCGGTGCTGAGGTGTCTCCCCCTACAGGACTAGTGAAGCGCTGCAGTGCTGAGGACTGTAATGTACATAAATAGCTGCAAGAGGGCCAAAACGTGGGTCTCAAGCCAAACAGCAATCATGAAGAGGTCCACTGGACTTGCCAGTCAAATGTGCCCACAAATGACAGCCAGGACAGGCTACAGAACAGGCTCCCAGGGGGACGGGCCTTAACACGTCGCCCAATCAAGCAAAGCCCTGTGCCCATTAATGATAAACAGGACAAGTTTGGATTTTTTTTGTGTGTTTGTCAGTGTTCATACAAGTCTGGTTAAGTCCGTCTGGAGTGAGAGAGAGCTGGAAATCTGAACTGTTGCAGCGTTCTCAGGCAGAACCGAACCGAAGATCTACAGAGTGCCAAGAAAGTTATGAGAAATAAGCCACTCTGGTGAAGTCTCTCCTCTTTATCACTTTGCCTGTCCATGTCTGTTTTTTCTTGTCTTTTCTTTGGCACCACCAGCAGAATACACAGATGTCCTTCAATGTCTCTTTGCCACTTCTGGCCACTGAAAGTACAGAACAGAAAGAAAACTACGACTAGACAGACTGAAATAATCAAAAGAAGAGTGAGGAATGAGGACGAAACTGGGAGGAGAGGAAATTTTTTGTTCCACTTCAAAGGACATTGCGGTACTAATAGAGAGCAGTATTTATGGACTATTTTGCCAGTTTTGGTGGTGTCCGCATGGACGGATGTGCAATGGAAGATTCACTCCCTCTCACTGACTTAAGGACGACAGGGTAGAGACACTGCATGACTTTAAACAGGACTGTCAAAACAATCGCCCTCTGTGCCACTAATGGCTAAAGGGAAAGCCCAGTCCATCCTCCCACCAAAAGCCAGACGTTTGAATGGTAAATGCACATGTCAATCACTGGTTCACAGTATGCGCATGCAGAGAGATTGACCACCATTATACTTCACAGTTATATTTCATGACATTCATTATGTTAGCCAAACCAAGGATGAACCCATTGGCCTCTAGGTCTCTGAAATCTGATTCTCATTCAGTCAAATCAATCTTTCAGCCAGTCTAAGAGCCCATATTTTGGAAATCTGACAAACTATTGCACGTGAAGTGTTTCACCCCATATTGCATTCTGAATGAGGGTGTGATACAGATCAGCCAATCAGAACAGATATTTTGTAAGTGGACTTTTGAGGGTCAGAAATAAAATACATGGGCCCTTTAAAAGGTTTGGCATGGTGGAATTTTAAACCTCGCTTTTATGGTGGCCCTGCCATAGCCATTCTAGAGTTTGCCAAAGGTAAAATGCTGAGATCTGCTTTTCCACTTTATCGGATTTGCAGATTAGATACGGTGCTGTTTGCAGAAGAAGTTAGCACATCTGCATGAAACCATGGCTCTAATAAGAATGAAAAGATGCAGTTAGACTACAATCATTGTTTAGACTTCAAGGAAAAGATCAGATCTGTTCTTGTTGTCGCCTGAGCCAGTTATCACAGGCATCCATGCCAAGAGCTTGTCACCAAGAAAGAGCGAGAGAGAGAGAGAGAAAGAGCTACTATGGTCTTGAGGGAGGCTAAAGAGCCAAAATGACATACAGACTTAAGGAACAAACCAACAATGTTAAAAATTAAACACACAACACAAACGGTCTACAGCTAGCTCTGCAGGAGAGAACTCAGTGGGTGTAACTCAAAGCCTGATGTGTGTGAGAGCGAGTGTATCTTGCCAAAAAACTACATTTTCTCCAATACATTACGAAAGAACAACATGGGTGTCAGAAAGGGGGTCGGTGTAAGAACTTGCAGAGGAAACCGTAAAACTCAGGTCAGAAAGTGACAGGGCAGTTCCCTGATGGCCAGTCAGCCAGACTCTCTGTCCCTTGTGTTGAAAAGTCTCCGTCTCAGATTCATCCAAGCCCTTGATTTCCTGAAAACTGAAAACGGCTTTGGTGTTTTCGTTCCAGATGCCCTCCTCCCCACTTTCTGCAGCTCAATATATTCTCCTCTGATTTCCAAGTTTGACTCAGTCTGTCTAACTGAAATCTCCCCCTGCTTTTTCCCTTCACTTTATCTTTTTCTTCATTTTTTAAACCTCTCCTATATGAAGCATCAAGTGAATTGTGGCGTAACTTCCCTCTCTATCTTCCTACACTGAAGAGTGAACACTGACCATCAGAAGTTAAGGGACACCTTGATTTCCATAAACTGGGTGTTATTACTTATTGTGTGTAAATGCTATAGAGATTTAAAAATTACATTCACTCCATATTCAATGCGGTCCATAAAAGGAAACTAAGCTTCCAGTTTTTATTTAGTCGTTTTTGTGATGTCACAAAAAAACAACTCATTTAACTGTAATCCACCTATTCAGTCTACATTCCTTTTTTCTCCGTCCAGTCAAACCTTTAAGCAGTGATTTAGCCTGGACTGCTTCTTGAATGACTCTAATATGGTAAAATCAGAGCAGAGCTCATTTGTGTCTATAAGGTACAGTAACAGAAACAGCCTTTTAACTCTAAGGGATTGAAAGAGATTGGAAAAGCTAAATAGAACCTTTTTAAGTAGAAGTTAAATTAGACTATTTATAGATACGGCAACACAAATAAAATACAGGATTTAGGAGACGAGCCCTGGAAAAGCACACCTTGAGCTCCCCAGTGGTGTAAACTGTGTGGTCTTCAGGGGCTTGAATTTTAGTTTTCAGTTCTGAGGTTTGAAATCACTGGTAGGTGTAGCACTAGGTTGCCAGCCAGTTAAATCCACGTCTCAGTTCACTGCCAGTGATTACAAAGTATAGGACCAGATACTGGATTCAAGGTTCAGATATGTTCTAAAAGATCATGATTTCAATCTCAGGTGATGTGTTTGGCAAGGAGTCCAAGCTTGTGCCATTGGCCTCGCACTCCCTCGGCAGGTGGGATGGTCCTTGCTCACCCGCTTCGTTTAGCACAACATGCTACGTGGGCGTCTGTCAGCTGTAACAGAATTAGCAGTTAGTGTTCTCCTCCAAGCATGTTGAGCAGTCCAGTGATGTTGATGGAAGCATGTGCTAGCCCTCACCCTGCTAGCTTAGTAGCATCCTGTGATGGGTTGATATAGCAGGTGGAATTGGGGATGACTAAACTGAGGATAAAATTGTTATAAAATTGACCCAAAGGCAGTTTAATCACCTGAAAGATTTAAGTTCTGATATCCCATCAATGCATACCCTTCAGTAGGACCTTTAGCTGTTGTACCATCTACTTAGGCTGCAGTTGTAAACCGCAATATCCAAAATCTTTGTATTAAATATATTGAGTTAAAGCAAAATGACAAGAAAAGCACTCTAATTTGTTCTGAAATCATTTTTAAAAATGGTTCTCTCAGACCTTATGAGCAGTGTAGCTTTGCTGCGCATTTTTTTGAAAGCAGCTCATGCTTCTCCGCACATGCGGATCATTTTCAGGCTGGCCTCACGGATGGTCAGCTTATATTCCAATTTCGCATTCATTCTGACAGAGTTGACAGAGCCTGCTGACCCACTGTCTAGCCAAAAGAAGACATGCTGAGAAAGTGACCGCCAAGAGAAACAAACACACACACACACACACACACACACACACACACACACACACACACACACACAGATATTCACTAACACAGTCACATTTCTTTATGTATGTTCAGCATGTGTTTTAAGAGTCTATAGTAGTCCTCAGTGCACACACAAAACATGCTGTGTGTGTGAGGCTGTAGCTATTGTGAAATCTCACATCCACAGTTTTAATACAGACCTCAGATATAATACAGCAGCAAAGACCTGTTTGACCTGCCCAAATTTTGCTTCTTTAATTTAGAACTGAAGCTACAAGTCTAACGTTATCAACACTACAGAGCAAATGTCACCAAAATCTTTACTCTCTTTTCTGCTCAAACCACATCCAGCTCTTCACTAAGGTGGAGCAGACTTGTAGATGGGGTTTAGGACACAGTATGTTTCTGTGTGAGCTATAAGAATGCAAATGTTTTTTCCATTTAAACGGTAGTGTGTTTTCCTTCAAACTGCTGTGACACTTCCAGTCAGCATGTCAGCAGAATTCCTCATCAGAGGCCAGGAGGGCAGTGGATGTGATGTGTTTGGCAGCCTGTGACATAACTAATTACAGGATCTTTCTCACGCGTATAGTTTCAGCTTCACACAGAGAGCGTTCAGAATTTTTTTTTTTTCCCAAAATGAAACTCTGTAGTAGTGCATTCAATTTTGCCCTTGTTTCCCACATTGTTCCCATTTTGATCTTGATCTTGACAGGACATTTTTGCCTGCAATAATGAACCACGTGCTGTTGTTGAAGAAAATAGAGATTAAATTGGAAAACACATGAATATTCCTATAAGCATCAATCAGCATGACCCGTTCACTTGATCAGACAATTTCCCCTTTCCAGTGACGTGCTCACCCAAACACTTCGGCACGTCTCCAGTAACAGTGAAGGCTCAAAGAATCTGAAATATCATTTTTATGACCCACTGTGTGTATGTGTGTGACCTTGCTGGTGTAACTGGAGTTGAGTAGACTGGGCCGGACAGATATAGCGCTGAAACTGAACACTGTTGTAGTGTCTGCGGTTCCATACAGACAAGACAATGACACCAGCATAAAATGTGTATGTGTGTGAGTAAGTGTGTGTGTTTTTGGGCTGTCCTTGATAGAACAGTGCAGGGAAATTGTAGTTTGGCATCAGTGGCACCAAAAAAACGTCCGTTGCAACACAAGTCACTGCAAAAAAAAAAAGAAACTACTACCTGGAACAACCAGACGTGAAGTGTGGAAAGTAAGACATTTTGTTGGTATAGTTCAGTTATTAAACTGCAGTTTAAAGAGCCCATATTCCTTATTGTATTTCTTCAATTTTATTTCCTTGAAGTCCACTTCTGAGATTTGTGAGTTTATGTAGTCAGTGTTCATTTTACACAACCACTTTCAAATTTTCTGCATTTTCACTGTGCCTTCTAATAGTATTATATGTAAATGAGCTCTGTCCTGATTGGCTGCCCTATATTGGGCCTGAATCAAAAATCAGTCTGGGCTGAAACACTCCTGAATGGGCAAAACAGCTACAGGCCGAATAGACATGTATTAATGTGTCATTTCTGTGATGTCCCAAAAGCAATTGAATCTTAATTGATTTGGGACTAGGGAGCAAATGTCTCATTTTGGAAAAAATTCCATGGTAGGGGCCCTTTAAGGCTGTAGGCAATGCATATGCAAGTGCATTATGATTTTCCCTTTTATACAACATGAAGCATAATGATTTGTACTCTTAAAGATAATGGTGCCAAAAAGGGTTCTTTGGAGTGATGTAATAGAACAAAACACTCTTGGTTCCCTAAAACCTCTCTTAGTGAGTGGAACCATATTTGCAAATGAGATGCGAGTGTGAAGAACCTTTTAAAGGTTTAAAGAACATCCACATAATGCATTTAGGAGCCTTTATTTTCAGGAGTCCATAAAAGTGCATCATATGCAAAAGCACTGTCTTTTTTTTTATTGCAGCATAATGAAGTGCATGTTTGTTGTTCACCACTGGATTTTCAATTTTGGGGAATTAACACACTTTATTGAAAATCAGCCAGATGTGCAGGGGCACCCAAGTCTGACCCTGGAGGGCCTGTGGTCCAGCTCAAACATATGTTGTTAAATGCACCTGTTAATGGGTTTAGTGGTTATGTTTGAGGAGAGGATCTACCAAAATGGAAAAAGGAAAAAGAAACAATTATCAGTGTGTCCAGAAGGTGGTGACAAACTCACGTAACTCAGATGGTGGGTCTGTGGAAAACAAACCATCTGCCAAATGCGCATATATATATATATGCACACACATACACACACACAAACTTTTGCTGCCAATGTGTATGTCAGCATTAAAGAGGAGCACTTCTATTTTACTTTTAGCCAAAGTGGTCTGGTCTGCAGAGAAGAGCTGCAAAGCTGCTCTTTAATCACAGAGGGGGTGTTGGGAGGTCGGTAGGTGGGCATGTGCCACACAGCAACACGTATTTACATACATACTGATTTAATCCACCAAAAGCCATTACTATTCAACCCCATGCATGAAGGACTCACTTATGCAAACAGAACAAAGCAGAGAATTGTGCTTAAATGTGATGCAGGACACCAAGTGAGGACAACAAAAACATGCATATTCATAAGGCGAGCAGATGGACGCGGCTGCACTGTATTGAGTAATCAGGCCCGGGCTTCGCTCAGGCCACGTTTCATATGGGCAGTCTACATAGGATGACTACGAATTCCCAACACACACAATTATGCAATGACTGATTCTTACTCTTACTGCACTCTGCGTGAGATGGACGTTTGTGTGGGCCTTTGAGGGGGAGGGGAGGGGAGGGGAGGGGAGAGGAGGGGGTCAAAACAAACAAACAAACAAAAAAATAATACACTGCAATTTCTAACATTTTAAACGCTAAAACTTTTCAAAGGTGAAAAGCTGCCTTAACTCTTGCTCGTGTGCTCCAGCGCCTGCTGTTAAAAATCCACTTTGTAAAAAACAAAACATGCAAAAAAAATCTTACAAAATGCTAGTGTTGATGTATATATGCTTTTTCTGTGACTTGTATGATCCTTGGTATTTTGCTTCATCTGCCCTGTGTTCACTTGCCCCGTCACACTCTTCCCCAACACACACACATGTACACATACATACACACACACACACACACACACACTTACGCACAACCACACACCCTTGTAAATCTGCCCCACTGTTGTGATTTCTCTGTACTTGCAGAACATTTTATAGTATTATTTATTAATGACAAGTGTTTGCATTTGCAAATAATAAAGAAAGTGGCTCTTTGAACAGGGTAGCCAGCTCACTGAAGAGAAGGCAGACGCCTACCTTTATTCTTTTCTTTTCTAAATTAAGGAAGGAAACGGCGATAATAATAACTACAAAAAAAATGATAAACTTGTCTTTTTATTATGAGATTGTTATAAAACTTGTTGCCAAGATTGCTTTAAAGTGTACCATTTTTTGTCTTGTAACAGTATTTGTTTTACTCAGTGAACTGAATAAATAGAGGCACACACCAGTCTTTCCCTCCCTTCTTCCTACTCGGCACTCGGCCGCACACAACCAAACTAGTTCGCAATTGGTCTGGTGTAGATCTGGTATAGGACACAGTATCCATTTTGGAAGCTAGAAAAATGGTACTACAATCTAATTCTTGACAGAAAGTAGGGAATAAAATTCAGTAGGATTGAAACATCAGAGAATACAGTCGGGAAACTGATTATTGAGAGGATGAAACAAAAGTCACACAAGCAGAGCTTTAATCAAACAATTCATTTCTTTTTTATCACGTGTTAAACTGATATAGGGAGGTACACTACAAGGACAAAAGCAACGGGCAGAAAAAGGTAATCTAAATGCTTCAGCATAAGACATTTTGGACAACGACATGCTTCCAACTTTGTGGACACAGTTTGGAAAAGGCCGTTTTCCATTCCAGCATGACTGTGCCCCAGTACACAAAGCAAGTTTCATAAAAACATGGCTGGATGAGTTCAGTGTGGAAGAACTTGATTGGCCCACACAGCTCTCAACTCAACCCCATCCAACACCTTTGGGTTGAACTGGAGCCGAGATTGTGAACTGGGCCTTCTTGTCCAACATCTGAATGGGCACAAATTCCCACTAAAACACTCCACAATCTTGTGGAAATCTTTCCGAGAAGAATGGAAGCTGTTACAACTGAAAAGGGAGCCCAACTCCGTATAACTCTATGTATTTGAATGCAACGTCGTTGAAGTCCCTGTAGGTGTAAGCGTCAGGCGTCCCAATACATGTGTCCACATAGTGTAGATGCATATTGAAATCAGCTTATTTGGTCGACTGTGATTTGACTTGATGTGATGATAAAAATGGTTAGTATTTCTAAAATCTGTAGAGCATAATTGTGATGTGAAAATACAGATTAGTGGGTAAAAACAACAAGGAGTCCCATTACTTTCTGAAACCGGTAAGATCCGGCTGTACGGATCCCACGCTGGCTCACAGCGGTTTAAACGTTTCATGATGTGTGCGGAAGTGAAAGGCTTAAGCCTCGTAGTTTTGTTTTGCACCCGTTTTGCGGAAAGCCCCACCCTTCTACTCCAGGATTGGCTGTTATGCCCGTCTGTTATATACCGAACAACTGGTTCAGGCCTTAAGTTAGACGTCTTTGTTATTTCTGAATCATTCATACGTAGGTCACTGTGTGTCTTTAACACACATTTCTTAGAAACTGGTCAGGTTCAGGGACTGGACTTTGAAAACCATTCAGGAGGCCTCAAGATTATATTAAAGTACAGTACTATGTTTATATTAATTTACTAATACTGCTCTGTATATTAATAATATTTTTACGTGAAAACTGAAGATATTGTAACATTAAAATGAAGTTGTAAAACATGGAAATCAAATCTGAAGCAAATCCGTCAAAAAATGTGTGGCTGTGTATAATTTTATACAAATCAATTTATTCTTGAATGAGGGGCGTGGCTTTGTGTTCCAGAACAGAACGCTTGTGAATTTGAAACTACTGGCCAATTACAGCGCAGAGGGGGTGGGGTCTGTCGGAGTACAGGCGGGAAAAGAAACACCATTCTGTGTCAAGGAGTTTGATGTCAGGGTTTCCTCTCGGACCTGTGTGTGTTTAGAGTGTTTAGTGTGTGTGTGTGTGACTGTCAGAGAGATGGACTACGTCCTCCCGCTGCAAGTGGCCAACTTTAGCACGCTGTTCGTGTGCGCGGTGCTGAAGTTTCCGCAGATGTTCGTGCTGCTCCGCGCCAAGTCCGCGGCGGGGGTGAGTCTGAACAGCCTGCTGCTGGAGCTGCTGGGGTGAGTCGGGGCTGCACGAGCATCCTCTTATTTACAAAACTCACTTATTGACGCTGCTTAGACTGCGGTGCCCCATGTATATGATCAATTGGGCTCTGGAGTGATGAAGCTCTTCTTGGATGAGTAGGAGTGATGTTTGTGCTCATCCAGCATCAGTTACCTGAACTCACAAATCCTTTAGTGGCTGCATGCAAGTACATCCTCACAGCAATGTTCCAATATCTACCCTGCAGTATTACTGCATCAAAGGGAGATGGGGGTGTTTATGTCCTTAATTTTAGAAGAGATGAGCGGGTGTCCACAAACTTTTGGACACGTTGTGTACTTTAATTTCAGAAGAGACGACGAACAGGTGTCTACAAAGTTTTGGACACATTGTGTAGTTGTGGGGATCTCAGCCTGGTGATGGGTGTAGTGCTAAACTCCTAATGGTTTATCATTTACAGCCTGTGTTGTAACAGAAGTAACTGAGAAAGTAGCACTGAAATTATATTGCATTATAAAGTGTAGTGCTGAACATGCTGGTGTAAAATAAATGAAGTGTGAGAATAAGGACACTGGTGGAAAAAAACTGTGCACGGTCCCTTATGCATGCAGAGCAAAATGCGGTGAAACAAGTTTTGCATGCTTTATGCTTAATATGAGATTTATTTTTGCACTGAGTTGCTAATAAACGTTTCCCCACAGGTTCATAGTGTTTGTCTCCTATCAGATGTACTATGACTACCCTCCTCCTACATACCTGGAGTATCCCATCCTCATTGCACAAGGTGAGCATTTAAAGGATGCCAGATCAGGTCAGTGTGAGTCACCTGTGGTCCTGAAGGGCTGGGGGACAGCGGGTTCCTTCTGAAACACAACTGGCTGCTGGTGTCCTAGTGGTTAGGGAGCTTGGCCCTGTAATCACAACAATGTGTGTTCGAATTCCAGGATTGCCAGTGGCACCACTGAGGCACTGTATTTTGGTGTGGAGGGGGGGGGGTTATTGATATTTTTAGATATTGCCATTTTTCTATGTGATTAAAGAAGAATAACAACAGTATATAAAATTATAGACGCTGCTCACTGATGATTTGTGCTGTAAAGGTCAGGTATATTAAATATGTTTCTTTTAGGCTTTTTGGTCAAAAATCACTTAAAATTCAGTACATATTAAAACTCATTTAAGCTCCAGTTCTGTAGCTGAAGGACTGTTGTACTTTTGAGGGTGCATTTCTACTGTTGGTACTCTGGGGGCTGCAGTGTGTTCTCTGATGTTGGGTATGTGCTGAGCTTGTTTTTTTTTTTTCTTGTTTCTTTGTATGTTTGCAGATGTCATCCTGCTGCTTCTGATTCTACACTACAATGGAAACATGAAGCAAAGCCTATTTTATGCAGCAGTGTATCCTTACACACACACACACACACACACATTATATTTATCACTTTTACTATATTTTTGCCAGACGCTTGTGTGGTTTTGGTTGAGGAAGCAAAGATAAGCATATCTAAGCTTTTCTACTGGTTGACCACCGAATGTACAGAACTGATTTTAAACCTGTGTGTGTGTGTGTGTGTGTGTGTGTGTGTGTGTGTGTGTGTGTGTGTGAGTTAGTCAGGGTGTGCAGAACCATTATACACTGTGAGTTATGAATGAAACCAGTCATTTACTTTAGGCACTCTATAATGCATTTATGAACAAACATGGACACACATTTATGCATCATTTCTTCATTTCTTAACAAAAGGTAAACTACAGGAAATGTGAAGGTGCAAGTGGAAGCCGCACAGTGTGAAATTATTTAAAAACACCCACAGTTCTTACATTGACCAATTCAGTGTGTTTTTAAAACTTAACTGGAGTTCTCCAGCTTTGTAGGGGGGTGGAGACTCCTCACCGTTGAGAAGTGGGTTATTGACCTGGCCATGGTGAGAACATATTTAAGTTAGAATTGTTCACAGTGGGGGTGAGTGGAACCAGGTGTCTCTAAAAACTCCCTCACACAAAACCATGATGTGACATTTTCACGAATGCACTGATTGATGCATGAGACATTGTTTTACCAGAGAATTCTTTGGCTTAAATAAAATAAATAAATTCATGGTGGAGGGGCACATGCAGGGAGGCTAAAAAGACTTAATTCAGATTTGCCACTTTTTTTTTTTTTTACCATCATTAACCTTCCATATAAACACACAGTCTTAGTTCACTGGTGGGTTTAAAATGGCTATATGTTCTGTATTTTCTCACCAAATTCATTCTGAATCATTATTTCTCAACCACCAAGTTATGCAGATTGTTCAAAAAATGGAAACAATTTCTGTTTCCTCTAACAGAAGGAGACTAGTTTAATAAAGAGGATTTTTATTTTAGTCAGTTTGAATATGGGCAGCGTTGAGTGGAGGCTGTAATCATCTCCCTGTAGTCGAGTTGATTGTGTCTCTCTGATGAAATCTCCTCTTCCTCTCGTGCTGGCTGTGCTCAGAGTCTGTGTACGTTCATCAGTGCGGGCAGTAAGCTGACGCAGCTGCAGTGTCTGTGGAGGTCTAAAAACTCTGGACAGGTCAGCACTCTCACCTGGGCTTTGGCCTCCTACACATGCCTGGGTAAGTCACATACATACATGTATATAAGTCTGTCTCTCTCTCTGTATATTACATTACATTCATTTGACAGATGCTTTTATCCAAAGCAACTTATACTTTGAGGAAACACTCAAGTTTCAGGACAGTGTGAAAACCAGTTCAGACTTCTAAGTGCTAAAAGCTTTATGTAGTGCATCAGGAGAGGAGCTGCTCTATGAATACATGAGTTTTCAGGAGGTTATTATATATACAGTGTTCCCCCATGAAGTTGCGCTTCAGAGTTTGTGGCCTCAGGTGTTCGCTGATTTTGTTTCTTAGAACAAAACTAAAATAATCTCTGCTTTTTGTGGCAATATATAATTTTTTATGCATTTTAGTGCTAAATTATTAAGAAAAATATAATTTACTAATTCTTAAACACAAATATGAACGTATTTCAGCAAAATGTCCTCATAAAATATAATGGTATAAATACTTTTTGTACTGTTGAGAGACATAAAGCAACTGTAGTTTGGCTGCTACACATTTCTGGCAGCTGCAGTCCAGCATTCAGAAGAGCTTCCCGCATGGATCTGGAGTGTGTTTTTCATTTTGTTCTTTTTAAAGCCCTGTATTTTTATTACAGTAAAATAAATTATTTTTTTGCTTATACCAAAGAAAACAAGCTTGCATGAATTACAGTAAAGTCTATACAGGGGTGATATATACAGGGGCAGCTGGTGGCATGTTGGTTAAGGCATTCGCCTTAGAATCAGAAAGTCCAGGTTCGATTCCCAAGATCCCTAGGCACCTCTGAGGTACCCTGAGCAAGGTACCGTTCCCACACACTGCTCCCCGTGTGCGGTGTTCGTAGCTGCCCCCTGCTTCACTTGGTGAATGGGTTGAATGCAGAGGAAGTATATCATCCTGTTCACACTGTGTTCTGTGGTGTGTTCACGTATGACCAGATTGTCACTTTCACTTTCACATCTATTTACATTCTAGCACTGCTGGAGTTCAGTGTAACTGTACTGTACAAATACAGGTTTACCTTTACATTTTCTTTCAGGGTAATGTATGAAGCTGCATTTACATTAAAGTGTTTTGGGAGCATATTTGCGGCATATTTAGGGTTTACATTATAAAAATAGGCATTTATAGTTTTTTGGTTTTTTTCCACATCACAATTTTTTTTCACAATTTGCGGGTCCTCTTGGAACGGAACCCCTGCAAATTTCCGGGGCCTACTGTATATGGCTTAATATCAATAGTTTCGCTCTTGGGCGCATATTTATGGTTTTCCACCATGTTTTGACCCTGGTGCATAAACACCTGGCAGTACTGCTACGCCTGATACTCTTATACCAGTGTCACATTCACATGCTGTGCTGAGAATTGTGCACCACTATTAAGTCTGGCTAGCAGCCACTGTGTAGTCAGAAACTGACCAGTGATGAATGGAGTAGAGTGGGGTTGATAAACTGTGCAGCAACAGGTGGGCTACAGTCTGTAACTGTACACCTCTGGGGAGACAGATGGAGTTCATAAAGTGAGTGTATATACATTTGAACCATTTTAATCTGTTTGCCCTGGTTTTCTCAGCGAGAATCTTCACTACTGTGGTGACGACTGGAGACACTCAGGGTGAGTGGGACCGTTCAGCACTCGTATTTCCACTCATAACTAAACAGTGGGAAAAGCATACAGCATACCTTTTGCCACGTTACGCCATTCCAGAAGCTGGATAAACAGCAATACGAATAAACAGGAAAAAAGAAATGCTGATGTATTACATGGAATGCATTAATGGCACCGTAGGAAGATGACCTCAGTCACGTTGATTTGTTCGTTGTTTGTCTACCTCTTGTTTTGCATTTATCATGGAGCCTCTGTTTAGTCTTCCTCTTAAGTTGTTTTCCTCTTCTTTTCTGTTTAGTTCTCGTCCGGTTTGTTGCCATGACGATCCTGAACTTGTGGGTGACGTTCACGGTTATGTACTACAAACCCAGCGCCAAGAAGCAGGACTGAGGATCATCACCATGGCGATCTCATCAGTTTGTGGGAATATCCTGGCCTCATTCCTTCTGTGCTCACAGCGGATGTTCTCCACTGCTGTAACACATCTGATTCAACCAGCTTTCTGAATCACCTCGGACCTGCCCTGAGTGACCAGTTTATTAGGTTCTCCTACCTTGGCTATTCACTCATTGGCCATTTTATCAGAAACTCCAACAATATGAATAGTAAAAGATCACAGCTCAGCACTTTACCATCTCTATCCCATTCATCAATACAAAGGATACTTTAGGAGCACCACTGACCAGATATCATTTGGGTGGAAGACCATTCTCACCACAGTCTGTAATGTGATGTTGTGATTTTTGTACACCTACAGTACTGTGGAAAAGTGTGATAATGTATTTTTCTGCTAGCAAAGTTAACATTAGAACAAATGCAGAAAGACAAAAACACAGTAAAAAGCAAATGCTTGTAAAAAAAAAAAAAAAGTTGGTAAAAAGAACACAGGTTTGGTTCCAGTTTTCTCCTCGATGCTTCCAGCCGTTGCTGGGCTGGGCTGTAAAACTGGGCTTCCACAAAAACACACAGATATACTGAACATAACATCAGAATTTACAGTGTAACGTTATTTGTATTTATTCTTTTTTAGTTTAATTAGTAATATTAGCATGAAAAGAATCCTCAGCTCTTCTAAACAGTTTTTAAATATTTCACTGGTGCTTAGGACCTTTGCATAGCTTCTGTACTTCGATTGACACTACATCAACGTCAAAGCTGTGCCAAGAACAGACCAAACCCACATAATGTCTGGTCAGTGGTGGTCCTAAGATGGTCTCTTTCCTCTGACTTATGTGGTAGATGGTTCTCATACATTGTGTAGCAACATGAGCTACAATCTGCAGCTGTACAAGTGCATACATTTTTTAGGATTCTCTTGATTAAATGGCCAGTGAATGTAGACACAGGATACGAAACTGGCCACTCAGTGCAGAGCAATTGTTTTGAACACAACCCCAGTTGTTCCTCAAAAAAGAAATACTTCAGGTGTTAAAACGGTTCCTTTTACTTTTCTGTTATATAAAATAATATAGTTAGTAGTTAATAATATAGTTAATGTAGATAATATAGTTTGGGTTGATGTAGGATGAAGGGCTGGTTTCTTGGATGTAGCTTAAACCTAGTTTGGAGTACTTTGCATGTCCAGTGGCGCTTAAAGGGCCACGATCAACTCATAACATCCGTGGATTTTATGCATGAAAGTCAGTCGTAATTGTGCTGGATCATATTCCAGTCTGTTCTTCAGAGCTACATGTTTTTGTTACTGTCCCGACAAGACATTTGTAAATGTACATATGGACTTTTGGCTGCTCTGTATTGCACCGCATTCAAAAAGCAGTCCAGGCAGAAACGTTGCTTATAACTTCAAAATGGATGGGCGGGGCTAAGCCGCTTTAGGCTGGATAGGGGTATAAGATGTCTAGTGACATCATAAACTGATTTCAGAATGGAATTTTGCAGTGTAGTTTCTATATGTGTCCTGTATGGACTCAGGAGTTATATACATTATATATACTGTATTATTCCCAAAAAGTGAGAATTTGTTTTTTCATAATATGGGACCTTGAATTGGTTTCACCTTTCTTTGCATATAGAAAATATTTATGCCCTCAAAAACAGTGTATATTTTTTACATAATGTACCTTAGATAAGTTCTATTAAAGAAACACCCTGACAGCAGAACCTTCTACAATTAAACGTCCTATTAGTCTTAGGCTTAATCTAGATCTGAGAAATCAGCCACTGTTAGTTTTTACTCTCGTTACTCAGGGTTCCTTTTATTCCAACTGAAATGTCTTCCTTGATGTTCCTTCACTGTCTTCTACCAACAGTTACTGCACAAAACTGTATTATAATACAGTAATACCATTTGTAGCCACTGATTGTGAAGTATTTGCATTGATTACTCTTGCACAGGACCACATAAATCTGAACTGTGTGGTCATAGATGCTTCCACAGCAGTAAGTTCATACAGTTCCTTAGAGGTAAATATTAGTATTATTGAGCCGTAACAGACAGCCACACGTTTCCTTACACATTCCAAAGAGGTATTTAAGCAGGCTTTTAAAACAGTTTAGAAAGCTCTCAGACGTTCCTTAACGGTTCATTTCTAGAAAGGTATTTTTCACTGTAAATAGTTTTTGAGCCTTGTTATACTGTAGGCAGACACAGTATGACTTAATTTACAATTATATTAAAGGTAAAATCCTTTTATATGAAATCAAATTTTCACAATTTTCCACCAACCCCAGACGTAGCTGATCAGTCAAGACATTTTTTTCATATTTTGCTTGTTTAGCACAGGAACTCTGAGGCTGTCTTTGCTAAAAAATGATGGAAATTCATAGTCAGCCAAATAGTTTCCATGAATGCAACAGTATTGTAAATCATACTGTCCTAAACCACATCCACAAGCATGCTGGATCAAGTTCGGACTGGTTGAAAGAAGCTTTGGGTGACTATTGACCTGAGGGGTATTCCATGAAACAGGATTAAGGGAAAGTCTGACTTACTTTCTCTTACTTTCCCTTGAAAGAAGACCCTTAATCCTGATTCACATGAAATACCCCCCAGGTGTAGTATTGGCTGGTCGTCTCAATCTGAGGTCGGTGGAAAATCTAAATGTGATTTTTCACTGAAGCAGTTTTTTCAAATGGAGAGAAATTAAATGACTGTTTAGAATGTCCACACTGTTTACATTGGAAAGATATGCACAGTTCAGTAGTAATGATTCAGGTGAAAGGAGATGTTTTCTTCCTGTCTAAACTGGAGGTTTAACCAAACACTTGCTCGGAAACTATTTTTCCGTGAAGTTAAAGGACCAAAGCAGTGTGTGTTTTGTATTTGTGGGAGTGCATTCATGTACTACCAATGGAATATTCCTCAGGAGTTTGACTTGCTTTAGAAAGTAAGGATTAAATGAAGAAATGAGAAGAACCACACTGTGATGTTTGAATTCAGAAGATGTACCTGAGGTTTTCATACTTCTGTACTTCTGTCTTTTCAGATCAATAAAATGTCTTTTTAAAAAGTATTAAAATTCCTTGTCAAAAAACAAGCTGTTTCTCTAGAAACTTGGTAATGGAGTGTTTCTTTTAATGGAGACTCCAGGCTAAACCTGTTTAGAAAAGTAACTGGTGTATTGGTTATGTACAGCCTAAAACCTTTATGTTTCATGTATGTCAGGTTAAAATCAACCTGAAATCATACACTAAGCTTGTTAGTTTATGCTGAGTCATGTTCATCCTAAATAATTAACATCCTAAATTCTTGTTCAAAACATCGTGTTCAAAAAAACCCTTTCATCTGTTGATCAGTAGACAGACAAATAGACTTTGATGTCAATTTCTGAATGATCTGCAATCCTAATTACAACCCATAAGTTGGTGTGGCTTCAAGCAGCAATGAGTGTGAGGGGCTTGAAGTCTAACAGATGGTCCAACTTCTCACCATTCAAGAGTAAAAAATACAGTATAGTCCATGTTGTTACTGCATAATGAGGCTTAGCATGTAAAAGATAAATGACGTCAAGAGTCAGCCAGGAGAAGTGATTTTGCTTATTCCTATAACAATAAAAAAACACTGGCATGACATAAAAGTCTTACATTTTTTGGGGAAAAGAGTTGTCTGGGCCATGAAGCACCAGCAGTGGACTGCTGAAAACTGGAAGGTCGTGTGGACTGATGAATCAAAACGTGAAATCTCGGGTTTGTGTATGACACTGAACAGGTGAAAGAATGGTGTGTGAAACCATCAGTCAAATATGGAGAAGGAAGCTGAATGGTCTGGAGTTTTTTAGCCAGACCCAGAATTGGCACACTGACTGGCAATCTGAACTAAAAAGGCTATCACAGCATTTTTCAGAACGTATGGATCTGCACATAGTTGGTCAAGGGCTCATCCGACACCATCATGATGACCCAAACACCCTCCTCACAGCCAGAACTACCTTAGAAGAAACAAAAACTAAACTAGGCTTCATGGAACAAGCAACAAACCCTCTAGACCTGAAACCCATCAAACTGGTCTGGGCTGAAGTGGACAGAAAGGTCAAACACTGAAACACTTATGGGAAATTCTGCAACAGTGTTGGGGGTGAAAAGTCTCAGAACAATATATAATTCCCACTGTAGGAATAGTTTAACACATGTTCAGCTGTACAGTGGGTACACTTATGAATCAAAAATATGTATACTGTACATATTTTTTATTTTCTCCTGTCACTGCAAACATGTTCAGTTCCTCAGGATTTATCTCTTATAGGTTCAAGTATTGAACTGAACAGCTTTGCCTTAATTATTAAAAACTGCTGGCAATATTTCTCCTAATTTCCAAATAAAAATGTTCTTTAAAGCATAATTTTAAAGAAAATGACAATATATCAAAAAAGAACTTGAATAATTCAAAGAAAACAAATCTCGTTCACTCAAATAAAAATTACCTTTTACAAACTTCTAGTAGTGTTTTGCCATCCATCTGGTCACATTGTGAGAGGAGAGTTTTGATTACAGCAGTGTTTTCAATTATTTTCCTCATTAAATATGATTCAGGTGATCACTAATCAGTACCTCATAACCAGTGTTGGGAGTTATGCGTTACAAAAGTAATGTATTACAGTAACGTATTACTTTTTGCTGTAACGCAGTAGTGTAAGGCATTACTAATCA
>JBBJLR010000153.1:19260651-19273007 GCA_037577145.1 Brachypetersius gabonensis
GTTTTCTCTGTGAGTTGTGGGTGGGTGGGTTTTCTCTGTGAGTTGTGTATCAGTGTGTGTTTTCTCTGTGAGTTGTGGGTGGGTGGGTTTTCTCTGTGAGTTGTGTATCAGTGTGTGTGTTCTCTGTGAGTTGTGGGTGGGTGGGTTTTCTCTGTGAGTTGTGTATCAGTGTGTGTTTTCTCTGTGAGTTGTGGGTGGGTGGGTTTTCTCTGTGAGTTGTGTGTGAGAAAGCTCTGTGAGTGTATCAGTGTGTGCGTGTTCTTTTTGAGTTGTGTGTCTTCTGTTTTCTCTGAGTTTTGTGAGACAGAGCTCTGAGTAGTGTGTGTGTTTTCTCTGTGAATTGTGTGTGTGGGGGGGGGGGTGAGAGAGCAAGAGTCAGCGAGCTCTGTGATTTGTGTGTATGTTTTCTCTGAGTTGTGTGAGAAAACGCTCTGTAAGTTGTGTATCAGTGTGTGTGTGTGTTCTCTGTGACTTGTGTATGAGCGAGCTGTGTGAGTTGTGTGTGTGTTCTGTCTATGGTGTGGATGTGTGTGTCGGGGGGGGGGGGGGTGTAAGTGATGCGTGTGGGTGTGTGTAGGGCAGTGTGATTTCTCCACTGCGGTAACGGAAATTTCCCAGCGTTTCTGTTACGCCCCCGGTCACGCCCTCTCCAAACAAACCCACCGCGAAGCGCCTCTGATTGGCTGGAGTAAAGGTGTGTCAGTCCGAGTGTCGCGCGGCACTGTCTGGGTGTATAAAAGGCGCTGCTGACTCAGATGGAGACTGTACCTCTCTTAGGAAGACGCTGCATGTTTTGAGGCTCATGAATATGCAGTAGCGGAAAACTCTAGAGTCGTCATTTCCCCGCCCAGTCTTCAGCATCAGTCTCAGAGCAAAGGAACAACGTGTGTGTCTCAACGCAACGCAGAGGCTCAACTCGCTCCTACACCGATTTTCTGTTTAACTCTTTTTAAATTACATTTTACAAATTCAAATTAACACCATGGCGCTGAGAGGTCCTCTCTCCTGCTTCCTCCGGGCCACCTTGAGCCCCAGTCAACCCAGCCGAGCACATTCTGTGGCAATTGTGGGAGCTCCGTTTTCCAAAGGACAGGTGTGTTCAAATTCAGCTTGATAGCATTTGTCTAAAGACGGTAAAGGGAGTCGTAATTGTTGTGAACCCGACGACCACAAACTAGCAGGTTCAAACCCCACTTTTTTACCATTGTGTCCTTGAGCAAGACTCGTAACTCCAGGGGGGCTGTCCCTGTAACGAATGAGTGTATGTTTCTCTGAAGGTGTCTGCCAAATGCCACTTTACATTTCTATTATTTTGTGCTTCAGAAAAGGAGAGGAGTGGAGCACGGACCCAAAGTCATCAGGGCGGCAGGTCTGATGGAAAGGCTGACTAATCTTGGTGAGTATTTTCTCCACACAGCCTTGTTTTTGAAAACATTTTTTACATTTTATTTTGGATCCGAGTGATGGAAGCCCGAGCGTCGGTTACACTATCCAGCGCTTTGAGGGTCACGTGGAGGAGAGAAAGGGCCTCCGATTGGTCACTTTCCCTCACTTTTTCTTTCTAGAACTAACGACAGTTAAAATAATTCGTTTAAAAACGTTCGACAGGTTGAAATCGTTCGATTAGAACGCGCGCGGGCATTCCAATGGGCGGGTACACGAAGGAGATAGGCAAGCGCCCGTAGCAACGTCACCGCCCTCCGTGCTCCACCACGCGCCACTGCCTGTGCTCGGCTTACGTAACTTTACAGCAATACAAAAGAATAGATCAGGCAGGATGTTTTAAGAGCTTTAATTTCACTCTAACCTCTGAGTAATATTTGTTAGTAAACCTGTTAGTTCAAACCTTCCTTAAACGAAAGGAAGGCATGAAGGTAAATGAAACTGTAGTATTCTCCTTCTTCATGACTGGAATGTGCAAGTCACTGTGGATGTCAGCTGTTAAAGGGATAAACATTGCATAGTGTGCAGGGATGTTACGCAACCTCATGTTCACCATGTAATAGGATAGTAAAGGCTATCTTAAGACCAAGGTTTTTTTCCATTGAATGTAAATGTGGCATAGTTTTGGTATCAGTCCAATACCCTGTTTAACACTTAACACAGATGAATACCCTTTTCTAGGCCAAGTAAGTCATAAATATCCATGTCCGTGTAGGGCACCTTAAATTCCCTTCAGTTCACGTTCCAAAGCTTATGGCTAACAGTTTGTCATACTTATATTTGTCTTTGGCTACCTAGGAAGGCTGTCCATTTCATGTCAATTTTTGAATGTTCGTGTAAAAATATTTTGAACACATTTTCCAAATTTACATCCTAAAAAAGGAAGAAGAATCCGATGGGGGAAACAAACATTAATGGATGTTTTCATCAAAGTATAACTATACATTTATTAGAACTGTTTCTGTTACAATTTTTTTATCATTATAAAGTTTTTGGTTATGAATATGAACTGATCCCAATTTCCATACGATTTTTAAAAACTGAAATCTTTAAGTAGAAGGCACTTTAAAGTGAAACTGCAATAGGCTTAGAGCACCATGAAGTAACTTATGCAAGGAAGAGCTTGTTCCTTGTTGCAGGAGAGCTCACAGGCATAAGAGGAGGCTTTAAACCACTTTGACCAAATATGATCAGGATGTTAGCAGTGTCCTTGCAGAAGGCTACAATTATCCAAATCATATGTCATTTCTTACAGTTTGTGATGTTGACGTCTTAATTCACGTCACTGTGGTTGCAGTATTTAGGCCTCATGAAACAGCTCTGTGAAACGCTGCTGTCGGAAAGATTGCTGTAATCAGAATGAGGTACTTCCCTAAAGTGTCCCCGTACAGGATAAATGCAATTCTCTCCTTGCAAAGTCAGAGATGCTTTAATTCCTGTGTTCCCTGTAGCTGTGTAACATCTCCAGCTGTTCTCCAGCAACCAACTAAGGCTGCACAATATCTTAATGATAGCAGAATACTGGTCTCTGTAACAGTGACCTTGCATATGGTGGCTGGACAAGCTGATGAAAAAAGTGGTAGGAAGGGGTACATTGAACAAACTGTACACTATAATGGACAACAGTCGACACACTCTCCACAGT
Source organism: Brachypetersius gabonensis (assembly GCA_037577145.1). NCBI lineage: Eukaryota > Metazoa > Chordata > Actinopteri > Characiformes > Alestidae > Brachypetersius > Brachypetersius gabonensis. The sequence continues at coordinate 19,263,740 of JBBJLR010000153.1, forward strand.
CTCCAGCAAGTCCTTTTTCCTCACTGTTATAAGACTCTTTAATGCTCTTTGACTCCTTTTTTTTTGTTATAATACTTTTTGTAGTTATTTAATCTTTCTATTTATTGTTCTGTCTATTTAGGTATTATATCTATTGTATTATTTTATTCATGAATGAGCTATTGGATATCTAATCTATGTGAATGTAGCTATATCTCCTAATTCTATTTTTAAATTGTGTATTTTAAACACTATACTAAAGCCAAGCACAGCGAATGGTCATGCGCAAAAACATCCACAGTCAAATTACATGTTTTGTTGGTTCAGAGTGAAAAGTGGTGCCCAAACTTTTGCATACGTGATATAGCAATGTATACGAGGCAAAATAAAAACAACTCCCCTTGTCCCCTCCCATTAGGGGCCTAAGGTGCTGATTCTTAAACATGTGTGGTCTGCACTTACAGCCCGCTCGGTTTGATGGCTTAAAAAGGGCAATGACGTTTCAGTCTATTCCTGTCTTCATGCAACTGTAAGTTGGAGGGGGCATTACTAGACTTGGATCAGACAAGTAACAGAAAACCAGCAAGCCCACCTGCACCACCCACCTTTGATAAAAGGTGCTTTGAGGCGAACATTTTGGTCCTGTTGAATGTCGTTCAACATGCCAGACGTGTCTCACCATGAAGGAACAGATCTAAGGACAAGTCGTATTGCATTAGTACTCAGCAGGCATGTGGGCCCCATTCTACAACTCAGTGAGGTATATCAGTGAGGTCCATCCAGCACAGCCACTTAGACACCCTTGACCCCACCACACCTTTTACACAGACACTAACAAAGTCCCCTTGTATTGTTTACCTTATTCCTTTTCCACCTTATTGGGGTCATATCCACAGTAACACAGTTTCCTTGCACATTACTTCCACAATGTTGAGCAGACTGGGGCCCCTGAGAAACCTAAGCAGAGAACTACGGAAATTGGGGCAGGTATTAACTGCTCTGTTAGGCATCCCCAAACATAAGATGTAATAACACCTGCTTCCCACCCAGGAGGAGTGGTGGAGGTGTGTGTGCTTGGTCAGAGTTGGGTGGCATGGAGGGGGAGGGTATTTATTTTTAAATAGCTCAAGGACTCCGGTGATAAGCTACACAGGACGGGGTCTACAGGATGTGTTTTGTTGCTCTTTTTGCAGTGCCAATACATGATCACAACCCTCACTCAATAAAGTTACTTTATTTGTTTCTCCAGAATACCCAGTTCATGATTTCGGAGACCTGAGCTTCCAGCACCTGGAGAAAGATGACCACTTCATGCACATTTCCTTCCCACGCACAGTTGGACGGGCCTCTCAGTTGGTGTCTGGGGCCGTAAGCAGGGCCGTGGGAGCAGGACACACCTCAGTCATGCTTGGAGGAGACCACAGGTATATCATTGACCATTAATTACCTCCATATTCTTTAAATTTAATTAGTTTTAGAACATGTAGATTATTCCTAGCTAAATAACATTAATTGGCTGTGGCTGATTAGCGCTGTTTTTCCAGTTCTAATTCTGGTTTAAATTGCTACCTGAACCTGTATGAATAGATTCTCTGAAGTGTATTGACGTGAAAAGCATACCATGACGTCTTTTGTTGGGCTAATCCAAACTTGCAGTGCAGCTTTGATGCTCAGTCTAGACATAAGAGAAAAATTACATAACAAAGGTATCGCAGGAATAGCTGATATGCTGGTTTCACCCTTGCAGCTTGGCTATTGGCTCAGTGGAAGGGCACGCCCAGCAGTGTCCAGACCTTTGCCTGATCTGGGTTGATGCCCATGCTGATATCAACACTCCATTGACGTCCCCTTCTGGAAACCTACATGGCCAGTCTGTGGCATTCATGCTCAAAGAGCTGCAAGACAAGGTCAGACAGTTGCATGGCTAACCCTTCAATCTATGATTAGGCCTAATGTTATGTAATGGCTATTATGCATGTCATCTCAGCATTCAGATGCTCTTGGCATTACTTGGTTTAACAGTTGAACAACAAGCCTGGCTTAATTTTCTATATCAAGCTTTTAGACACTGTACACTATGAGATCTGTTAGCTCGGTCAGTGTCTTTTGTCTGTTTTGTTAACCAAGCTGTCTTAAATGGGACCTTTCAATCTGCTATAAACATAAGGAATTTCAAAAGGTCCAAAACGAGCCTTGGTAATAAAAAATGTTATGTATTTGAAAGGTTTGGTTCTTTATTTTTACACAAAATAACAATTAATTAAACCCTACGAACCATGCTATGCACAAATTGTCTATTATTATACAAAACGGTTGGAAACATTGGCAAGTCAATGTACAATGCAAATTTTGTGGTTACGTATGTTAGCCCGATAGCTCTTGTTCAACTCAAAAGAAGCAAGCTTTAGGCACCAAACATGCTGATCTGTATTTGGGGAAAGTGAAATACTTTATATATTTTGCCATCATCCCAGTTTTTTTGTTTATGACTTTAGATGCCAGATGTTCCTGGTTTCTCTTGGATGAAGCCTTTTCTCAACGCAAAAGATCTGGTCTACATCGGCCTGAGAGATGTGGATCCAGGCGAGCAGTAAGTAGACTATGCTCTCTCTCCATGGGGAAAAATGGGACACTTCTTTATCCCAAGCCACACTTGTCCGTTGTTTTTAGTCTGTTAGGTGCAGTAATTTTCATTGCATTCAGGAAGATCCAACAGATAATGAAAAACTTTTTCCTTTTCTCTTTCAGTGTCATTCTGAAAACCCTGGGAATACAGTACTTTTCCATGAGAGACATTGACAGACTGGGTATTCAGAGAGTTATGGAAGTTACACTGGATCATCTTCTGGCAAGGTAGCAACCAACTACGACTGCCAAACAAAACGTTTAATTACCAAATGAAATGAAACCAACCCATTTAACTAATTAGACTTAATCATGTAAAGGTGTCTGTCACAGTCAGGGTCTTCGCTGGCTTTGGTTATGGAGCTTATTAGAATTTTCCTTATGAGGAGATGGTACACATTTCTATTTAATTACCTCTCACAGAAAACAACGTCCCATCCACCTGAGTTTTGACATTGATGCGTTCGATCCAGCTCTGGCCCCTGCAACTGGAACTCCAGTAAATGGAGGACTGACCTACAGAGAAGGCATCTACATTACAGAGGAGATCCATAACACAGGTTAGTATCTGGATATGTGTGACAATGCATACTACATATTCAGTTTGAAGAAGGTAATGAATCATTAATGATTTTTATTTTGTTGCAACATATTTCTAACTAGATAAATGTATATAAAATGTACATAAAATCCTGTGAATTTCTAATAAGAGTTCATATTTTCTCCACAGGGCTGCTGTCAGCAATGGACCTTGTTGAAGTGAACCCTGTAGTTGGAGGGACGTCTGAGGCAGTGGAGTCTACAGCTAGCCTAGCTGTGGACGTTATTGCCTCGTCTCTTGGTCAAACGCGAGAGGGTGCACCTGTGGCTGTGCAGGAAATTCCTGCGCCCAAACAGGACACAGAACAGCTCAGACTGTAGAATGATGGCCTGACACTCAAAGACTTTCATGGGTGGGATGAGAGGTGGGGGTGGGTGTAAGAACAACTTGGCATTCCATAATTCCATAAATAATAATTCCTGTACTGATGTACAGGAGTGAAAGTTATCCACCACCAGAATCCCTGATCCTGCAATAGAATTGTTCCGGTGCTACAGATGCTACTATGCCATACGTTAATTAACTGAATATTCGTGCAATGACAAATTCCACAGCTTAGACTGAGAAAAAAATCCACATGCAAAAAGCAGTGTATTGGAAAAAATATAGTTCAATACAGAATTTCAATACTGTTTCCGTTGGTACACTGTATCCAGCTGAAACCTCAGTATTCTTCTTATTATTAGATGTGCAATCAACTGTGGTTAGTGAATATACTTGCTTCCTGCACCTTACATTAATTTTTTATGTAAAACATTTTTCAGGAATCGGTACTGAAATTAAGGTATCTGAATTGGTGTTTGTATTACAACAGTGTTTGGATTTGGGGATGCTAATGCATGAGATCACTAATTTATAATGAATATTGGTACATGCCCACTAACCCCTTTAGAAATGTGGATTCTGTGCAGTCCTCCAATACATGTATCCAATGAGTGGATGCCTCTAAATGAGGGTTTTTTGTTTTTTTTAAAAGTGTGTGTCTGCTTTGTTTTTATCTGCGGCAACCCATCATTTTGAACTGAAAAACAGCAGCAGATTGAGTTTTGTTTTCAGCAAGACATGTTTGCACTTTTGGACCAGACATGGTTTGAATGTATTTAATTTAGCATTGTTTGTATTTTTGTTTTATAACTGTAGGTTCTACTTGGGTGGTTTTTACTTGAACGTAGCTGTAGAAGGGCTTTTAAATAGATATCTTTTCTTTTCCTAAAACAGTTAAGTTCAAAATAGTGTCTGTGTTTGTAACTGTACTTTAAAAGTACAACCTACTTCCTTTTTTCAAAAACCATTATGTACCAGAACGTCCAGATTACATCGTCCTCATTTTTATCTATGAACTATTATTAGTACATTTTCCATGTTGTTCTGTTTGAAAAAGTATGGTGTAAATAAACTGTTTATCTGTAGTAACCTCCTGCTGGCCTTCAGTACCCGACAGCACATGCCACACGTGCAACTCCGCCTGCATCCGTTAACATTCTCATCCCAGCTGGCACTGAAAGATGTTACCATCTATAAAATCAATATAATAAAAACCTGTAGTCTAGTCCAGCTGTACTGGAGTAATATAGTTACACACCCAATATATTAGACACTTCCTGGCCTGTTGATGTCTTTAGGGGTCATTCTACTATATACAAGACAACATAATACTTCATGCTTATTTTTCCAAACTATAAAAACAGGAATATAAGCACAAGAAGTGCATCAAAGCAGATTACCAGATATTTTTTATAGACTATTACATCATCACTGAATGAAAAACAACATAGAACAGGTTTTTAACCAGTGGACACAGCAAATTTTCTTTTACTGATATTTAATAAATAATTTCAAACATGAACTTGTTTTGGCCTTGAATTTGAAACGGTGGCATACAAAACCCCTTTACTACAAAAACAGTTAGTACCAACAACCAACCAGAATATGAATTTATTGTTATTGTCACTGTTAACTGTAGTTGTAGTAGTTGGGTTTTACATACCATCATTTCTATAGTTCAAGGTTGTTTAACCCAGCATCAGAAATGATCAGTCATAATAGTATCATAATTATAATTCTTTAGTGTTATTTAATATATAAAAGTATTATTAAGGTAGTGTGTTTTGGGCTGAATTTAGGATTCTGACCTTGAATTACATTATTTACAAGTCGGTGGGTCAGTGGGTTACTGTAGGCCAGCGGCAGCTGATATAGATAGCCAGCTAATTCTACAACAACAGGTGTTTCTCACACTCCGCCCCTATCCATGTCAAAGCCTCTTGATCTGTCAAAACACCATCAAAACATGTGCATACACACAAGTCCACATGCACGCTCCACCCACCAACCTAGACCTTATGTAACCCATTATGTATGTTGATCTGCTTCTCTTTGGTAACACAGGGTGACTCAACAGCTTTGTTTAAAGGGCCGATATTATGAAAAATCTCTTTCCACATACTTTTAAAATTAATTTTAAGAAGCACAAAAGTTGTTAATTTTTTAAAACTAACCCATAAAAGCAGTTGCTCTGATGTCAGAAAAATCCATGTACTGTATATGTTTATTCAGACTACAACAGTTTAGTTCTGCTCAGTCACAATTAAGTGATTTTTTGAATGAGGCATATGACGCAGGGCAGCCAATCCAAGAGGAGCTCATTTACACAAATCACTCTTAGAGGCACAGTAACAGAAATAGCCTGTTAATTCAAAGGGATAAGAATAGGTCATGCATAGATGAAAGAGGACTGTTTTTGGTACATGAACCCACATAAAAGTCTTTTGTGAGACTCAGAATAAAACAAAACACAAGAACACTAAGATATGGCCCCTTTAATACTACATTCACATTGCCCTGAGAGGCAAATACAAAGAGTTTCTGTTAAATATTTCCTGTTTAAAAATCACTTAAACAAAGGTCAGTTCCATTGCCCTGCAAGCTATGTTATTAAATTAGTTATACACAAATAGTCAGAACATTTATGTGAAGTCCATTCGTCCCACATCCTTTCCTTCTGTTTCAAAGTCTCTTACACGCAACAGCAAAATCCAACAAGTGTGCAAATGGTTCTGTGTTGGCACGGCAAGTGCATCATCTTCCTCACTGATGCACACAATCTGGTAGACTGGAACAAAATTACAGAATACATAGCTTGTTTGAACCCATCCAGAGTCTGTGGAGATGCTTTGAGGACAAAGCAACGTCCTCACAACAACTGTCTTCATACCAATGGAGGCAGTAAAAACATTTAAAATCAGTGTGCAGTCCTTCACACCTCCATGTGTTCCAACATCTCAGAGCTTTTCACTGTCCCATCATCAGAACATAAGTCAAGGTCATAAAAGGCCAACTCAAACAGGTACGCTGCACAGTCCATAGGCTAGGTGCTCCACGTCAACGCTCATCATCCTGCATCTTCAAAAAGAGAGAGAAAAGAGAGCGAGCGAGGAAGAGAATGAGAGAGAGAGAGAGAGACAGAGAGAGAGAGAGAGAGAGAGAGAGAGAGAGAGAGAGAGAGAGAGAGTGTGTAACTCCATGCTGGAAGTCCAATCTTTCCAGTGGTTTCTAGTGTCTGAAGAACTTGAGGTAGACCACAGCTCCCAGTATGGCTATCTCCATAATGATGATGACACCCAGCAGCAGCTTATTGGTCATCAATCTGGCGAGACAAACAAAGCAGAAGTCATGTACACATCATCGTAATACAAGAGTAATGTGGTACAGTTCGGAACACTGAGTGCTGAAGTCGCGCAATTAGATAATCTAGTAATCTAGTAACTTAACCCTTTAGATCCCTTCCTCTCCTCACACCTTTTCACAAATTACATATTTATAGACCACAAAAAGTTAAATCATAAACATATTTAACAAGACAGCAAACTAACTGACATCAACTGAGAATAGACAGTCATTAACATTAATGTCTAAGGTTTACTGAGCTACAAAAACCATTTGTCATTTCCATATAGCAGAAGGGATATAAACCGGTCAACTAACCAGTTTAGCCGATACATACAAGCTACGAAAAACTGGCATTAAACAGTGAATATGAAACATTATGATCAAAAATAGGATTTTACTGACTCATCCAATTCAAATAATAATGACCAACATTCTTCAGTTTCAGGTCAGATTTCTGTCTCTGTATCTGATACACATCATACTGGAACACACTGCTGAGCACTGAACATTATTTGTACACAATTAATATTAATATTGTAAATGGTGATATGTGTTTGGATAATCATCCCCAGACCTCTCTTCATGGAGGCTGGTAATACATTACAGTTACCATCAAATATGCTCAAAAACGTGGTTTGGCTCATTTGATAATCCATTAGATTACATCAGGAACTGCTGAAAACGTGCAAAAACATATAATGTGTGGAGGAATCAAAGTGAAATCTGAAACCGAACCCATGTTCGTCTAACCAGATCACAAAAGCTCATGTATTGTTTTACAAACAAAACAAATCTTGATTGTATTTATTGCTTTCTTGTTTGTTTGTGTCTATTATAATGTTCATTTGCTGGCAGAAATTCTCTTATTGCTCAGATAAATGCCTTATAAGCCTAAGACATTTGCACACAACTGTTTGCAGAACTACAATTTATCAAATAAATCTTGTAAACGCAGCAAGCACCCGGAGTCCAATAGCAATTTCTTATTTAACATGCAATTTAATCAACCTTTTGGAACAAGCGTACTTATAGTGTAGAAGACTAACTGCTAAAAGGGCATCACTTATCTGTTGCAGATGATGTAGAATTATTCAAATCAATAATTATTATTTATCATTAATTGATATATGATAAATATATTGATACTTGGCCCCAGAAGGACATAAAATGAAAAGTATTCACCCACACACACACAGCTGCTGTCCTATTAAGAGTAGGTGAGTGTAAGTGACTACAGAGTGGCTCACCGTCGGGACATGGCTCTCAGGATCTTCCTGCTGCGACTCAGGTTCTCCCCGGTGTTCACCAGCTGAGAGAGAGGAGAGAGAAAGCAGATTAATGACGCGCTCTTCTTGCCCTGGAACATGCTAAACATAAATCTCAGATTAACTCAGCTCTGATGACCTCCTACAACCAACAACTCTCTCCTTACCTTACCTCCTATCTGTCTAAACATTTGTCTATTTACCCATCTAGTTGTCCTACCTACCTATCTATCTATCCATCTGTCTGTCTATATAGCGATCCATTTAGCCATTCATATACTACTAATAATAATAATATAAATAATAATAACTGCTATTATTATTAAGAGTAGTAGTAGAATTCTAATTATTATTTACCATTATTATTATAGTAGTAGTTTTATAATAAATACTATTAATTTGCCCAATCAAAGAGAGATCAAAATACAGAGACAGCAGGTTCAGTCCTCTGTGATGCCACAGATATCCATAGACGGACGCCAAAGGGAGCCCAACTGGCTTTGCTCTTTGGAGCTCTTTTTGCTCTTTGCTTTCCCTCTCTGTGACGCTTGCTAGTATCTGTAAGTTCTGTTCTGACATAACAGAACTGGTGGTTGGTGATCTCCTCCAAGCGTGTTGAGCTGCCTAATGATATTGTAACATGCAGTGGCGCTTCATGTGTCTTCCATCCTCTTAGTTTTGGTGGCATCATGTAATAGGAATCCGAGCCAGTGGGTAGGATTGAACTTGACTAAACTGGGGAGTTCATAAATATATATAAAGATTTATAAAAACAATTCTCACCCTGTCTCTGGTTCGGTCAAGCTGCTCTCTCTGCTCGCCCAGCTCCTCGATGACATCAGTGCCGATCTGGTCTGTTTCAGCTGCGATGCGCTGGCTGCGCTCAATGCTTTGTGAGGCGTTGTTCAGAGATTCTGTGCCTTGGATGAGCAAAGCCCGCTGGGCCTGCAACTGAGTCTGAACACACACAAACAAACACAAATACACATGCACACAAAGCACTGTAGTCAGGGGGGTGCTTTTTCTACAGTCCTCGTTAAGCGGTATCACAAATTACATTTATGGCATTTATCAGACGCTTTTATCCAAAGCGACTTCCATTCCCTAACTACAGGGGACAGTCTCCCTG
>JBBJLR010000153.1:19282190-19295083 GCA_037577145.1 Brachypetersius gabonensis
TATTCATACCCCAGGCAAATTTTCACTTAAAGTTGATTTTGTTCAACCAGCAAGTCATATTTAGACGGGAAATGACATAGGTGTATGCAAAAAGTATGAATACTTTTGGACATGCCACTTTTTGCATAATTGTACATAAAAGCTGAGAAATGTTTTTTTCCTCAACGATGTCTTTAGTACATCATTGTATTATGTTTTTGCATACATCTATGTCATTTCCCATCTAAATATGACTGCTTTTTGAATAAAATCAATTTTAAGTGAAAATTTGCCTGGGGTATGAATAATTTCGAGGCTCACTGTATATAGATATAGAGAGAGAGGATCCCTTTAATACACACAATAGTTGGTAAGGGTGTATTCAGTGGTATAACATATATAAAGATATAAGCAGGGTGCAAAGACACACACACACAAGAGATATATTTTGATGAATAATAGGCACAGCACACTTCACCTTGTCCTTTGAATGTTTCTCAAGGACCTGCAGCCAGAACCAGGCCAGTCTGTGAGGGCTTCCTAATGTGTCCCACCTACAAATACACAACACAAGCAATTATGTTCACAGTGTTTCCCCACACAGACTTTACCCAGATATATTAACAGCTGCCAAAGTACATGTAGACTTTGAAGAACATGTGTAAACAGTGGATCTTCTCCTAACTGTGTAACTGCTATCTTACTTTGGTAGTAGTTCTATGAAAGAAAACAGCAACGATCCTGCTCTTTAGGTTATGGCAGTAAGAATGACAAACTTTACCTAAGTTACACCCTTTTCATGCAGTTATATTTTGCATATATATTCAAAATATATTTTAAGAGATATGGTATAGGAAAGGGTAAGAGAAACATAAGTTGAGGTGGGGTTAGATCTGTGAAGTTAGTGTAAAAAAAAGAATCATAACATTGTGATGGAGATCACAGGCATTTGACAGGCTGACCATTTTTGAGGCTGCATTTTGAGCACTTTCCGCCACATACGACCACAAGCTCATTTCAGACTCGTGTGAAACACTGACGGCCGCGAAAAGCATAAGATAAATTAAACAGCCAGTTCAACTGAAAACGGTTTTGTTTACTCTCATGTGACACACTTTGAGGTGTGACTGTATCATCATCAGACCCAAGCTACTGGTGTTGAACAAGGGGTCAACCTTTCGCTGCTTTAACCGGAGTAATAAATAGCCTTGCTGTCCGTTTCCTACACATGAGCTGCTTTTACCATGGCTGCATTAAGATGTCACCTTAGCACTTCTACAGCAAACAGCAGAAGAGTTATATTCAGTAACACACTTGACCTTATGCCCCTACATGAGATATAACACATTCTGTATTGGTTTTGAACACAGTGATGAACGATGGGCTATAATACATTTTCTAATCTCATCTCCCTTTCAGAAACAATTAACATTAGGGGGAACAAAACTAAGTAATGCAACCTCTTTACATAAAATAAGGCATATCATAACTATAATTATGAACTACATATGCATATCTGATATTATAATCAGCTATTTGTCCCTGTATGTGCCATAATGACAATCATCAGTTATTGTTATTTGTCCAGAAACTGATGCACTGGTATTGAAATGTTGGACAAGGCCACACAGCCGACTTACGCAAGTGGGTAAGGATGCGTGATGATGGCAGTGATGATGTCACTGGGGTCCCGCGGGATGTCGCCAGTGGCCTGGCAAAGCTGCTGGACACACGCAGCTGCCAGCTCCCATTCTCCATGCTGTAAACAGAGCATGAAGAAGCCAAAGAGGTCCTGTCTGGAGCTTGCTTCCTCATGGCCAAACGGGTGCATGATGGCACGCGTTCCGGTTAGGGCTCAGATTGCGCAGATTACTGGCAAAGGCAATAAGAGTACCTCATCTGTATTAAAATAAAGAAAGGGAAAGGAAGCAGGGAAGTAACGCAGTAAGTAAGGTTTAGCTATTACAGTTCCCGGAACGCACAAAATCTTTTTGCAACAATGTTAAAACATGCAAAACCAGAACTTACTGTTCCAAAATCTTCTCAACAGGTACATCTGTGGTCTAAATCACAATCTGAACAAAACAGCATTATAAAGATTTGTGTATGTGTACATACTTATGGTACATCCCTCACTTCAGTCTCTCATTTACAGTCTTTTATGAAAATCACTGTTCACTGAAATCACAGTCATCAAAATAGGACACATTAAATCAGAGATAAATGAGTACAGAAGGAGTTTTCTGCCATTTTTAACAGTTAGATAACCCCGCTCCCTGGTGTTTGACTCTTAGTTCAGGCAGGTGTACAGGTAGGACTGCAAACGTGGCATTTGTCCACTATATTTATTTGAATACAAGAATTAAAGAATAAATCAAAAGAACAGGAGAGCAAAAAACTAATTTTTCACCACTTTAAAGAGACTACCTCACATTTTTTGTCTTTATTTATTATTTATTTGTTCTCGTCTCTGTGTGAGTTGCAACATAAGCAGTTTGCTAGAAGATCAATAAAGTTTTCTGATTTTGAAAGATGTCTCTTTGATAATTCAGTGAAAAACAGATTGGATTATTTCTAAATAGATTTAAATGTATTCTAGTTCTTATTGTACAAGACAACTTGATATGAATTTGGCATGAAACTGTTAATATCCATAGCCTTCTATATCTTTGCATTTAAAAAGGTTGTTTAGTCCACAGCTGATTGTAAAATCATTCTGAAGCCATTTCTAATAGAAAGTATTAACAAGGAGATATGGAGACAGCCTGAATGCACAGTCTTCTCTGGCGGGCAGCTTTCTTATGACATGACAGAGGAATATGCCAGAAAACATGTTTTTGTTGCGGAAACAGAGACTAAACTCTTGAATATAAACCTCTTGAATATGCTGAGAGCCACCACTCTGGCTATAGCACAAGTTACTCCATAAACTGGATTTAATGACACAGCAGAACTGATTGAAAGGTTAGTTAAAGCTCTAAGGAAGGCTGGACCTTCCTAAAATCACATTACTTCTCCACAGGTCTTGAAGCACAGCACGAAAATGAAAGTGCTCAGCTCCACCTTAAACTGCCCGGGAGAGTGAGTGTAGAGGCACGACTTCAGGTGAAATATTCAAATAAGAAACAAAAAATTAAAGTAAACACAGACTGCATGACATACCTCAGCATTCCAGAAGGTCTGTCGTCTTCCAGTATTGCAGAAAAATGTGTGTTTAGAAACTCGCTCAGTTTCTCCCGGTCCGTGTTGAAGCTCTTCAGTGTTTATGTCCTGAACATCAGCTGCTCAGCCATGAGTCTAGAGACGGACTGTCATGTGACCATAAACCTACTGCACTTCAATGACGTCACAGCGCTGACAAAATAAAAGCAGCCTTTTTGTTTTTATCAGAATAGTCCACCAAAAATCCTTACCTGCATCTCAAGCGCTTACATGTTTATTCATCTATTCATCTACAATGAAATATTCAGATATTTATTTAAAAAGGTTTAAAGTATAGTGGCCCCTTAACAGTCACACGTGAACGCATCACACAATGTAAAATTCTTTCTCTGTGTTTAACCCACTTACAACCGTAGACAGCTTCAAAAACCTGTTTAAAATTAAACACCAGTCATTTTAAAGAATGCACAGTGACAAAATAACTAGAATTTGTCAATATTTTTGAGTAGAGATATTTCGGCCGTCATATGATCAGAGAATCTACTGATATTAAGCTCTTTTTTTTAACATGAAGACAATCCCCATAGTGTCACATATTGTATATTCTTATTCAGAAAATTTACAGCAAAATGATTCGATTTTAGTCACAATTAGAATAGAGACGCAATGGAAGACTATTCAAATAAACTGAGCACACCAAAGATGGCAAAGTCCTAACTGGCCCACGTTTCCGTCATCTATAAAAAGGTTTTAATGTCACGCTGCAGCCTTGTCCGAATAAAAAGGAGCAGAAAGAGACACAGGCGCAGACTGCAATACTGAGGGTGGTTTATTTACAACACAAAGCAAAACAAGAAAATAGGCACGATAGTCAAACACTAAGAAAATGCAATATAAGGAAAATGACACAGGCCGGGCATAAGTGAAGGTATGCTCTCATAACTAAAACCAAGGTTTAAGCAGCTAATATACCAAGGGAACGGAATTAAAGACCAATGGGAAGACAGACAACAATAAGGGGAAAACTCAGACCGGCTGTGAGAAGGGGGAGAAATTTGGTCCGTAAACAAATGCTGACGGATATCATGACATTTAATGTCTGAAAACTTAAGTAAATTACATTATATAGCAAATACAGCAGTGTTTGACATGTTTAAAGGCTTCATGTCCTACATTGTTTTTGCAGTGGATGGGTAGCCTTAAAACCGGCGCTGCTGCATTAGTATTAGGATCAGGATGTGTAAAAAAAATAAATAAAAACACTTTGAAGAGATATATGTATATATGCATGCCGTTCTATGGTTGAGCTCTTTCTTCCTCTGCCCTGATTTTATATCTGCCCTTACTCGAAAAGCAAAAACATGAAAAAAAAAACTATCTTGGAAACCTGTTATCTGTGACTGAAGAAATCATTGAGTGTCTGTGTTTTAAACATTCTGAATTGATTACTGGGGATCCTCCTGCTTTGCTCTTCTCCAGTCCTGATGATCATCTGACGCACTTTGAGGTAGCATTGGCAGAATCCGTGTGTGATTGCAGATAAAGGAGGAAGTCTGCAGCCGTGTCAGATAAAAGCTGTTTTTGTTTCACATGTTAAACCGGCCCTGATCACATGTGCAGCATTAACCCTGTGGAGGATAATTATGCCCCCTGTAGCTGTAGTGTTTTTCCTGTATCTGTTAGTGACAGCAGAGCAATGAGTCCCCAGTGACTCACCCCACTTTTTTTTATCTAAAAAATAGTATAGTTGAAATGATTATATAAAAAGCACAAACTAAGCAGTGTGAATTAGATAATAATACTAATAATGCAATAATGCTGTTGTCAGGTTGTTATTACGGCATAACTGTTGTCATCTTATGAAATGTTATTTCATTCATGCAAAGACATTCGTTTTTTAGAAATACAAATATAATAACAATACTATTACTACTACTACAAATAATAAAAATATATTATATATGGCTGAATGAGTTCAGTGTGGAAGAACTTAACTGGCCACACAGAGCCCTGACCGTAACCCCATCCAACACATTTGGAATGAACTGGACCGGAGATTGCCTTCTCATTCAACATCAGTGCCTGAACTTATAAATGCCCTTCAGAATCCGAATCAGGAAACGTTACTGATCCTGGAGGAAATTGCTTAAACGCAAGGAAAAATGAACAGAATAATGAATGGACACGAATTCCCACAGAAGCCCACAGAATTCCCAAAATCTCATGCAAAGTCTTCAAAGAAGAGTGGAAACTGTTGTAGCTGGAAAATGGGGATCAAACATGTATTTGAATGCAGTGTCATTAAAGTCCCTGTTGGCGTAACAATCAGGCGTCCCAATACTTGAGTAGCTGAAGGCAGGAGGCGGAGTCTGTCCGAATTCAGGTGGGGAAAAAACAGCGTGTGACGGTTTCCAGGGAAACGCAGAGGCGCGAGGCTGCCAAGGCGGGGCTGTCGGCTCGCGCGGAGTGCGATCATAAATTGGAGGCTGCTATTGTCATTATAAAATCCAGGATTTAATTAATTAACCACAGTAATAAATAATCCAGCCTGGGCGAACATGACGGACGCGGATAAAACACGGCAGGTCAGTAAGAGGCTCGTGCTATCTCTGTGTTCAGATGTGTAGGAGTAATAATATTTAGTCAGAGAAATGTTCGCACCATCATTTTTCGCAATTTAGTCTACAGTGCATAGCTGTACATCAGGCTGTGTCTTTTTTGAGTTTAGACATTGTGCATCATTGCCCTTGTCAAAATGCCAATGCATGACATTCATCATTGTCTGACATTGAAATACGCAAACCTTTGCAGATGATTATTTTTAGTCCAGGATGCAAAGCTGCTGTCGTGCAAGGCCCTTTGTTGCTCTGCTTTCTAAGAACGGCTGGTATTTTAGCTTTAAAGGCTTTAGAACAGGTTGCAAATGAAAAAGCAGACTGTACTGCAGTGCAGTGTCTTCAGCTGGGCTTTGCCTTTGTCTGCAGGAGGAGGATTATGTTGGGGAGATCAAAGGGGGACTGCGTCCATCTATGAGACTGGTAGTGATGGGCATTGTTCACAAACAGCCTAAGAGGTAATGTACCACTAACACACACACACACACACACACACACACACACACACACACACACACACACACACTCACACCTGATTCTCTGTCTCTAGCTGAGTGTCAAAATACTCAAGGGATAAATTGCTTGCTCACTATGACAGTGCTCTATATGTTCAATAAACATTACTGCACAATGTTGCCAAAAGGGTGCCACCTGGGACTTCATTGCTTATATTATGACCGCACAGAGAGACGAACAGTTTAAAATATAAAATCTAAATAAAATCAAATGATGTGATATTAATACTATAGTTAAATAACTTATACGTGAATTACTAATAACACGAATGGCAGTTTGACGTCTGTTATTGCACGCAATAGAGATCCGTAGTAGATAAATAATATTGACATAAGTAATGATTTTGCACATTACAAGACTGTTGCATAATAAGATGTTGCACATAATGAAATGCTTTAACGGCCATTGAAAAAACTTCACATGATACTGCACCTGAGGTATAGAGATTATTCGTTTCTTATGTTACGTAGTTTACTAGAGGCCAGGGACTATTCGTTTCTACTGCCCCCAATAACTCTCCTCAGCGGCACACCCAGTGGGCCTCTTCATTACACACAGCAGGGTCAGACCATAAATAATGCAGCAGCAATTGTGAAGTGAACAAAACATGACAAAGCAACGGCAGTTCTGCCATTATCTTGTGGTGAAACTTGATAAAGAACAAAACTCAAGCAACCTCATAAGTATTACTTATGCAGTCCTATAACTATCAGGGGCGATTTTGTTTCACTGTGTTTGTGGGTAGTGATGTGTTTGCATGTTCCTCCCTCTCAGGTGGAGGTAGCTAGGACAGCTGGCCACTGGCTATCAAGCTCAGGGGTGCAAATTACAGAGGGGAAAGGGGGAGATACACCCCCCTTTACTGAATTAATGAAGGTTAAACAATACCAATTTCAGATTTTAGTTTCTAAAACAATTTACTTCTGACACTGCAGGGCTCCAGGTGGTGACTAAAATTGTTACCAATTGGTTCCTAATGGTTTTTGTCTGGAGACATGCGTTGTTAAAGGTACCTGGGTAATATATTAATCAATATAGTAAATATAATTCAAGGGCGGCTTGCTGCCCTTTATTTATATAGGCCTAATGACAGTAATGTTACCTAATCATTCAAAATTATAAATTGTAGTTTGTTTTATTATGATCCTTTTGCAAAGATAGGCTGTTAAAATCCAAATGTAAAACTTTGTGTACTTTACAACTGACTTGCAAGCATTTGACTGGCATAATCCTACATTAACATTTGTTAATGTTTGCTTCGTTGATTATTCCTGTAGGCATCAGTTGTCATTGCACTTGTCTATGGTGTTTAAGCTTTTCAGAGTGACTAATGTTGCACCCTAAGTATGATCTTGCACAGATGGGAGTTAGCAGCGTAATGACAGAAACGATACAATAATAGACAATACAGTAGTGTAACAGTATATTGTTAATGCGGTGTAATTTGAAACAATACGATTAAAAGACAAGACAGGAATGTAACAGTAGCATGAATGGGATGAAATAATATTGCACGTATGATATTGTACAAGAGGCAGTTTAACCACATTAAGTGAGTGTAAATTCTAAACTTCAAATCAAATAACAGTTGTGGCAGTAAACAGTAGGTAAAGTGCACATGCCACATATTTGACCAAGTTCTGATGGCCTGTGGTATGAAACTGTTAGTTTCGCAGAGACTTCATAGGATTTTCCTTGAAAGCTTTATGCAGATTTTATGAACGTAACACTTCAAGTGTTACCCAGATTCAGTATACCTAGATTTCTGTTGTATTCCTACCCTGTTCTGTTAGACTTGGATGGCAGTTAAACTCAGTGAACGTAAAGACAGGTAATAGAAATGTCACATACTCATAAATGATAAAATTATTTACAATGATATTAGGCAGGACAGCCCAGGGCGATCTCAGAGTTGTGGGAGGAACTATGCCTTTCGCCAGCAACTATTGCCAGCGTGGGAAAAGAGCAAATCCCATGAAGAACACGTTGGCCAACTGCTGTATGAGATTCCAGGCCTACACTTTTATCCTTATTTGGGAAATGAAAGGAATACTTGTTTCTTTTCAGTGATGGCGGAAGAAACATGGGCGTTTATTGTACGGCATGAATATAACAAACATTTCTGCCATGCTTCCACCTCTACTGGTAAAGCGACCACTTTTTGCTTTAACACTGAGCTTTTCACAGCTAATACTGCATACCAGATGTATTCTTGTCCCATGGCATTATCCACACACATATATTTGGTAATATGAATAATAATAATGTTTTATAAATATAGCACTTTTCACAAGCTCTTGATCACTAAAGAGTAACCCAAAAATTACTATATGGAATAAAGTTAGGTACGTTTATTAAAAGGCCCATAACGTGATAATTTAACATACATTAGTTTGAAAGTCACAGTAACGGAAAAAGTGGTAAAATGGTCAAAGTAAAGGAAATGTAAAGTAAAAATCAATTATGAGAGTTTTTGATAAACATACATACATTTGATAAAACCATATAATTAGACGTTTCACCCCACATGAGGTTCTAAATTAAATTCTTGAAAAGTAGGATATAGGTCCTTTAGATTAATTCATAACTTTAATGTCCAGCAGAGGGCACTGTTGTACAAACTGTAATTCTCTGAATTTTCACTTCTCAAGATTCAAGATTCTTCGTAACATACATTGTTATAAAAGTAAAATCAATTGTGAAACGAACCATGAGTCAACCTGTAGGACTTTGAAATACAGTTATCAAATCAAACTTTGTATTGAAAAAACACACATTACAGGGACTTTATAGCCAAAGTTAAATCCAACTACTACATGGGTGTAATCAGTTCTAATAAGGGTAACACCAAGACTTCACTGTTTTCACTGTTTAAGAATATCATCCAACCCCCAAACTCCCTACCACCTCACCTTTACTCATCTGCATTTTGTAACTCCCTCATGTCATTCTTTGCTGAAGAAATCCAGAATATCCACAATCTATCCCCAGTATCATACCTGAACTTCCTTCATCCACTCAATTCTTTTCCTCCTTCCAGCTCCCCACCATCTCAGAAATTTCAGATCTCATTTCCAAACCATCCACTTGTCAGCTAGATCCCCTCCCCACAACTCTTGTTAAAGCCTGTCTTCCGTCTCTAGTCCCTCTTATCTCTGTCATCATCCACTGTTCTCTCTCACCACTGGAAGTGTTCCTGCATCCTTCAAAACCGCTGCAATAACCCCAATATAGAAAAAAACTGGTGCTGATCCAACCAACTTCAATAATCTGCGTCCCATTTATAATCTTTCCTTCATTTCCAAAATTCTCGAAAAAACTGTAGCTATTCAACTCCACTCTCATTTGTCTCATAATAACCTGTATGAACAGTTCCAGTCTGGTTCCCCCCCCCTTCATAGCACAGAAACTGCCCTCATAAAAGTTACCAATGACCTCGTCATGGTAACATGATTCCTGTTTACACACCATCCTCATCCTCCTTGATCTAAGTGTGGCCTTTGACACCATTTGTCCCACCACCCTCAATAGATAATCCTCCATTGGTATCACTTACACCTCCTTAGACTGGTTCTAATATTATCTCTCCTGTCAACCTCAGATAATTCAGCTCAAATCTCTCTCATCCCAGCCTTCCCCTGTTCTTCTGATGTGCTTCTGATGTTCTGGGGCCCCTCCTCTTCACTATTTATCTCCTTCCTTTTTGCAATATCTTTTGTTTCCACTGTTTCCAATCAGTTCCAATACCTTTCCAATCAGTTTCCACTGTTACACGGATGACCTCCAGCTCTATCTTACCAGTAAACCCACTTCCAACCTACTGCCCTCCTCCCTTACTGACTGCCTGAAATAAAAACCTGGTTTTCCTCAAAATTCCTCAAATTAAACTGTAACTCATTACCACCCATCCTCAGAAACATCAGTTCCCTCTCACTTTTCAAATCCAAACTCAACCCCATCAGTTGAAGCTCGCATTTTGTCTTTAACTTATTTGCATTGTCCAATTTTACCATTTTTATTTTTGTCTGTTTATTTTCTGCTTTTGTTTTTTTTGTTGTTGTTTATCGGGTGTCAAAAAAACATTTCCAGTGATTTTTCACCCATGTTTAAAGACCTTTGTCCTCTGTTTCTCCCTGCAGTATGGTGGTGTCGGTGTCCTGCCCGTCTCTAGGTGAGGGGGAGGAGGAGGAGGAGGGCGACGTGGGGATGCAGCTGACAGTGAGCTTCCCAGAAAAGGCTGTGCGGCGTAACTCCCGAATGGCTGGAAAGTGGGGAACCTCTGAAACCGCTTTGTCTTTCTTCCCTTTTGCTGCCGGAGAGGCTTTTAAGGTGAAGAATTCCTAATACACCTAAAACTGCCCTCTTTATTCATACAGCAAACTTTAGCAAACTGTAACATTTTCATACAAACCAGGCTTGTTTTAATAGATGTGTGTAGGTGTCGAACGCAGAAATGAGGCCCCACTGCTTTTTCAAAACATCAGTATAATTTAGTAGCTAGAAATAGAAGAAGTCATCCCCAGGGGGTTTTGTGTGAAATGGGTAATTGTAGAGAAAATTCCTTTACAGTGGTGCTGAATACCCATTTTATTTACTGTTCAGTCCCATGAATGTGACACTGTAGATGGTCCATATAATCTGTGTGTTCATATGGAAGTCTTTATATGGTTATATGTTTATACAGGCCACAAACAACGTTTCAGACAGCAGTGTTTTCATAACCATTTTATGTAGTAACTTTGTTTGAAGGAGCTTTTAGTGGTCTGGTTCCATTCACCACCACTATTAAATGTGCAGAGCCTCTCTTTCTCTGAATAGAATAAAATAGAATAGAATGTCCTTATTGTCACTGTTACAGGAGCAATGAAAAAACATTTACATTTACAAATGTACATTCCAGAGGGCAGGGGGTGGGGAAGTGAGTGTCCAGGGTGTGAGGGATCTTTAATGATGTTCTCTCTTTTAAAGTTTTTTTCTTTCTTTCTGTATCTCTCTCTCTCTTTCTCTCTCCCTCAGATGGAGATTGTGTGCGAACACCAGCAGTTCCGTGTGCTGGTGGATGGTCAGCCATTGTGTGGATACACCCACAGAGTGACCCAGCTAGCATCCCTGACTTCCCTCCACGTGGTTGGGGACGTGCAGCTCACCAAAGTCGCCTGATATTGGTCGTTGCCATGACAATGCTGTCATATCTCTAGTAACTCCTCCTTTTATTTTTAACCATATATATGAGCTATGTTTTTTTAATATACAGTACTATATATACTCATGACTGGAGCTCCATCTGGAACTTCTAGTGGTCAGACACTTCCATAACTAGCTGTACAGTTCAAAGATAGGGTACAAAAATATTTTCTCTGAATATCACTCACTGATTTTCTCACTGAAAGGGACACTCTGGTCAGAACTGAAATTTTGGTTTGAATGCTGGTTAAAGCCACGTTTGTTCACTTATTTGTTTTGCTAGTTACCTCACTAGCTAATCTTGTTTTATTAAAACTGTACTTCTAAGCTAAATAACTTAACAACATTGTAACTTTGAATAACTGGCTTAACATCTTTGTTACAATAGTGTGTATTCTTTAAGCAACCAAAATTATTTGTAAAATATTGCTAGCAATTGCTAGCAATCGAAACAGATTTGTTAGCATATGTATCACTGGCTAGCAATCAGATGCATGTTGTTTACTGAAGTAAAAGAACATTTATAAAAGAAAACGCGATTCAGAATTCAGAATTCAGTACAAACTACATCTGAGAGTTCCAAAGATATGCTGTAGAATGTTACACAATATGACAAATAACATTACATGCTACTGTTCTGCTGGAATGCTCCTTTAAGTGAGTGAGTTGAGTTTTGAATGTGTTGATATTCAAAACAACACCAGCATGTCTCTACAAATATTCAAAAACTCTATGACTAAGAATGCATCTTTTGTTTAAATCGTGAGCTGACCCCACAATGCTAAGATTTTTAGCCTTACAGCCCACTTTATTCGAAGCTCCTGTGCACAGTCAGAGGCTCTAGCCCATCCTTTAGCCCCTGATCAGGGGTCAGGGTTCCTCTTGGCTGGGTACTTTTGGTCGTGGGCCACTCTTGACCTAGCAGTAATGTCACTGGGCCTGATACACTCGTACTAACACCACACACTATAATGTCAGTATCACAGTATTGTGCTGAGAGTAGATCACTATCCAATTAAAATCTGTTAGAAACAGACCCGGAATGGGGTGCAGACAAGACTGCTATGTTTTACCCCCTTTGTTTAGTTGAGGTTATAATGTAGTTGGTGCTTATAAAGCGCATGGGGGTCTCTAATAAAGTGTTTTAGTCATTTTGTTGAATGTGTTTTTCTACATTTCATCACAAATGTCAACGTGAAGGAGGCGACTCTCCTCGAATGTGTGCTACTACCTGCCGCTGAATTGGCATGACAACAGAAGTGCCTTCACGAGTGTGTGCGGCCAAGCTTTCCCGTTGAAAGAAGTAAACGAGTGATTTGAGTGATCTGAAAAATATCAGAATGATCTGAGTGGGCAGCACGTGCCTCTCTCTCTCTCTCTCTCTCTCTCTCTCTCTCTCTCTCTCTCTCTCTCTCTCTCTCTCTCTCTCTCTCTCTC
>JBBJLR010000153.1:19299430-19344639 GCA_037577145.1 Brachypetersius gabonensis
TTTTATGACTCATTCCATATTTTCTTAACTGCGGAACATGCTGCTACTCAAATATGTTCTGTCAACTCAGATCTTTATTATATATTTATAGTATATTAATATAATTTACCCATTTGCACATACCACAGATTCATAGATTACTATATACTGTCTGATTGCACTGCTTGTCTTGCACAATGTTTGTGTTGTGTGTCTATATCCACTGCAGATCCAGAGCTCTCGCCATTTCGTTTATCCCTGTATACTTGTATATGGTGAAATGACAAAGTTCACTTTGACTTTGACTTTGGAAGTCGCATTGGATAAAAGCATCTGATAAATGCCGTAAATGTAAATGGAATGGCTTGAGTAGTTGCTGCACATGGACATAGACCAAACAGGTTTCATTAACTGTTGCACTGGATAACCTAAACTTGAAGAAAAAGACAGACATTTATTACACTGTACTATAATATTAGACCAATTTGATTTGTGATCCTTTCTTGCTATTTTTTCCTCCCAGTTTAGTCACATCTGCAGATTCCAAATATATTAAGAAGTTCCAACAGCAGCAACAATCTTTGCACTACTAAAAGTATTCTGTGTGTGTGTGTGTACCTTGGCATGTTCTGCTATCAGTGTTCAGATTAAATCCTGGGTTGCAAGAGCAGGAATACGAGCCTGGTAGGTTGGCACACAGCTGCTGGCAGTAACCATAGCGACACTCATCAATATCTGGATGGGAGACAATGAAACAGTTTGCACTGATTTCTGAGAATAGAAGCTTAAATTGCTTGTTAGCTAAATCAGCCTTTCAGCTTCTAAAATAAATTTTTTTTAACAAACCAGTTATGTGTAGCTAAGGCGGTATAAACAATGGACAGTTTCCAGAAAATAAGCTATAATAATAGAAATGTGCATTTCCTGAAGGAAACGCTATGGTATTTCTGGTGGTTGATGGGTGGTTGGTATAAT
This sequence comes from Brachypetersius gabonensis, assembly GCA_037577145.1. Lineage (NCBI taxonomy): Eukaryota > Metazoa > Chordata > Actinopteri > Characiformes > Alestidae > Brachypetersius > Brachypetersius gabonensis. The sequence continues at coordinate 19,300,385 of JBBJLR010000153.1, forward strand.
GTCCCAGATGTGCAGCAGGGGTTAGTGATTACTTGGATTGTGCTAGGTGATTATCACCGTATTCTAGGTGGTTGCTAAGGTGTTCCTAAATGGTTGCTATGGTATTTCTGGTGACTGCTATAGTGTCACATTGCTGATTTGATGTTTGTGTTTGTCCCAAGCTTTGTGTTTGTCCCAATAAGTGGGATACAAACTTTTGCTCAGTATTCATACTACAGAATAAAAACAGAAAATAATGGCTGCTATGCAGAACCACATGTCTGATTGAAAAGCTGCATACAAACACACCATTCCTGAACAGTACAGACTTGGAATGGTGTTGATATCACATCAATTACTTATGATAAATGGCTTCATTTCCCAAAGCTGAGCAGCAGATTTGTAAAACCTTGCACATTCCATTCAGACAATAAAGCTCTTGTACTTGTTGAGAATGTTACAAAATCTCACATATTCTGTCTGTTTGTTTAGTTTCTTATTTGTTTAGACTGTTAGGGGCCTGCATGGTGTAAACACAGGCCAGAGGAAAAAGTGGGTCCCCATGCGGACACCTGGGCTTGAATCCAATGGAAAAAAAATCTCAGCTCTTGGTTCTGCTTGAACATGTTTTTCAATGACATACACACTGTTCTCAACAACTGCCTTGAAACTACGTGTTGACTCTTTTCCACATTTTCTTTGCCATGACAGCACTGACTGACTGGCTTCTGGTACTCACCCTGGCACTGACCAGCCACCAGCCAGTAGCCCTCCGTACAGGAGCAGGTGTAACCGCCCGGTGTGTTTATACAAACCTGCGTGGGGTTGCACTGATGAGATTGTGCCTCACACTCATCAATATCTGGAAAAGAAGAAAAGAAAAGAGCAAAAAGGGCAAAAAGAGAAGAGAGGAGAAACAGAGATGAGAAGTGTAAGAGAAGGAAGCAAATGAAAAAGAGCAAAGCAAAAACAGATGCGAAGAGAGGAGAAAAAGAATAAAAGACAAGACAAGAAGACATGATCAAAAGTAGAGAATAAGAGAGAAGGTGAGAAAAAGAGGAGAGAAAAAAATAAGGGAAGATAAAAAGACAAAAACGAAAAGAGAAGTATGGAGAAGAAAGGGGAGATGAGGAAAGGAACAGAAGAGAAGAGAAAAGAAGAGGAGAGAGGAGAGGAGAAGAGAAGAGAAGATGACAAGGGAAGAGAGGAGAAGAGAAAACGAAAGGAGAATGAGTAGATAAAAAGAGAGAAAGAGAAAAAAGAAAAAATATTACAAAGATATTATTAAAGATGTCCATAGATAATTATAAGTCACACAATGTCAGAAACCACACAAACATGTCTTAGATAACTGACCTAACCCTAACCTCCATGCAGTTTGGGGCAAGTGTGGTTCAGGATGATTCAGGCTTGCAGTTTTTGGTTATATACTTCTATTATTTAGCCACATGAGCCTTGCAGCTACAGTGCAAAAAACAAAATAAGCAGACATCAAACTGTCTTGTGTGTTCATTCCATTGAGCTACACAAGTCTTGTCTATAATTTTTTAAGTAGAAGTAGATTCCAGACAGGACTCACATTGTTGTATTCCAATGTTAAACTTTGTTTACCCCTCCCCATCTCAAATGTAGTTGACAAGACAAGGCATGTTTGGCTACACGTCTTCATATGAAATAAAGAGAGCCCAGGGCCAACTGTATTTGGAACAGAAAGCTCAGTAACAGATATTCTACACCCTGGGAGTATGCAATCAGGTCCTTTCACAGCTTCAAACAAGCCGGTCCCCTCACAGCTTCAAATACATCACCTTTTAATCATCACCAGCCATCTAAAAATAACAATCCACAGAGTTGTGCAATGCAGTTCCCAAAGTGGAGCTTGAAAGTCTCTCTTTCTCCCTCTTTCATATCACTGCATCCCATACCCAGCATATTTCCTTATGTGGAAATCACAAACCCATTTGGTTCTCAGACAGTGAAGTCACAAATTTAAAAAGAAAGCAAAGGGTGCATATGTGTGTGAGTAGACGGCCGGCTGAGTGTTAACTCCAGATAATTATTCTTGTTTATTCAGGCACCGGTGGTGACCGATACAGGAAGGCGCTGAGGGAGCCATTGTCTAGCGCAGGGGTTCAGAATCAGGCCGCATTCCAGCCCAGCCTCAGGCCAGCACCTGCTAGCACTTAAAGGAAAAAATCTAATTTACATAATTTCTACCCCAAATGTATTCGATCAGCCATGACTTGTTTAGTGCTGACGGTACAACATGTAATTACAATACAAAGAATATGGTTTTACCTTACATACAGAGTCTAACTCATCACACACTCACCTCAAACTGTGTGTCTTTCAGAAATCTCTCACAAAATTGTTTGTGAATTCTGTGGCATGCTTTGATTAAAATCCGAGGTTCCAGATAGCTGCTATTGCTGTGTTAGCATACTTTTGCCCACAGTGTCATACAGCGTCAAAAACCACATAAACCACAACCTCAGAAACCACATGTCTATTTGAAATCACTTAACAGCTTGACATGGTTTGAGGCATGTCTGTGATGTTTTTTTGCCAGTTTGCTCGATGCTAATTATCCAGATTTAAGCTTTTATTACTTGCTAATTACTTGTAAATCCTCCGCTCCTCCAAGGAACTTCGTCTGGGTCTGCAATTCCTAAGCACAAGGCAAACCCTGTCCAGATTCTTCTCTTTTGTGGTTCCCCACTGGTGGAAAGAGCTGCCTAAGCTGACAAGAGGAGCAGAATTCCTCTCCATCTTCAAAAACATCCTGAAGACTCTTCTGTTCAGAGAGCATCTCCTCTCCTAATGCACTTGCATTATTCTTTATTCTCTGCCCTGGTTCTCACACTGTCCTGAATGTGTCCTCATATTATCAGTTGCTTTGGATAAAAGCGACTGCCAAATGATTGTCATGTAATTGCATTAACCTGACAAAGTAAACTGATTGAATACAGTGATTTGCAAAGTGTAAATTAGACTATTGCTAACTTTCTGCACACGTCAGTGAGGAATGGGCAATGGTGGGCAAGGCATGTGGGTTACACATGCACCACAGCAGGGCAGACTTAGCAGATGTGAATCAGGGTGAGGAGAACTGGGACGTTTTTGGAAAGGTTCACTTCAGGTCCTTATATAGGCTGATTTGGAGGAACACAGCATAGGCCTGAACTTACCACACTCATCATTCACACAAAACGGGAAAGATAAAGAGAAAAAGAGACCGACTAAGAGGAACAGATTAGGAAAAAAGGGATAAATTGTGTGTCGAGAGAAAGAGAGAGAAAGATATCAAACACTGCGGGCCAATTTTCCACACACAACTTAGCCCTAGACCTAAAGGAGGTGACAGTGGAATATTTAGCCATTGATTTGGCTTCAAAATCAGCTTCAGTTATGTGATGGCTTGCATACAAGCTGGCAAATCCTTATAGCAGTCTCAGCAACTGCACAGAGCGGCAGACCATTCACACCACATGTATGCACTGGTTGCTTACGCTAGATTAAAATAAAGAGATTTTAGTTCAAAGGAAGAATGAACAGAATCCATTACACAACATGACCACCTTTACTGCATTTCTCCTTCCTGGTGGGCCTGTTCAGTCAAGCAACACCTTTGCAGTGTTTAAAAAATTCAAATGCTATAGCTGGATTGTATAATTAAGGCCAGACACAGTATACAACTCTGTCAGTGCAGGGCGATCAGCATGGTCTGGTGTAAACCAAGAGAAGCAAGCCTATGTTGAGGTCTACGTGGAGTGGAGAGAAATTTAAAATCTGTGCTTTGGTAGAAGATGCCGAGCTGATTAATTAATGATGCATTTTAGGATGACTGCTACTAATCTATTAGGTTATATACCATAGAGCTAAAAGAATTTGAGGGAAGTGTGTGCAGTTTGTATGATGCCAACTGGGGCATCGATTGTTAGTGAAATTATCTTTGTATCTCCCGTGCAATACTAAAGCAGCAAACTTTGGCTTATGATCTACCAAGTAAAAAAATGGCCAAACTTTGTAAGAAATCAAGTAGTTCTCCTGTGTCTGATTTGGCACTAATGTTAACTAAACTGATACCATGCTGATGAATGACTCACTTGCCTGCCTTAGAAACACTAGTTCTGTCAGTCTTTCTGAACCACAATTTTTTCAGTGACATCATCTGTCTGTATGCTGACCTCACCAGTAGACCTCCGTGGAGTTAACGAACATACGAAACGGTCTACCGCTCTCCAGTTCCACCTCATTTGCTACAGGCGTCACGGCAAAGGAAGAACACGAGCGTTTTAGCAAAACCAACACCAGACTATGAGAAGACTTCAATCTAATTGGTCACTCCACTGTTGCCAGCCCATTCAGTGTAGTGTAAATGGTCTGAATTTACTTATCCATGCTTCACCTGCAAATGAATTCTTTGTAGGGCTGCCAAAGTTAACATATAATTAGACTTTGATGCAATAAATTACTCATAACACCACTCATTTTGTCTAATGTCTTTCTCCAACTCCTCTGTAGTTTTAGGCTGAAGCCCAACAGCTCACTTAGCAACTGTAGACCCTCAGAATACACCTTCCGCAGACTATGTTTGATGGCACCTATGGGAAAATTAATAAGCAGCAAACTAACAAGAGCAACAACGAATTAGGGCTCTTGTTCCCCTCTAGAGCCACCGCTGTAGCAAGAACCCATAAGCTGTATTAACAAGAACAAGTAGCCACTATCACAAAGGACTGGAAATCATTGACTGTATATGTAGTATATACATGCATTGTGTGGAACATTTTGTCACTGTTGCTTTAACTGAACATTGAAAACCATTTAACCCAAATCATTTAAATAATTACTCTAAAGTGGCGCAGACATGTGGGTGTGGTATAGAACACATTATGACTGACTTGTGACAGACAGTCTAAGAGGCAATTATGTTTTGTCTTCCACGATTGAGTGCCAATGGCAACAGTGGGGCTTTCCCTGTCCTCCACACACACACACACACACACACACACACACACACACACACACACACACAAGGCCATTACTACTAGATGAGTGATGGCATGCTTGCAGCCTGCGTAGTTTCAGCTCCATAATGGCATTTTTCAACACACACACACACACACACACACACACACAGCATAACTCCTCCCCAAATGACGGAGTATCCCAGCTACCAATGAGGGCTCTCCTTCAACATCTGATGACCTCACCACTGGCATGGGCAACCACAATATGCTGAAATAGCTCTGGTCGGAGAGTGGTATCTTTCGTGGCTTACCCAAACAAGGCTTAAAAAACTAGAAAGTCTGAGATTTTCCTAATGCCCCAAAGAGGTGATTATCTGTCTGAAAAACCGAAACGAGCAGTTTGAGCTGAATATCTGGCTCCACTTTCCAGCCATTACCCAGTTCCACTTGATTTCAGGGGAATGCAGCTTTCGCCAACAGGGATTCTCTGGAAAAAAGATGTGTGTGTGTGTGTGTGTGTGTGTGTGTATTTATGTGTCCTTTTTATAGCATGTCCCTTGTGGATGTGGTGGGTTGCAAATCTATGAAAGTGACCCTAAAAGACACTGGCAGAGGACTGGAGAACACATTTAGGGCTGGCATCTCTCCTCCCTTGGAATCTGCACATTTAGTCTAAAATTACAGCATACAGTCACTGAAATACAATTCATCAAATTGCCATCAGTAATTGCTACAAAATGGGTCACAACTTTTAAAGACACATTTCAAATTTACATGGTTTCCCCTCAATAATCCAAATGTGGTCAATGAAGTCAATCAATGAAGACGTGAGGTGTCAAAGTTTGCCTCTCTTGTTTTCCAGTGAAGCTACGAGGCTAACAAGCCGTCATGTACTGGAAGCTTAAGAAACAGCATTGTGTACTTAGTTGCTATGTAAGCCCAAAGTCTACAGACCAAATCAGAATGTTTGTTGGCGGTAACTGTGAATAGACATCTGGTCAGCAGTGAAAGGAGCTCATTTTACATACAGAACAGACTGTTTCTGGCTGTTACTGTTTTCTAGAGAATAGCAGGTAGATCTGCACAGTATTAAACCTAGCATGGGAAAGTGTATTAATTGTACACTGATGCTCGCTTCAAGCTAACCTAATGTGTAGTGGAAAGTAGAATTGTCAAACTGATGGTACATTCACACAAACAAAGGTTTCTTCATTAATTACTAGTGGATTACAGTGAATTTCCTAATATCAGCAGTAACAGCATTAGGGGTGTCTTGCAAACTGTGAGTATTTAGAGTGACACTATAGCTTAGTAATTCGATGTTATCACTGAAACACTGTTTTTCCAGTACTCTGGTTAGAAGACTTGGAAAGTGCTGTTGTAGTGGTACTGGTGTCATCCACCTGGTAGTAAGTATGTTCTGTCTATTTAAGAAGTATGACATAAAAGTGTCAATTTCACCTGCCCTTCCCTTGCCCTGTCCACAAATGCATTCTTTTGTTGTATTCAGTAGTTACTGCTATGAGCTTAATAAAGCTTAACAGAATGTTACCAAAAACCTCCTTAATTTTGGTTATTAGTTTAAAATGTAGAATTTATTTTTTTATTGCTATCAACCTCAATACATTTTAACTGGACATGTAATGATGCAGCAGCTAGAATACAGTATCCGTCATCATACTGTATTCATTCAAACTAGTAGTGTCATGTAGTCTTGTATCATTACTCTATGAACTTTGTGTAGTCCTACCCTGGACTTATGTGGCCTTGTGCTGTTTCTGTTTTTTCTTCTTTGTGTTGCAAGACAGTCTCGGAGTAACAGTGTTTCGTTTCACTGTGTAATAGACAGAAATCACAATAAACCTTGACAAACTTGGGATACTGGTTGTCTTTTTTGGAGTTGCCAGGCTGTGCAGAAATCTCACCAGCTTCAGCTGTTTAAACACCAAGTTATCATTGCAACAAAACACAGTATTTTTAATGGTCACCCATGTTGCTTGGGCTCAACTTACAAGACAAAAAAACATACATATCCTAACAGAGCGAAGTTAGCATTCCAAATTATGCAACAGATCAGGCTTCGCTACTGTTTGGGGTTTGGGGTTACTGTTACTGTTTAGGGAGGCTGAAGGGACAATCTCTGCTAAAGTCTTTAAGTTGATAGCCCGTCCCGCTGCAGCCCCACAGACCACCACAGATATGAGTAAATTACAGCCCGGTGCTTTATTGTGTCTGTGCACTGAGACTCCAAGAGACACATGACCCACTAAAAAACACTCATAAAGGCGTAAACACCTCAGCATAGCTTCATCTAAGATTAACAGACATTCCACCACCAGCGTGCATCACACTGCTCTAGTCGTAAAATCGCGGAACCCTTGCTTCTTATTTACTGGCTGCTCCTTATTTAGTAAGTTCACTGAGATGGGTCAGAAATATTAGATTAGACAGATCAGGCATTACCACATCACCACATCAATGTAAACAGGTACAGCTAAAGCCGTTTTAAGTGTAACAAAGGCAAGTTTTGAGCAGGATTAAAAACTACTCGTACTGTTTGATCCAACTTAAAAGCAGAATGGTGAGAGAGGATCACCAGGGCTGTAACATAGGTGCTCATTCAACACTGCAGGTGTTAACACCTGGCTACTCATGGGTCAATTTATCAAAATCCCTTCCCTTGTAGCTACTGGTACAGAATTCATGTCAGCCATCCTCCAGTCTTTTATCAGTGGTCAGTTTCTGACCAAAGAGTGGATATGGCTGGATATTTTTGGATCACCAGCTGCCCTGTGGTCAGAAATTGACCAATGATGAATGGGATGGAGGTCAGCTGACAAGCTGTGCAGGGCTGCAGTCTGTAATTGTAAATCTGTATAGTGGTACTATAAGGTGCTTGTAACATGGTCAGTGCACAGACAATTTTAATAAAATAGACATTTTCTATCATCAGTTTTCTGAACCTATATCTTGCAGAGATAATCTGACTTAACCCCTTAAACTGCAGGTTTATTAATTAATCAGAAGGTTGTTGGTTTAAATAGCAGGAGTGCTCCTTGGGCACTGTGTTGCTGGCTGCCAAATGCTTTACTTGGTGAATGGGTTAAATGTAGAGAAAGAATTTCACATTGTTCTTACTGCTGTGGTGTGTTCATGTGTAACTATAAGGGTCACGTTACTTTATAGCATGCCTCAGATTGCAGGAGGGCACACTCACCAACACAGGTCCCGTCCTCTCCGAGTGCGTATCCAAGCAAGCATGGCGTAGAGGCCCGACTCACTATGGGATAGCTGGGGCGCTGATCAGGGCCAGGTCCGGGGGCCAGTGGAGGCTGAGGAGGGTACTGGTCCGAAAACCCGACCGAAGTGTCAGTGTAGGACTCCTCTGGGTAGGCCGGCCGTTCAACTCTGGCGTAGGACTGGGAGTAGAAGCTCCGGGGGAGGCACAGGTAACCCCCATTCTGGTTCACACAGCGCATATCACCCCGGCAAGGGTCCGGCAGGGTCCGGCACTCGTCCACATCTGCATTGGCGGGGAGGAAATAACAAGACGTCACACATCCATGTTTCACCAATGAAGCTTTGCCGTACTACTGATCTTTGACCTACTGACCGATGCACTGCCTGGAGCGACGGTCGTAAGTGAATCCCTCTGTGCACCTCTGTAGAGGAAGGTAGAAAAAGTATAGAGTTAACTGTACAGACCAATAGTACCCTGATTTACTTTAAGTAGGTAACACTTAGTCCTGTTACTAGAGTATAACAGCTAGTGTCATTATAATATAATTGCAATTCTATAACGTACATACATAACATCCATACAGGTCATAAAAGCATTTAAATTTGGTAATAAAAACTTAATAAGGCCCTCAGGCTTTAGTCTTCTAAAATCAGCAGGATGCTTACTAGAAGTGTGTGGGAGCTATAAAAGAGGGACCGGGGCTTTCATTCATTTCTCGTGCAGAACAGTGTGGAAAGGAGTAACATAAAAAAGAAAGCACTAAAGGCCTTGAAAATGGAGAAACAAGCTTGTTGCGACACAGGGGTAACGGTGCCAGGACAGCAGAAGCAGCTCAACTTACCTGACTTCTCCCTGACTGAAAGCAGCACAGTACAAACACTAAAGCTGTCAAAATTCTGCAAAATAAAAACAGACAAGCATTAAAACGGACTGGCTCTGGACAGCGTGAGGGGGGTCCAAATGTGCCATTCATTTTGCTCCATGACAAAACTTCCATGAACATTTCTTTTTCTGCCAAAAAAGCACATGAAGTGGATTTTCTGGCACTGAGAACAGTGAAATACCTAAAGAAGCTCAGCTAAGGCCTTCTTTAAAGAAGTAAAAGGATGAAACAAACCTCTCATAGGTGGAGGAATTCAGTCCACGTCCTGCAAACGGCATGTTTTTATGATTTTTGTGGTTTCCCCCCTATGCAGATTACAACACGGCAGCAGCAGGCGATGAGTTTTCCTTTTTGCTCCCTACGAGGGGCTCGCAGGACCAAAAAGCAGCGTCCAGGACCAGAGCGTCCACACCTGGCTTTGGTTACTCACTCCAGAGTACTCTAACCCACGCCCCATTGTGTTACGATTGGCTTTAGAAGTCACGCCTCCTGCGTTACGATTGGACACGACTATCCCGCTCTCGAGCAAGGGGTGGAGTCGGGGTGGGAAAAAGAAAAAAGCCCACCAAAGCCACGCCCATGTTGAATCTGCCTGCTCCTGATTGGCCAGAGCCTCAAGATGTTGAAAACATTAATATGAGTTATGGATGAGTCTAAGAATGAGGTAGTGACCCTATTGGCTCGATGTACACTATTTACACAAAAAGTGATTTTCAGATTTACAAGCATGATTGGTTAAAGAACAAAAATAATAAAATGATTGAAATCCATAAAAAGACAATAAAGTAAACAGATGAAAAATAATTATAAGGAGAACAAGAAGGAAAATCATATTTCAATTCTCATTTATATTAGTAGGCTTGATATACCAACTGGGCTGCATAGCTACTCACTATCTCTCAAACAGTAGCACTGTGTAATATACATGATTAATCATGACATTAAAACCACAGAGAAGTAAATAATATTGATTATCTTGTTACAATGACACCTGTCAGGCAGAAATGTCAGACAGCAAGTTAATAGACAGTTCTTTCAGTTTAGGTTTAGGCATAATGATCTGAATGACTCTGACAAGGACCTAGATCAAAGCATCTCCAAAACTGCAGGACTTGTGGGATGTTCTTGCAGTGGTTAGGACTTACCAAAACCGTCTAAAGAGGGACGATTGGTGAACTGACAACAGGTTCCTGGGCAACCTGTGTTTGCTGATACACAAAGGAACAAAAGACTAGCCAGTCTGCTTAAATTCCATAGAAGAACCAGCTCAATGTAGCATAAATTGCTGAAAAAGTTCATGCTGGCTGTGAGAGAAAGGTTTTGGAACACAGTGCTTTACAGCTTGCTGCATATGGTATAGCTGCAGATCAGTCAGAGTGCCCATGCTGAGCGAGCCCCGCAAACCACTGAAAAAGTTGGCCTCCAACTTCCCAAATTCTCAATTGATCGAGCATCTGTGGGGCGTGCTGGACAAATTAGTTCACATCTTGCAACTTACAGGACCTGAAGGATCTGCTGCTACTGTTTTGATGCCAGATACCACAGCAAGCCTTTAGAGGTCTTGTGGAATCCATGTTTCGATGAGTCAGAGCTGTTTTGGCGGGATGAGGGGACCTACACAGGTGGTTTTATTTTAATGTTACAGCTGATCAATTTATTTTGCAGGAAGAGTTGCTTTTTCCCCCCACAGATGTTAGTTTTCACTGGGTGTGCTGAGGACCTGTCTTTGCCATGGCCCATGAGCATCCTCAGTTTCCTCAGCATGTGGGTGTTTTCACTTAGACATCCAGTCTGTACAATGCTAGTCTATGTGGTATAAACATTCAATGCTACATTGGCCTTATAGCTGCAGTCCTAAACCAGTTTAAACTAGCATCAATAATTTGACTAGAATGTACCTAAAAATAATACTTTGTTTAAGGTTTTGGTTTGTTTTTTTTTTTTACTGATTTTGCAAATATTAGATACATATTAGGTACAGACCTTTCATTTATACATTATCAACTGTTCATTCAGTCATACAGTCAAATTGTGAGCATGTCTTCACATGATACTGTTCAATATAATAGTTGTTTCACTGACAGTCTGTATTTATTCAATTCTCACCACTGCAGGAAACTATATTAATATTAGCTTCTGTACGGAATTTGCTGTAGGAGACAGCACCAAGCTAGCACACAGCAGTTGTATATACAGTATACATAGTGAGCTTATAGTAGTTTGTAGGTGTCCTGTATCCTTACAAATATTACCAAAATATATTTGCTGAATGTTATGTACATTTTACGAAGGTTTTCTGATAAGTGTCGGCTGTATTGCCTCAGGCCATTCTTTTGTCATTTCACAATGAAGTTTGCTGGAATAAGCATTCATAGATGTTGATGCACGTTCATGTCAGTTATAATAAAAGGCTTATGTATGTGCTATGTAACCTTATGAATCTTAAAAATGCTTTCCTTTTCTAAACTATTCATACAATCTTTCAGTACTAATTTGACATGTGGCACTGCTATGGAATATAGACATAATTCTGTTAGCATACCCCAGCTGTTAGGTAAAGTTACAACAACATTTAAACACATAAATGTGACCAATAGAGAGGTAGCGACAGTGTAGCTGGAGAAGGGCTATCAAATGCTATGCTGCAGAGTGTGCGCTATCTGTAAGCGTTATTAGCTATTAGTTATTAATATTCTCATCCGCGACTTTGACCAGCTGTCACTGAACAGACACCATGTTTGATAGTAAGGGGGGTGGGTCTTGCAAAACAAATCAAACTGTTCTGTTCCCCTCGGTTGACTCACTATATTGCATGGATTGTTTAGCAGTGCAAATAAACGGAGCCCCAGAGTCCTTCAGCCACAGCTGGCCTCCATCAAACACACACTGCCTCGTTTGGAATGAAAAGTGTTGTGAGCTGCCATGAAACCCCATGAGCCAACAGAGAGAAAAAAAAAATCTCCACAACCATGAAGCTATGACGTAGTGCTAATTTGTAAGGCTTAGCAGGCTGCTAGAGAAGGCTACTGTTGGGCCTCTCCGGTTACACTCCTCACCTGAGAGCAGATGTGGGGACAGCTGTTCTAATGTATCTGTGTCTTAACAGAGAATGACTCAAATTAGGCCTGAAAGGAATCATCCATTTTACCCCTGAAAAGGATCTATTGTGAGATACAGCACAAAAATGACTCCTTTTGGGCCTCAGTGAGGAACTGAATCAGGAAATTGTTTCTAGTTATTTCACTAATGCAGCAAACTATAGCCAGAGAAACACCATCAATATGTTCTCCAGGGGTCAGAAAAAACAGAGCTTTATTACAATAGTAATTAATTTATAACAATATAGCCAGTACATTATGGATTGCTATAGCCGTCAAGCTTAGAAATATTGATTTCATGCTAAAATATTCAGTAGTTCTGTTAAAACTAGAAGCACAAAAATTATGCTATAGAAGAACAAGAATAAACTTTTATTTTATAAGGCAAGTGTATTAGTGTATAGTGTATAGTGTATTAGTCCGTTGAAATATCTCAGCAAGGACTAAGGTTTTTGTAATACCCTCCACCACAACCAGATCATCAGATTGCACAGATCTGATTTTTGTCTCTCAGAGTAAATACACAACATTAGCCTTGTGCTACTAACCTTTGAACTTTTGGTACACATTTGAATCACCGTAAAACCACCAACTTTCATTTAATCTTCAAGACAACACTACATTGGAAATGCAAAGATCTGTCTGCACCACAATTAATTCACCTTTTCGACTGCTTCGATATTATTTTTTTATTGAAAGATGACACTTTGTCTTATGTAATCCTTGGGGTTAAAAAAATCATTATTAAAGTTTTTTTTGCCCTAGAAACACATGATTCTCTATTTTCCTAAAAAAAAAAAAAATTTGGGAGATACATATGTGTCTTTCAGTGATGGGATATTTAATGATATGTAAATCAGCCACCTGCCATCATCTCGAACTCTGTGTTTTTGTTCTATCAGCCGTGTCGACTCTTTGCTGAACCTGATTTGGCAGCCAAACAGGCCAGATGTGCAGCAAAGTTAAATGAAGCCTGCATATTTCAGAGTAAGCCCATCTCAGGGGCCAGTCAGTGCGGAGGGCTTTAAGGCCTGTCGAGTGCAGCGGCCCGAGCGTGCTGGAACGGTCCTGACATGTCATCAGCCTGCTAAATCTCCTACACATCAGCAAGGTGCTCTCCAGCTTCCTCCAGGCTGCTGTCATCACAGCCTGCTCCCTGAAACCAGACTCAGCTCTCTCACTGGTGTATCAACAGCCGCTCTACACTATATAAGGAACACCAATCATGGATCTGCATCCTTTGTACACTTAACATACACTTTTATATACAAAGTTTATGGACCCTTGGTTAACCAATTGTTGCCGTTGGGTTTTTTTTTATTTTGGAAGCTCTAAAAGTGATGTTTTGGGCAGCTATTGCAAGTTTTTAAAAAAAGAGAAAAGGTTGTCTTCTCTAAATTGCATGAATGCCATGTGACTGGTGTGAATGGAGACATGACTAGGCAGGATGGGCCCTAATCGGTGGTCCAGGGATTTCTGGGACACTCCAGGCCCGTTTGGAGTGTTGGTCCTAAACCGAGCTGTGGGACCTCCTTCACTTAGGCCACCAGAGATTCATTCCCCAGTGGGAAGGGGGCTCTATCAACGGCCTTCCTCTTATCATCCTACAGGGCCAGTGGGGTGAGCAGCTGGGTTGCTGCGGTGGGATCCGCCCTGTTAGGGGACAGGCCTTGGGGTCTTGGATCTCTTCAGTGTGTGGATGGCCCTCCACTAGGGGGGCCTTGCGTCGTGTGAGTGGTCGCAGAGGGCCTAAGGCAGTGGTTCCCAACCTGGGGTCCCAATGTCCCAATGTCTGAGAAACGTAAAAGTGTGTGTGTGTGTGTGATTGTGTATGAGTATAAGAACAAAAACTTACTGCTGTCTATTTTTTGCAAATAGAAGTTTAAAGGTTTGTATTTAATCACTTTGTGCGTCTATGCGGGTCGGAGTTGGGGTTGGGGGGGCCTTGCTTGTCTTGGACACAAGCAAGGGGGGCTTCAAGGAAAAAAGGTTGGGAACCACTGGTCTAGGGGTTCCCTACCCATTCCTATGTGGGAATTTAGACTATGATACTATTTCACTATCATAACCACCAAGAAATGAAAAACATTTCAAACATATTGTGTGTTAGGGAAGTCTAAGGAGTAAAATGCATGCACTTATTTTGCAGGGAAAATTTGGGATTAAACAGGTTAAATGCCATATTTTATTAAAACTATGTGGCCTGTGTGTTTTTCCCCCCAATATTTTAAACTCAGCACAAATAGAAACAATGCACAAAAATTTGCAGAAAAATCTGCAGTTTCTTGTAGAGGACTTGTACTTATTTTCACTTAGACAAGCAATTTGTTTCTCTGCATAATTTGTTACCCTGTAAAGTTAAGAACATCACTAGACCATCACTGAGAAGTTATTATTTGGGTGGTTGATCATCGTTTTTGACACTGACATAGTAATGACGTGAGTGGGTTGTTGGAGTATAGAAACATCACCCATGTCAAGACAGAACTGAGAATAGTACACCAACCAAAATAAATTCCACCAACAGTGTCATGTGCTCAGTTGACACTGTAGGCCACAACTAAGAGGCAGAGCTCAAACCATGAAAAGCAGCCTGAGCCCATTATTCCTCCTCCACCAAACGTTACAGTTGCCACTACGCATTTTAACATGTGACACTTTTCTCCATTAATTTCAAAGAACTAAGTACCATGACGCAGGAATTAAACTGACAAAAAAGTTATGTTTTGACTGCCTTTTTCCCTCGATAAAAAGGAAATAGGAAATATTTATGAGCATCTGCTGAGTATAAGGTTTAATTGGTGTCTGATCAGAAGGTCCTATGAGCTTAGAATATTAAAATAATTTGGACATGAGAATGTTCCAAAGGAAACACATGGAGCAGAGGAATGCAGGGCGTTCGTATCAGGTGCTTTTTCGAAGTACAGCCTTATTATGCCTGGCTGTGGGGAGACAACGTGCATTAGAACTGGACCCTCCAGTTCCATTAATTTACACTGACAGATACAGTCAGCATTTGAATTTGTTATTACAGTACAAAGGGGGTTTTATATGTTATAGCATAAACAAGTCTTTACACGTGTATTATAGGAAAACAAATGCATTCACTGATGTCTGGCCCCTAACAATTTATTTTACTTTTAATGGTTCATAATAGGACAAACAGTTTACATTTCTTCTCCAAAACATCTTTATTTACACCTTGAATACATAATTTGAGTAATGAAATATTTGCAAAAAGCACTTCAGCAATTATTAATGGATGAGGATGAATGTATTAGTGCATGTTTTTAATTATTACCCCACCTTATATACAGTTTAAGACATGTGTAACAGATGTAGATTCAGTGTGTACGGAAACTCCCTATTACATTACAGTGAAGGCATTTATACTGTATCAAACAGCCGCCTGGAACTCCACAGTATTTCCTGAGAATAAGGCGGTCTCAATTACTTGAGAGTCGGTCAGGCAGTGACCACAGTCTTCACGAGTGCTGCTAAATTACAGCCTTCCTATTAGTCCTTTCAAAAAATAGGATAAAGACTATATTACTTTCCCTTAACATTAAACTTATATTTTATATCTACCCCACACACCATTCACAATAGTTATGATTCTATGCAGTAAAGAACAGACAAAACTCATTTTTACACTATAAATTAAATCAGGAGCTGCTGATGGAGTTTCACAAATCCATGCAAAGACTGGAGGTATCAGAGTGAAATCTGGAATCGAACATTTGTGCTTCTAACCAGCTCACAAAAATGACAGTACTTTTTTTTTTAAAAAACAAATCTTGATATAAAGCCTTCTTTTTTTGTTTACATTAATTCTAATGTTAACTTGTGTATTGGTGCCCAGAAGGTCCCTCACTGTGTAAATGATAAGCGTTCTATCTGGCTGCCTCATTCAACACAAACGGGCAGATTTGTACAAATGTATTGGCATTTGTGACATCACAAATCCAATACAAAATGGGCTTCAAAAGAAAAGTTATTCAGTCAGAAAAGTTCATTTGCATATGCAGATTTTTATTTCTGCCTGATGTAACAAACACTGTGAGAGTGACACATATTCAAAACACAGACTGTGTCCAAAACCCCAGAAGGTTTGTAAACTTCAACCAAACACGTCTTCAAGAAACATTTTAGCCCTTAAATTAATATAGTGGAACTTGCCCAAACTCTTAGTACAGTAATAAACCAACCAGTATTGCTGATCTCATGTATCCAGAAAATAGGGTTTCTTTTTACAGGGGGCAAAAGAACTGGGTATTCTTTCCATCAGTTCATTTTTGGTGGGAATTTAAATATTCCTTTCCAGTTTTTTTTATTTAAAAAATGTACAGCCTCATTTACACAGAATCTTAGCCTTCATTTAGAAAATCAGCTTTCGCTGATATGTACACTCACTTTATGGGTTTCTTTCAGACCCCCATGTTTGATTCTTTTCGACCACTTCAAGTGATTAAAATAGTGAAAAGTACAAAGGATTTACATGTATATAACTACATATATATAAAGTATTGTTTTACATTGCTGAAGTTTAGAATTCAGGCGTCAAACCACAACCGTCCAATATAGCCATTACTGTAACTGACACACCGAAAGGGCAGTCATCCAGAAAAAAAGAAACGAGAAAAAAAAGCAAGTGGGGAGTATTTTGCAGAGCTATTTCTATGGTTTTCACAGATGCGGGACGGGTCTTATAAATCCCACTGGCAAGAAGGAGCCAGATGGCATCAGACCATCTTTAACCAGATAAATTATCCTCTGCAAATAAAGAGCAAATGCAGAAGGAACACCCTGTTGATTACAAACCCAATAAACACTCCTGATTACAGATGACAAATAAACACACCCAGATCACTGACAAAGCACCGAGATAATGTCAGAGTTGTTTTCATACTAGTTATCTTTGAAGCATCTTCTTCTCTGTATAATTTATGCCTCCGTTTGGACAAATTATGAGCCAGTTTCCACAAAAGAGCACAATCACACTTCCAGATGACTGTGTGTACTAATGTAATCCAGCAGAAGTAAATTATTTTGGTAAAATAATGCAGGTATAATTACAGATAATCAAGTTTTATTAATTTATTACAAACTATCAGAATACTGGTGTGTTGCCCATACCGGCATACTTATGATATACATCATACCAGTACAGCTAACTCACTTATTACTACAGGTGAAATACTTCAGTCTAAATACTCACTGTGGAAGAGCAGGTGAAATGCTCAATTAGGTACACATGAACTCTGTCTGAATTAGATTTACACCAGGTAAATGTAAATATAAGTGTTCATAATGTCATCTCTAAATGAACAGGGTTGGCGCCATCATTAAGGCAAAGGGACAAAATGTTACCACCACACTCTCTGCTCTATTTATCTGCTGCACTGGCCATCTAAGGTGGTACTTTGTAGCTTGTATCCTGTAATTTATCTGCTTTATTTATTAGTCCCCTTTACCCCTTCATCAACAACCATAACCGCCACAGTCCCACCAGTGAGCAGTGTAGCAGATAAAATGGATGGATACAAAAATCATTTTTTCCAGTTTTTAATGTTTTACACCGTTTGAAACTACTGCTCATATTTTGTGATAAATAAAAATGAGTGTGTTTTTGTTTCTACTCTTCCACTATGTGCCCGGAGGATGTCCTCATAGCCTGGCTGGGCCTGTAGTGTGTGCTGATTGGTTAAAGTGCTTTGTGTGGCCCCTCATTGCTTCAGCAGGTCTTTAAGGACAGCCCCTGCACTGGCCTCAGCCGACACAGGCACAGGTGTGAAGGTGGGCAGAGCGTCCGAGATGGGCTTCATGAGCAGGTGACCGCTTGCGGGTCCACTGCCTCCAGGAGCGCTGGGGGTCAACAGTGGGATGGCTGCAGAACGAGGAGCCAGGAACGGGCTGGCCTCCGCAATGCGCTTACCAGGCGCTGCAGCACCTATACAACAACACCCACAGGTTTAGAAAACAGGTTACTAATGGAAACTACTAATAGTTTGAATGATATTCCCACAGCAGTCAAACATGAAATGGGAAAATCATTGCTGCTTTCAGAGTGAGACTTTTCGTGCTAAAGCAGCTTCCATTGCACATCACTGCACTTTAAGTATTTCAGTACTACTGGGTGGCATTCATTCATTCATCAAAATGGACATTAATGGATTAATGAAATCTCTGAAAGTAAAAA
Organism: Brachypetersius gabonensis; assembly: GCA_037577145.1. Classification (NCBI taxonomy): domain Eukaryota; kingdom Metazoa; phylum Chordata; class Actinopteri; order Characiformes; family Alestidae; genus Brachypetersius; species Brachypetersius gabonensis. The sequence goes on from JBBJLR010000153.1 coordinate 19,318,758, forward strand.
TTAACGAAGGATCTCAAGACAAACTTAAATGCACATTTTTATTATTCTTATGTCTAACCCAATGCAAAAAACAGCAGGTCAGGTCTATTTAATTAAAATGCAAAAAATGTATCAAATATTTAAATCATAAATTTGGCCTTAGGATTGCATTATAATTTAAAACAGTAGTTTCGTTGTAAAGACACACTCCTGAGAAAGGCTTTCATATGATAAATGATTTTATTGTATAATACTCTATGACTGTTATCACATAACATTTTAGCCTATATGTCACTCTTAAATGTTGGCAATTAATTCTTAAATATTTGAAGCAATATATATTCCTAAAAGCTGAGATTTTTGGTTCTGAATTTGGAGTAAAGCTGATTTAAAGGAAATACGGGGATCTGCATTACCCAGCGAGACCTCAGAACATCCTCCATTTGGGTGACGGTTTTGTTCAGAATGAAGCAGACACATATACTGGGATATTCTAGCCGGATTCTACACAAAACGATGTTTCAGGGAGATAAGACACCACATTTCAGATAATGTGGTACATCTACATATTTATTAAAGTTGCTAACTCATGGAACATACGGTGCATGGCCATATGTGTATATGGATGTGCATTACTGAGCATGCTACGTGTTGACATTTTATGGTTACAGTTTAACAGATTACATGTTATCAATGTAATTTAAACAGAAATCTGAAAGAATATTGACAAGATTATGTATCCAGTCATTGGTGATATTTTTTGAGTTGCGTATTGCGTTAAAACATGACGCAGTGCTGTGGTACCTGATGTAGTTGCTGTACTCCTGCCAGGTGGGGGCGCACTCAGGGGCTTGATATCATAAACGGGCAGTGTAGGAGCAGGAGCTGCTGGACTGGACTCCACTTCCAGGAACTTCACAAACAGCTCAGAGAATGACTGTACAAGATACACACACACACACACAAGGAGGTGGTAAAGGGCGTGTGTTTGAGTAGAAGAAATCAGAGGAAAATGCAGTTCTCTACTTCTTAAATGTATGAGCTGGAAATTCGATTCATAGTGGTGGTGAAGGGAACCAGACATCTGTCACTAAAAGCTCCCTGACAGAGAGTCATTACATGAAATGGTTATGAATACACTGTGTGATGCCTGACACATTAACAAAGATGTGAAAAGTATCAAATGTACTTTCTAAACCTTTACATGGTGGAGGAATACATGCTGGGTGTTTTGAGGCAAAAACATTCATAACTAAATCTTGTTTATATTGCCCACTAATTCATCATCTATGTTACATATTAAAAACCAGTTTACTATTTACTAGTTTAGGTAATAAATAAAATTGTATTTTTGTGTTGTCCACATTGCAATCCATGGTTCCATTTGCCACCACTGTAAAGAAATTTAAGTTGGCCCATTTCACACTAAACCCACGCAGTATGATTCTGTTTACATCTTAGCCACTATGCAGTTATGCAGGAATTTTGAAAGATCAGTGAAATCTATGCGTGGTTAAGTGAATGGGTTGTGGTGTGTGTTGAGGTCATGAGTACATAAGTCTGATGTTTGTGTTGTGTATGAAGAATAACTCACCCCATTGAGGTTTTGGGCGTGTGTGGGTCTTTGGGGTGTGTTGGGGACGCTCTGTACAGCTCTTCCACCGCCCAACCAGCCAGAAACCCAACCAGTAACCCCTCTCCTCCCTTCATTGCCCAACAACTAAAGAGAGAGAGGAAGAGAGTATGTGTATATAGGTCACTGGAACATGAAGGTCTGTGTGTTTTTGTACCTTGACAAAAGCTCTGAAAATGTCAAAAACATTTCTTTCTGGTTACTGAGGTTGAGGTTAGAGTATAAAACTGTACATACATACACACACATGCACACACACACACAAAAAAAAAAACATATCACAATACTAAAATAGGACCTAATCCTGTAAAGGTATAAAATCAAATACCACATCTGTGTGGGAGTGTGCCCTTTACCCGTTTTCTAATATTATACTGACAGATCCCAATAAAAATACAAAGTCCTTCAACTAGGACAAACAGATCCCAATATAGACAATCAGGGAAACAAATCCCTCTCCCATTCCTTAAAACCAAACCATAGAGTTTCATCATAACCAATACCAATGAACTCAGTCCAAAAACACCCCACAAGCCTGAGCGCCAAAGCACAAGCTGCATTCAGCCCTCTCCTGAGGACACAGTACCACAGGACTTACCGCCATAACCATTTGAATTCAAAACAAACATTTTTTGGGTGGTTCTCAAATTGGCTCTCAAGGACCCCTCAGACTGTCTGCAAATTTAGTCTAGCAGTCTCATTTAATGTCTGAACTTTTAATTTTGCACCAGGCCAATGTAGCCAACAATAAACAAATCACAAATTCAAGAGAATATTTATGGTCCAAATAAAAATGGTCAATGACAAGGCTCCATCCAGCTGAGCTGATGCGTCAAATGTTACTTGAGAATGTTGAACATTGCTCATTGTGTCAAAGAATTCATCTTTGAGCACAAAACAAGTACTAATTTTGATTTCTTTTGTTGATGACCGCATACTTCCATGTTTTTTCTTCTACTTGATCTGGACAAAAATATACCGTTCAGTAAAATAATGTAACTATTTCCATTTATGTTTCACAGAGCAAGAATATTTGGCTATTAAATTTGACTCATATCTGCGATTTTTTTATTTGCTATGAGTTTAAATAGACATGTGGTGATTCTCTCATTTTTGCCAGGGGTTGTAACTAAATGCCTGAATTATTACATTCTCACCTCAAACCAGTGATCATAGTAATCTATATCGATTTCTGATACTGTACTACACACTGTTACCTATAAACATACCAGTAGCCAACAGGTAGCATACATTTTGCCCGTACGCAAGCCTGTGTTGGTCTGAGGTGAAGGCAAACATTTCTTTAGGATGCCTACCATTTAAAAAAGGGAGAGTAGAAAGCTTTAAAAACAGTGAAGAAAAGCAAGGCTCTGGAGGAAACATGCCCAAAAAAGTTCAGAAGGGAGTTAGTTCAAGTCTCTGATCACAGCTGGCCACTACAGCTCCAATGTACAGCTGGATACTGCTGGTCCATAGCCAGGTCCAGCTGGTAAAGGCCCAGGAGGAAAGAAAGGCTTTTACTGAAGACCTGGCTTGCCCATCTCTCTCTCTCTCACACACATTCTCTTCAGGCTCTCTCACCCTCACCCTGTATACTTCCCTATTTCACAATTTTTCTGACCATCTACAACATTCCATCCAGCTCATTTATCTCTAACTCTTCTAGGCATCATCATTTCAACAAGTTTGGACAGTTTTCCTTCCTTCTGGGCCAACCTGTATGTGTGTGTGTCCGTCTGTTTGGGTTCCTCCCTCTGTCTTTTTAGTTTAATGCACAGGCCACAAACCCATGATTCAAAAAGCAGGCTATTAGGAACAGACTACTAATATACCGCTTATTAGGGTTGTCCGCTAACCTCAACATCTGTGTTTGCAAGCAACTTGCTTTCTAAAGCCAATATTTCAGTAACTAAGCAAGATCCAGCTCAGGCTTCTTAAACTTTGATAGGTTCACAAATAATTTGTATAGGATCTTGTGCAATAGCTCATAAGTGAGATCTATTGCTGCACGATATTAGAAAACCATGCGATATACGATAATGTTGTTGAGTGTTGCGATGGCGATATCACATGCAATAAGTAAGTAAACTTAGTCTTTATAGTGTTAATGTTTTTCTGCTTTGGATTTGCTGGTAACAGACTCCTGGCACTGAGTCTATGTATATTAAAAAAAATATGAAATGCAACATTTCCATTGCAACATTTTTTTTAATTTTTTTAAAGAATTTACTTAAACAGAGTAGCACAGAAGATGAAGAAAAAAATTCTTTGCCCTCTTCTCTGTGGCACTGGGTGAAAGGTTTTGGAAAAAGACCATTTATTGCAGTTCAGTCAGTCTTTCGTGATGTATATTGCGCATGTTATCACGATGGCGGTAAATTTGCGATATATTGTGCAGCCCTAGTGAGATCATATAAAAAGGTCAGTGTTATTATACTTGCTAGTGAGAAACACATCTACACTGAGATTCAATATCCAAATTAAAGGCAATCTAAACACGTCATTCCTCTGTAATTAGGTTAATGCTGGTCTTGTGGATAAACAACATTCAAAACAAGATACAAAACAGGCTGGGGGTGGTTGGTATCATTTTTAACATTTTACATTGTATTCCTTAGGATTCATAGACCGCTTGTAAGACTGGGCTCTTGCACAAGATTAGCCACCTGCAGCCTAACACAATTTAGCAGAAAATCACTCATGCTACACTGTTAAGAAGTTCACGACCAAGTCTTTTGGATACTTCCAAACCGTGGTCCAAATATCCATTCCCCTATGAACCAAAAGAGATTATATGAATATCAAACCATAATCAAAACACTCTAATTGGGTCAGAGTGGGATCCTTTGCACATAAAACATCTAGAGTCTTCATCCCGTTCCACAAAGGATAACTTAGTGCATCGTACATCATTCCTCCAAGGGCATTTCAGGTGGGTAAATGCTCACTAGGAACATGGATATCATGGAGCCAAACTAAATATGCGATTCAGGAAAATAGTGCTGCACTGACAGCGGTTCCAGAAACAGCTCTTGAGCAAAGCCTAGAAACTGTAATCTCACTTATTATGCTCAAAAGCCCCCTAGAAATAAACCCTCAGTATCCTCCAGCCAAGGACAAAGGACAGAACACAGATCCAGATCAGCACAATGCCAAGCAAAACTAAAGAGCACAAATCAGGAGATGGACGATAACACTGTGAAATTCAATGATCTATTGGTGGAGGATAACAGAATAAACCATAGGTCAGTATGGGCTTGTGAAATCATATTCTTATTTTTTAACCCAATTTTCTATCAACATTAGTCATTGACAGTTCCCCATCTGTGGTCCCCAAGTCAAACTGTAACAGGGCCGGCCAAAAATGGAATCACAACAAATCAGTGATAATCGTTTCCTAATGCTAAACTACAACAGACATGTTTTTCAGTCCTGTGATACACAAAATGTCTCAACAAATATGCATAATTTAAATGTTACATCTTGAGGACATTGTACTTTTACTTCCAAGTAAGTTCTTACCCTTTTTACCCTCTATTATTTTAACACTGAAAATAGCTAATTAGGTACTATGCTGGCCTAAAAAAAAAAAACAAGAATAAAAATGAATTCAACCATAATTGGTTGAACACCCTTCATTCAACACCCTAGGATCTAATTCCCACCCAATAAGAGCACAGACAGTTGTGTTCTTTTCTATGGGTGGGTGCAGCACTACAGCGAAATGAACTCAACACCCTGCGATAGGATACAGAGGAGGATTAGTGCATATGAGGGTCAGACAAATTAGGTCTAAAGAATGAAGAAAACATAGAAGACAAGAAGCATAAAAAAGGATAAAAATGACTAAAGATGGGGTGAGGACTAAGGGAATGCAGGAGGAGTTAATCAGAGAGAAAGGGAGAGGGATAAAAAGAAAGAGGAACCCCACCTTGTCCACTTCGTCTTGCTCCAGTCCAAGCACATTTCCCATAAGTCTTAGCACTTCATCGTGTTTGTTTCGAGGAGTGTGGAAATACCCCAAAAAGAGATTCTTCATTAGAACTCTGAGAGAGAGAGAGAGAGAGAGAAAGAGAGAGAGAGAGGGAGAAAGAGAGAGAGAATAAATATGATAAGTGAATCAGCAATATGTTTAAAAAAAACTACCAGCTGTTGGCTACATGTGTTGACTACAATTATGTGTACATATATAGTGCAATATTTAGACTCACATTGCTGTTACTCTGTCTATTTGTCGTCTATTTATTGTAGTGTTCTGTCATCCCTGGAACTCTGTTCAATGCTAATAACTGGGATTACGGAATGTCCATACTTGCTGTCTATTTACTGTCTGTTGCCCACTGTCTGTTGTAACCTGCACTCTGTGGAATGTTGTATGTTTCTCCAAGTTGCACCGTGGTCCATAGAGAAACGTTGTCTCATCTCACTATGTATGTGTTCACAGCTGCTGATGGCAATAAAGTAAACTTATGGGCTTGGAGAACGCAATAGACCATACCTTAAAGAAAAGGTATCAGGATAATAGTCATAATAACTGATGAATGATAATTAATGATAACAGCATCACCCAGGAGTTTAAATTTGTTGCTCAAACACAGGATTCAGTTCTTTTGTTTGCAGGTGTTTTCATACCCACCATAACATTTTTAATACGGTATCGGAAGATTCTACACATAGTAATGTAACATATGTAGTGATTTGGTTGGGAGGTTTGTTTTGTTAGAAGGCAGCACGGTAGGGACTGAAAAGGTTCTGTTTGGAACCCTGCAGCTCTATAGAGAGAAGACCGGTTTTTACATTTCAGGTGTAAAATACTGCTTGTTTCGCACTCACTTGTCCACTTTGCCCTCTGTGCTGTTGAGAAGGTTGGTCAGTTTTTTCTGGGCTTCATCCAGCATCTCTTGCCCCACCTCCACTGCAACACAGACACAGACACAGACACAGACACAGACACAGACACAGACAGACAGACAGACAGACAGACAGACAGACAGACAGACAGACAGACAGACACACACACACACACACACACACACACACACACACACACACACACACACACACACACGTTGACTGTCAAAGTACATTACTGGGCAAAGTAAAGAAAAGCTCAGTTATTAACTCCATAAGCAGGCACTGTTTTACTCTTACTGAAGCCCTTTCAAACGATTATTTGTAAAACAAATGACAAACAATGTAGGAGAGATCACACACACACACCCCACCCCACCACACGAGAAGCTTTTCTTGCAGAAAGACAGCTTAAATGTTGTTTATTTGCATTAGCCGATAAGAGAAGGAGAATGCGGTAATGTCTGCAAAAACGCAGTGGAATGTCAGCAATCTGACGCTGCACAATATTGTTAATATCCTTATCTTGACATTGTCTTGCTATGCTGAAGGTTGCAATGTGCTCTCTAAACAAGAAACAGTTCATTTATACAGTACAGTCAATACAAAAATAATAAGCAATGTTTTAGTAAATACTTAGACCACAAATACCAGAAAGAATACAAAAAGAGCTTTTTTAAAGTGGAAAACAAAAATGAAAACTTAAGTGTTTAAATTGCATTAAGTGTTTAAGAACTAGCTACTCTTATTTAAAGACTGAAAAACTTTAATGTATAATTAGGCGGTTCTATGTACAAAAAGACAAATATTGGATTAGATCTGGTATAGTCTGTACTCAATATTAAAGATCAGAACATCTCTAGAATTTAGAACATGAGCTCCAATCCCCTCCAACAGTTTTTCCTCCATTATTGATTTCTGGCTAAACAAAACAAGAAAGGGGGTGAAAGCATTGCTTTGGCAGTTGATGGAGAAAAAGTGACAGAGCGCAAGTGATCGATTGAGAGCAAGAGCGAGAGAGACAGAAAGAAAGGGTAGAGAGAAGAAAGGAAGATAATATAAAACAGTTTTTCTCTCGCTCTCTCTCCCGGTGTCTACCAAAAGCTTGGCTCGTCTTACAAATCGTAAAAAGTCTTTTAGAAAGGGGAGAGTAAGGAATGCAAAGCATCCATACCATCTTCAACATCCTGCCAGGAAGAGACACACACACACACACACACACACTCTCCTTAAACAGCATTCTAGGACTACCTTAATACATGAAAATACACTTAATCACAGCAAGAAAAACACACTTCAGGAGTCAGTATCTGTCACTGTCCCTATTACAGCTCACATTTATAGTCTATTGGAAGATTATAAAACTAGAATTAGATACTCAAATTAGAGTTTATTCCCCAGGCAACTTTTATCAGCTGTTTCTTCTGTTTGTTAGTTTTAAGATACAACAAGATAAGATAAACCTTTATTAGACCCACAAGCAAGAAATTAGCAAATTTAAGCAATGAAGAATTGCTGAAGCACAGTTTTCAGGTTGAAATGTTAAGTTACAGCAAAGCTCACACGCATTTCTCACCTTGATTCTTCAGCTTCTCAATCTGCTCCTCCTTGAAGTCCAGCTGGTCAGTGAGCCGAGACGCCGACTCTAATGCAGCATTTGCCTCGTCCAGATTCAGCTTCGGCAAGAGAAACACACACAAGGTTACACACAGTAAAATCTATGGACAGGTAGGGTTCAAGACAGATAGAGACAAATGGAGGTGATGTCTGGATCATTTTTGGACGTGTGATAATCTATTTGAGTGGAAGGATGCATAAAACCCTAATGGGAGGTCAGAGTGTAAATAGTTTTCTACTAAATAGTACCCTGATGGGTTTTAAGTTTGTTTCAAATACAAAGACATCTCAACAGTACAAGCAGACTTTCAAATATGTCTTTTGACAGAAAGTGAGTTGTGTGTGTGTGTGTGTGTGTGTGTGTGAGTGTGTGTGTGTGTAATGATACCTGCAAGGCAGAAGCCTTGTCCTCCAACGCTTCTGCTTTCCGTCGCCATTCCTCCTTCTCTTTCTTGAGCTTTTCTAACTCCAATGAGTACATGGCTTTCTCTTCTGTGTGAGAAAAATGAGAGAATGGGGTTTTAACAGTGTTAATACTACAATCTGATTCTATTGTTCACAGCACACCAAGACAAAAAAGAAGGTTCAATTAGGTATCACAATCTATTTAGACAGTGACAGATACACAGACAAAATTGGCAAATAGATGAACAGACAGACAGATTACATATTTAGACAGACAGCTAGACATATAAAAACTAGGGATGCTCCGCTCAGGATATTTGCCACCGATACAAAGTACCAATTTTTTGCCATGGTAATCGGCCAATACCAATGCCGATTCTGATGCTTCAAGTTTATATAACTGATATGTAAGCGATCGCTCGAAGCATCACTAATAAAAATGGCTCTACATGTAGTTTCAGTGGGCAGATCAACGTGTTTGTATGCAGGGCTTGCCTTGCTGGAACTGCTCTAGCACCATCTGCAGGTTAGAGAGGGACACTGCATACTGGTTGACCTGTTCCTGTGAAGCACGGAGCTGGATCACAGCCTCATCTCTCTGCCTGACTGCTCCATTCAGCTGTTCCTGAAGAGACTCAACCTGCAGACTGGCCTGCTGACTGAAAGTAGAGACATATAGAGAGGAATAAACAAAGTGAGACAACCTTATAGTTTTTAAATCTACATGTAGATTCACAGTATGTCACCCTTCACAGATCAGTGTGTCAAAACTCTACCCACCAGAATTCCCCCCTGCAAGGAAAACTCTTTGTACAGAAAACTAGAGTTGTCATGGTGGCAAATGTTAAACATTGTGTATAGTTTGGATGGTTTAACACATTGATATGCACAATAATTGAGAACTTCAACACTTACTCCCCAGATAAACAGTCGATCAACTTTTGTTATATATGACATTCGTTCAAACCTGGCATTTTCCACAGCGCTGCAGGACGATGCCAATTTATCATCTAGCACTGCCACCCTGCGTCTCAGCTCACTCTCACGGTCCTCAGCCGCCACCGCCTCTCGCGTATACGTGTCTTCGATCTCCAGCAGGTGATTCCGCAAGCGCTCCAATTCCAGCTTCTGCCTCTGTTCCTTATCCTTAGTGTGTTGCAGCTACAAAGACACATACAGTTGACACAATGAACTTATATTCATTAGTTTTAAAAAATAAATATACAGTGTTCATTCTTTTCAAAAGCTGAAAAATAATCACATTTAAATCACACCTAATTTCACCGGTTTCCAAATACAGAATGCTACTAACGTAGGGCAAGTAAATAATCTTTTCCAACTGCTGCTACCCCATTAGAGAAGAAAACTAAAAGCTAATTCTTTTATGTCAAGTAACTCACACCCATGCTGCTTAGTATCACCCAGGAAAAGAGGAGAGGGAGGATAAATCTTGCCCACTCTGAGAAAGGACATAACTCCAAGTAGTGGGGGTCTATAACATCACTGGGAATAGAACTCATAATTTTCATGAATTATTTCATAAATTATACGGTCAACTCATCGGGACAGCTGTACATCTCGAGAGCCCTGATCACATTCCTTTCACTTTATTTTTCTTCAATATATTTCTTGTAGGTAGTGTCAGAAGTGATATTCACTTATATCATCGATTATTTTCAGAGGGACAAGCTGGCTCAGTGAGTGTCATGAGAACTTGCTAGCTTTTTGTGGCTTGTTAAGGCTAGTAGGCAAGTAGATATACGTCTTGTTCTGTCTGTGGTGTGTTGAGTGACATCACATTGCTTGTGGCTATATCAAGTTCTGAAACCCAGAGAAAAAGACCCACACTTGCCCCCCAGCATATAATTTATTGACGGTTACCAGACTGTGAGGAGAACTTCACCAATACTGCTAAAACTGCTGAAAAAGTAAAAGTGGGTCAAGTCAAGCATGCAGTTTGCACGACACTAATTGCTAAGACATATTTAGCTGTTATTTTTAACTACACTAGCTGTTCTCGAAATATGTCTGGGGTGATAGAAAATGCATAAATAAGATTTCCTACCAAACTATCACTTTAATCAACTAAACACAGAAAAAAGGATTAGAGTGAAAGAGTTGGAGAGAACAAAAGCACAACAAGACAAGGCCACATCAAACACCTCTGTTCCTTTCAGTTTCTCCTACCTCACTCTGTAGGGCTGACGTCTCCATCTGCTTCTGTTTTAGAGCCAGCATCACTTGGTCCCTCTCCTGTTGGAATGCTATGGCCTTCTCCTGCATGGACCGGAGTTCATTCAGCAGCTGGTTCAGCTCTCCAGACTTTCCCTGACAGACACATACAGTTTAGCATAGCCCTGAGCTAAATCAAATACAAGCCAATTACTGAGATACAAGTTATAATATATTAAAGTACACCCTAGTTTACATTTGTAGTTATACTTGTGCACACATCTGCTCACACATACTTGTTCTCGATCTTTCAGCAACTTTTCCACGGCTGTAGCCTTCTCGCTCATTGCTTTCCACTCAAACTCGCGTTCCCTTAGCAAAAGCGACACCTGCATGTTGGTCTCCTGCAGAGCACGGAACTCTGTCTCCTTCTCCCGTGATTTCACAGTCACTAATTCATTCTCTTCTTTCAGCTTCTTAACATCCAGCTCCAGAATCAGCGCTCGTTCCTTCAGATTTGTAACTGCTTGCTTCAAGACCTCATTATCGTTTTCCCGATTTCGCAGGTTTTCACTCACCTGTAGAATGCAAACGGAAACATAATTATGTAATGACAATGTTTTTGGCATGGTATTCAACAAAAACTGTCAACTGCAACACATTTGGAGGCATTCTTGAACCCTCTGCTCGATATTCACATGCATTGTAGTTTCCTTTCCAGTTTAGTGGATTTTGAGCAATTGCTTTTGAATTAGAACTAGAACTTCTAGACACATCGCTAGATGTGCCAAGTGCATCCTGTTACTTTTATTTTTAACTTGTAGTTGATCACAAAATTGATGTCCAACATTCACTTTTGTAGGTTAGATTAGAGCAAACACTAGAAGCCAATAGTGACCAAAAACAGTGCATAGTCACACCGTGTCTTATTTGAGAAGTTTGCACCTTGATACTACCGTTCACCTGGTTCAGTTGGTCTCCCTTGGTCTTGATAAGGAGATCTTTTTCTCGGAGGGAGCGCTGTAGGGTGTCCATCTTCTCCCGTGCCTGCCTCAACTCCTCTGCATAGCCTCTCTGTTCACTCTCGGACAAAGAAGCAGAATTTGACAAACGATGGTTGTTCTCTTGAAGCGTTCTAATCATTCTCTCCTTCTCTGCTAGGACTCTCTGTAAGGATTCCAATGTCTGACCTAGACTCTTACTTTGGAATGATGGTGCTGCTCCCTGTAGGCTTGTGTGTGCAACAGCAACCTGGAGATGCTCTACCTGGGGAGCTGGTGTGGAAACATCTGGGGTCGGTGTAAAGCTGTCCAGCTTTCCAAGCAGGACGTCTTTGGTGCTACTAAGTTGGCTGATAGTCTGCTGGACCTGTGCAAGTTCTTGACTTAAACAGCCCAGCCTTTTCTCCTTCTGCTCATAACTCTGGATTAGTCTGGTGTAATCAACAGAGAGTTTGGAGCTGCAGTCACTGTCAGCGGACACTTCTCCCTGGAGTTTGAGGAGCTCCTCCTGAAGTTGGGCAGATTCGTGCTGCATATTCTTCACTGTGGTGATCACCTGCTGCTTCCATTCATCCATCTTCTTGACCTGCTGCTTAAGGGTGTCACGCTCCTGCAAAAGTTCTTCAAACTGATTGCTGCTCACACCACCCTGCCCAGAACTACTAGAGTCTCCACTGGAAGCCTGAAGGACAGTGACCAATGTTTGGCATTTCTGTGTAAGCGCATCAATCTCTATGTCCTTCTCACGAATGATTCGGGATAAGTTCTGAATAGTCTCTCGGAACATTTCCTGACTGCCTGAAGGGTCACTCATGGTAGACAGGCGCTGGTTTTCTTGTTGGAGTTTAAGCAGAGCAGCTTCTTTAGCTGCAACAATATCCATAATGCGATGATACTCTGAGCGCAGCTGACTGTTCTCACGTGTCTTCTCATTCAGCACAGCAAGCACTTGTTCTCGTTCTACTGCATAAGCTTGAAGCTGCTGCTGGAGCAAAAGAATTTCCTGGCCATGTCCACCTGAAACTCGAGCATGCAGTGCTTGGATTTCTAGATCCTTCTGAAGTACCATTTGTGAAAGTTTGCCCAGTTCATCGCGAGAGACTACAAGCTGATCCAGTTGTTTGGTCAATGAAAGATTCTTCTCGTTCAACTGGATAATCTCGGTCTCCTTCTCCTTAATACCCTTTACAAGTCGCTCAATTTCCACCTTTGACAGATCGTGCTTCTCGTTTCCATTTTCACCACTGAGAGAATGAGTCTTGTCCTCTTGAAGGATATCTACAGTCTGAGGTTGATTTTGTCTCTGCATGCTGAGGGTTTCCACTTCTGACTGAAGCCTTGCAATATCCTCATCTTTGGCACCAATGAGTCTTTCGTAGTTAAGCGTGCTTTGCTCATGCCTTGATCGAGCTTGCTCCAGCTCACTTTGCTGCATCTGTAGACTGTGCTGGGATTGCAAAAGCGATTCACGCTGTTCTTCTGAGGCCATCCTTAAAGCTGCTGCCTCTTCCTTGAGCTTATCTTTGGCTGATTTGAGCTGTGCAACTTCTGTTTCCAGCTCAGTGATAATATCTAGTGTCCTCGGTTCAGACATCAGCTGTGGTCTGGTCTGCTGGTCCCTCAGACGATCAAATTCTTCTTTTAGATGGCTGTTCTCCTCTTTCATGGCACCCAGCTGCTTGTCCTTCTCCTCTGCTGACTTCCTAAGAGCATCGCTTTCTTGCTTTGCCTGCAAGTTACTGGCTTCTAACTCTCTCTGCATATCAGTAACTTGAACTTGGAGTGATGCTACAAAAGCATCCTTCTCATGTAGAAGCTCAGTAAGCTGCCTCTGCCCAGCCACAGTAATGTCCAACATCTCGCTGGTGTCTTTATGGTCAGAAGCCATCTGTTCCATCTCACGCTTTAGTTCTGAGATCATAAGGTCCTTTTCTTGGTTTAGCTTCACGGTACGCTCATGTTCCATCTGCAGCGTAGAAGCGTCCATAGAGCGGGCTCGGGTCAGATCCTCAATGGTCCCTTGATACTGCTTAGCCTGCTCTGATAGCCGCTTCTCTAAATGACTCAGTTCCTCGTCAAGCTGGCTCTTCTCCAGTTTCAAAGCTTCAATGCGCGTGTCCTTCTCTAAGACCACTCTGCTTAAAGACGATTGGCTATCCTGTAGCTTCTGATTGAGATTCCCCACATCCTGAAGAACCTGAACACACTCTTCTTTTAACTTTCTATTCTCTATCTTCAATTCAAAATCATCTGAGGACACTTTCTCATAGGACACCTTCAACTCTGATACCTGTCTCCTCAAATCATCAATCTCTTTATCCTTCTCTTCCAGAAGATTCTTTTGACTTTCAACTTCAGTCCCCTGCTTCCCTGCATGGCTGATTTCTTCATGAACAAAAGAAAGCTGGGTTTCCTTTTCCTGTAGAAGTTTCTTAAGATTGGATGCTTCAAGACGTAACTCTTTACCAAGCTCCTGAGACTTGCTTAATTTATCCCTCAGTTCCTTCACGGTGCCCTCTAGTTGCTGTTTGCCCATGTGTAAGTCGTTGAGGGTAAAGGCACTCTGAGAGAGGTTCTGCTTCTGATACTCCAATTCTTCATGCAGCACCTCCTTCTGATTTTGCAAGTCAGAAATATCTGACTTTAGACTGACAATTTCAGCTTCTGCTTGAGACCTCTGTGTAGCAAGCTGATCTTTCAGAGTGATGAGATGCTAAATAAAAAATACAAAATAAATATTAAGTAAAGTGTTTATAAAATAAAGTTTATGCCACTTTGAGAGCAGATCTAGGTATCTCTAATTTAGGGCATCAACCCACATAAAAGTACACATGTAGTGTGTGGTCTACAACTAGAGACAAACCTGCGTGGCCTCTTGGTTCTGACGGTCAAGTTCCTCTAGCTCAGCTGTAAAAGTCTCCACATCAAGATGTGCTTGCTTTAGAGCCTGCTCTCTCTGATCCAGCTGGGTCTTTAAGTCTGTAACTTCAAGCTGCAGATCCTCAGAGGCCTCGGTTTGATGCAAACGTTCTCTCTCCTCTGTCAGTCGCAGCTTTTCAGCTATTGCCAACTGCTCAAAGTGATGGTGACAAAAGTAAAAAAGAGAAGTACAATCACACCACACATCCTCATCATTTTAGAGGTGCTTTTATTTTATGTATTTTTTTTAGATTGGTACATATATGCTACACACAAGTTATCACTGAAGCAACCTGAGGCAGACCATTGCAACAGCGCTTTTGGCTACAATTTGAGTACTTAGTGTTGTTATTTAAATAAATTAAAAAAAAGTAATGAAGGACACTAGTAGCCTTTGAGGCAACATCACTTAGATGTGCAGAATTGTCAGCTTGCTTACTGCCTGTACAGATCATAACTCAGAGCACCCCCTGACATTCGGAAATGAAACTGTGCACAGAACACAGCAGCTTTGTATCAATTTTTGTTCACCAGAGGATGTAAAACACAGCACAAACTTTCACCTTAGTTAAAAACAACTTAGACTTTGGGCATGTTGCCAACTCCAAAATTAAGCACGAACTCAGGTCAATAAAACTTTCTGATGGTGTGTAAAAATTATAATAACAAACCTTCTCTCTCTCTACGTCTTCTTTCTCCTGTGTCAGGGTACCGATGATTGTGTTTAGCTCTAGAATGTCAGCATGCTCAACTTCTGCCTTAGATTCACTCTGAAAAAATATGTAAATATGATGCTAGACATATGAAGTATGATACCATTTATATTATGCACATTTAAATTTTATGATAATAAGACACACAGACTTACATCACTGAGGGACTTCAACCTGGCTATCTCTTTTTCAGCAGCTACAATATGAATGTGGCAAATAGCACTTGATTAGCGCATGACTAATCAATTCTTAGTGATATAAATTGATTTAAATGTATTTAGATGTATTTTATGTCTGACTGAGAAGAATTTAAAAAAAGAAAAATGAATTACTTGCTGCCTTATCATATTTATATACTGACTGACAAAACGCAAATCCTAAGCAAATCAAATATAAAACTATATTTTGGTAACATCACAGTTACCTGTCAGTGTTTTCTTCAAGGACTGTATCTCGCTGTCCTGCTGAGCTTTGAACATGGCTTTGCCCTCCTGCTCCTGCACACGTGTCTGGAGTTCACTGACTGAACTCTGAAGACGACTGAGGTTCTGGATAAGTTCTGTGTTCTCTGCCTTCGCTTCCTCCTTCTCACGTTCTAATGCCAACCTCAGACGCCCAGCCTCCTCAAGACTCGCCATCAGCTCTTCATGCGTAGTATTCTGATTCTTTGCCTCCTCTTGAAGGGAACAAATAGTTGCCTGTAATTCCTTAAGTTGGGAGGAACCTTGTGTTGCTGCTGGAGTAGCAACTCTGGCACCACCTGCTGGAGAAAGAGAAAAAATAAAAACTTCAAATTAGTTGAAGTGTTTACTCTAAAACTGGTAATGAATAATTAATAATGGCATTTGGTATGATTTAGGATCACACTGCAAAATGTAGTTATTAGAAGTGAACAAAAAACAAAGCATATAAGCAGTCACCATAACTCCTCACCACTTTGTATTTGTTCCTCCAGCTCCTCAATCCTTTCCTCATACTCTGCCAGTTCCTCTCTGTGCCGTTTCGTGATGTCAGACAGTTTCTGACGTTGAGCGTCCTGTAATGCTGCCAATTCATGCTGGTGCTCATCAACCTCCCGGCCCATTGTCTCTCGCAGCTCCTGTTTGTGTTAAATCACATTCATCAGTATAATAATAATAATTATTATTATTATTATTATACTGTGTTATAAATAAATATCCTATTTATTTATTTTTACATGCAATGTTGTATATTACATTTATTATTACTTCTTTTTTCATGGCAATATCTGAGCTTTACACTGGAAAATATAACACTGAAAAAATAAAATGCCACATTTAAAAGAAAAAAAAAAATATTTTGAACATGTAGGTTAGTGATCACCAATGGAAATACATTGTCTCACTCTGATTAAATCCACACAAAAAGAATGTACTTGCCTTGATGGTTCTCTGCAGTTTCAGGATTTCTCCCTGGTCCCCATTTTCTGCTCCTGGTATTTTTGATGCCTGATATAAACAAACACTGACTCTAAATATGCATCGGTAAGTACACTGTACAGTGGACACAAATACAGTGCCTGTATTACGAGTGTTACCTGGGCTACTCTTCTCCAGTGAGCCACATCTGCCTCCAATCGGTGCACCTCGCTAGACAGCCGGTTGATTTCCTGCTGTGACCACAGCACATCACTCAGGTCCACCTCGTCTCCATGGAAACCGTGATGGGCAGTTGAGGTGCGAGACAGGTAGGTGGAGGAACTTGTAGTGGTGGCACCAGTGGTGACAGCGAGCACAGCAGGACCAGATGTAGAAGAGGTGATGTCCTCACCAGAGCTTCTGAACTTCTGAACTTCTTCCTGTAAAGTATTTTGCCGAGCCTTCAGATGGCTAATTTCTACCTGTAAGCACACAAACACACTAGCTCAAATAAAACACTGTAGAAATAGCTAGCTATTTCTGATTTGATAGCTATTTCTATTTCTGATAGCTAGCTGATTTGACAACATACGGTTATAAATTGCACTTTTCTGGCTACTGTCAGTTTCATTTTAATCTTTTGGCACCTGCCCTCCCTTTTGCTTCTGTATTTCATTTCATGCAGATCAAGAAAGAGTTATGAAAAAGTATTGAAGTATTGCAACTACATTATTGCCATCCCCTCAAGAAAATATAATGAGAAGGTTACCTCCTTCTGCTGCAGGAGAGTCCTGTACTCCAGTGACTGCTGCTTGACCTGGATCTCTGCCGCCTCCAGCTTCTCCTCCAGCTCTGAATTGATCCTCCTGACACGCTCATACTGAGATGAGGGAAAGAAAGAAAAATAGATGTACTTTCATTTATATAATACATATATCTCTATCTATCTATCTATCTATCTGTCTATATATAAATAAAAATATACACACAACTGTGCAAAAGTCATCTGTGAAAATAATATTAAAAACTGTTTTCAAATGAATATTACTAAACATATTAAAAAACTAAAAAGAATAAATAACGTTCTACAGTAAGTAGTGATTTTATGTTCAGTAGATCAGTGTGTTCATTGTGTCCAGTATTACTTTGTAGCTTCCATCAGAAACCTGGTTTGACTCAACCAGTCCTTCATTAAATTAAGTCAGGAGCTTCTGACGGAATATCACAATGGAGGCATCGAGAAAAATCTGGAACCGAACCTGGGTTCTACTCACCAGCTCACAAAATATCAACTACGTTTTTACAATCAAAAGAAATATTGATACTTTTCGCTGCTTTCTGTTTCTTTGCATTTATTCTAACGTTAACTTTACCAGCAGAAAAACTTCACCACACACTAACAAAAATGGCTTTAAACAATTTGAAGACTTTTGCAGTTACATTTGTAAAAACATATAATAATATGCTTACTGATAAAACTTTTGCACAGTGGTGTATAAAAATGAAAATAAAACAAACACACAAACAAACAAACACACCTCCATTTTCTGTGCTGAAAACGCAGCCTCCAGTTCCACCAGCTTAGAGTTGGACACATGTAGCTCAGTGGCAGCATCTGTGGTAAAGTCAAATCATAAAGTTTTATGCGCATACATATTCACCCACCCCATGTAAGCATTCCAGTAATGCACACACTTAGCTTTAAATAGCATCATTACCCTTTCATTCATATGTAAAGAAAGATGATGTCGGCAAATGCCTTGGGTTTGATTTAAACAGCTGCCCTGCAGCATTTACAACTCCTCTCCACGTAGAACTAGTCTAAAAGCAAAATAATGCAGCTGCCAGACGAACAGTATATAGACTGGGCCTCTTAATGTTATACATCATATTAAAATTATGGAAAGTATACGGCTACAGATTTTAATAATGGCGGCAGAGATTTTCTGCTTCACAGCAGTGGATCAATATACTGTGCACCTTCACAGTGCATGAGTTGAACCTTTATCTAAGTTTCTGCCTGTCCATCTATCTATACATCTATCAGTAGAGCTACAGTACATCTATCTGTACGTCTGTCTATCCTGAAGTTTGATAAGTACAGTAAACCCCCGCAAATTCGCGGTTCAGAATTTGGGACTTTAGTCATTCGCAGATTTTTTCTAAGAACCTAACTAATAAATGTTTGCAGAAACTGTGCAAACGGTAATATATAAATTGTTACGTCTTCTACTACTAAATTATTAAGAAAAATACAACTTACTAATTTTGTAACAAATATTAAGGTTAATTTAGCAAAATTACATATAAAATATAACTGCATACATTTTTTTAGTACTGTCGAGAGAACACAAAGAAACCATATATTGGCTGCCGCCCAAACACCCTGCTCCTTCTGAAGCTCCTTCTGAAGCATTTTCTGGCGCTTTTTAAGTGCGGCAGTTTAGTGTAAACTGTACAGTACAGATATCTCTTAAGGGAAATGTATTAAGCTGAGTTTAATATGATATTAAAGTGTTTTGGGAGCATATTTAGGGTTTACATATAAATATTCTTTTTTTTTTTTTTTTACAAATTTCGGGGGTTTACTGTACTGCAGTGCAATGCAATACTATCAAAAATGGAATACACAAACTTGAATTAAGCACTTTACTCACTGCACTAAATCTCATCAAACAGAACTAATTATGCTCAGTTTGTAATCACACATGCAATCAGATTTTCTTTAAGTACTGAAGAGCTCCACAATATGCGACATAGTTCATCCAGACATATGGACATAGTTTATAATGCGACATCCCGATAAACATTGGCAACTACTGTAAAAGCAAGACACTGAAAGAACAGCAGCACAGCAATGGCCTAACTACCAGTACTACGACCAGCCAATCATGTAATACATAGAGAAATCAAACTACATAAATATTATGCAATTACATCAGTGAAAAACAACACAACACAGTGGCAGTGCTTTTTTCTCGTTTCTCCACTGGAAACAAAGCCCCTCTGCTCCCCTGCATGTTTCACATGACTGGCTGTACACGTGCATGGGGATTAATCACAGACTGAGTATCTAAACCTGGATTAACATAAAGTTACAAAGCGAGTTAATGCACCAACCTGCAGCAGAAGGGTCATCAGTTCTTGTTCTGGAGGGCTGGTGTCCAGCACAGTCTGATCAAACACACCTGTTAATTGCCAGGTTTAGTGAGTGTGTTTGAGGAGGAGAACTACCAAACTGTGCTGGACAACAGTCCTCAAGGACCAAATTATTTGTGCCTGGTATAGCATATACCAGGCTCTACTGCTACAAAACAATCAAATTCCTGACTGAGATAAACACTTGTTTTGGTTCTGGGGATAATAAAGGCCTTCTTGCTGTGGCAGTTCTGGTTTCTTTTAAAAACTCCCTCTAAATGGCAGCTGACAGAAAAGCTAAAGGAATAAAATTTTAGCCTACATTTCTCAGGTATTAGTACCGGAGGTAAACAGATCATGTATTGAAAGCTTGTATAATCTAACTAGCATGGTGCCACCTCCATGATTACATCACATGGATAAGTAAAAAAAAATTAGCCACAGGACATTTAGCAGAACGCTGGTCAAGAAGCATCTCTGAAGTGTGTGGAGGTCAGTGAAACAGATCTATACACACAGAGAAATGACTCATAGTCCGCTCTGCTGGAAGCTGCTGATCAAAGTTCTCCCGCTATGCTGGCGGTGAACTGTCCACTAACACGGACATCATCTCACACACTGTGTTTACTTTGGGCACCGCTGGGCGCTTATTCTGGCGCTAAAACATGTAGATTTGAATTTGATTGATACACAGTTAATGGCCTGGTATAAGAGAACTACATCATTCAAAACACACAGACGGCCAAACACAGGAGTGACATCCTACATACAACGTTTCAGGTTTTGCACACCACAGGTTTTTACCATTTAGGCCTATTTCATAAATAGCTGATTTTTTCTTGTTAAGCACTAGAAAGCTGATGAGTGAAGCACTAGTTTAGCACTAGAAAGCTGTTGAGTCAAATTTTAGACTGTCCTTTAACTTTAAATGCACTCATTAGCTGTTTCAGGATGCCTTGATCATATTGTGAAGGGTGGAAAACACTTAGTAATCCCTGCACACAGCAGGGTTTAGATGATAAGAATTGCAATTTGGTTCAATAGATTGAGGGCTCTCACATACAATATTCAAGAAAGTAAGAATGAAAGTCAACTTACACCCATACACAATATTTGTATTAATATTTATGAATGAAAAAAAAAGATGACTAAAAATGGTCTACTAAAACCAGAGGTGGAAATCACGAGGGGACCAATAATTTTCTCTCAAATATATTTCATATTAACTACTAATACATATACACACACACACACACACATATACATATATATATATACATATATATATATATATATATATATATATATATATATATGTATGTATATATACACACACACATATATGTATGTATGTATGTATGTATGTATGTATGTATGTATATATATATATATAAATATAACAATCATATAATTAAATGTATATATAAAACTATACATATAATTTATATACAAAAATATGACCACAAAATAATTATGAAAATTATGACATATGAATCTACAATATAATTATATTAACTGCATTACATAAAATGTAATAAAATCACTATAGTTATTACTTATGTAGCTATCATTGCTGCCATTTCTGCGTGATATATTTTAAGTACTTATAACTACTATAGTAGATATGTTATACAACCGTACATTTTTATTACTACTACTATTATGTCGTTACTATTAATTCAGTTTGTAGAAACGGTTTTAAGTACAGTAAAAAAAATATATTTATATATAATGTGTGTGTGTGTGTGTGTGTGTGATCTAGCCCCTGTGATGAATCGTCTGACAGTAGTATCCTAGTAACATCTGCTAATATCGGATCGCTGTCTGGCCGGATCATTCAGCTTCTGAGGAAAAAGCCTCCACTAGCTACTAAGGGGTCAGACCTGTTTCTAAAACTCACCTCCTACTTCTTCAGTTCCCTCCAGAAGGATGTCTTTGGTGAAGTTGGAGATTTGTCCGGTAAAGGAAGACAGGCTTCCCCCGACCTGCCCGAGGGACTGACCGAGTCCGGAACCCAGACCTCCCAGCCAGGACATGGCACACACTCAGACACACACTCTCACACACACAAAAACCTGGCACCAGGCTGACCTGGTCCTCCTCCAGCTGGCGATTAAAGCCCTGCTCCTCCACACAGCGCCTCTGGCTCCTCGGACATTGAGGAGCACGGTCCGGACTGATGTTATCTCCAGCAGCCCCGAGTGGAAAAAAACAGCTCAAAATATAAAACTAACGTCTTTACAAGCAAATATAATACCCCGAAGCGTCACTCATGGAACAAAGGATCAATATACCATCCACCGGAGTGAAGACAGGTCCAAAAATGACCAAAAAAAAGCAAATCGTCTTTGTTTTGGTTCTCCGGCTCCGGTCCTGCCAGCTCGACTGCGGCCATCACCCTCACAGGAGGACGTGGACCGGAGCAAAGCATTATGGGTCTCTGGCGGACCCAAGATAGTGAGCAGAGACCAAGAGCGCCCACTAGCGATATATATATATATCGTACTGGAGTTGAGCGGGGATGAGGAGGGATGTCATGCCCCCTGAAATAAAAACAGTCAAAATCATCCCCTTTCTAAAACGAACATCCCCCGTTCCATCCCTTGTGCTATTTTATCAACGAATGCATAGAACTATTGAGTAAAATACGGTGAGCGTGACGGCACGCGTGAATAAAATGTTTAACCTCAGTTTACCAATTAAAAAAATTGACCTTAGTAACCGGCAGAGCAGGTGACGGTCGTGATGTGATTTTAATACCATGGCCAAACGGCACGGACAGCTCGATCTGAGGGACTTCGGATTTAAAAAGTGACATGAGTATTAAGCTGCACTTGAACCAAGTGGGAAAATGTGTCCTATGCTGTATATATATATATAATTTTATTTTTTTTCTATCATAAGTTTTTTCTCATAGGTTTATATATATATGTTTATATGTTTATATATACATACATATATAGCAGTGGCGGTTTCTATAAGACTACAGGTGATACAATGTTTTACCAAAAAGAATAAAACAAAAACAAAATGATCACAAAACTATAATTTTCTTTCACTTTTTTATTGGTGTGAAACCAAGCGTCCCCATTCATTTCAATGTAAATCTTCTCAGGCCCCGGCGGCTCGTGGATTTTACACACACACGCACACGCACACGCACACGCACACACGTATATATGTATTTATTGTTTACTTTTTAATACTTAAGATGGATGCATCATCAAATTGCCCAATCTGAATGAATATTAATTCATTAAAACCTATCAGAGAATTTGGGCAAAGTTATAAATAGGAAATTATCAAAGTAACAATAACAATAGAACAATAACAAAAATGTCTTAAATAAGGAAAGAACACGAACAAATAAACAATTAAATGAAACAAAAATATGCAGTGAAAATACAATAAATAAAGTGCAAATAAAACAACCCTAATCCCCAAAGCCTTGAGTTTAAAGAAATATTCCCAGGAGCCCCCCTGTGGACCCTGTCTCCCTGTGCAGAAGGTTTTGTTTAAAGGTTTTGGCTCAAGAACTGTATCTGTTTGCATTTTTTGCTTTTATTGCGCATCTTCTGTGACTTCATAACTCTCCTCCCTTTGAAAAAATACACTGATGTTGCAACCACTCTCAGGTGTTTCTTGGTAAGTTTACTCAGAGGTGGGAGAGCAGGTGCATTGTTTTTTCACCAAAGTATTGGCTCTTAATCCCCAAGAACTGGCCTCTTCTCATGTTTATAATTATGAAATGCCTATAAAAACTAATTCTCAGAATACTCCTCCCGGTTGTCAGCCCACTACTGGACAATTATCAGTTCGCCCACAAGGAGAGGAGGGGGACAGAGGATGCTGTGGCATGTCTCCTCCACTCACACTTACATCTCGAAACATTTGCCAACTTCACCAGAATCCTTTTCAACGACTTCAGTTCTGCCTATAATACCATCCAACGTCATCAAATGATCGTGTGCGAGAGTGCACACAATCCACCTGTCTTTTAAAATAAACGTCTTTTTCTGAAAAGAGACATGTAAAAAGACAGACAGGTGGATTGGGTGCACACACACACACACACACACACACACACACACACACTCCTAAGATTATTACTTATGTTAAGGTCCTACTTGATGACATAATTTGCTAAAACAGTGCAAGGCAAAATGCTAATCTTCGTAAATAAACTTTAAGCAATGTTTTGTTCTATTTTCCTCACAATTTTTGGGTCATAAGCTTTTGTCTTATTGTTTAGTTTTTTTCTTTAGGTAAAATGTTTTGGACAATGTTCACATATTCCAGTGTTCAACAGTCTGTCAATGTTCATGTGCAGAAATTCTATGTTAGCCATTTAGCTTAGGCCTAAACATGAGGACTGTCCGATAGAAATGTCCCTCAGCTCTTTTCCTTCTGCCCAGGCTTGACTTTGGGCTTAAGCAGACTAAACTGTGAAAAACATTAATGTCTTTTTTTTCTTCAAATATAAATATTGTGAGATCCATAAGATGTTAGCACTGCCCCAGCAGAGTTCTCTGATGACCTCTAGCTATAAAGTATTGCAGGTGTTTTGCAAACATGGCCATTTGAATACATTTTCTTTTCATTAGGCTTGCCTTATTTTCATGAAGGATATGGTCCATTGTTGGTTCTCATTGTGTTAATGTTTATTAAAATAAATCAGAATGCAGAAACAAAAATGCAAGAAATGGAACTGTAACAAAATAACCCTCCATTATTAAAACCAAGTGAAATCATTTGCCAGAGACAGTCTGCATTAAATAAAACATCATTAAAGGATACTTCATATTTTAATAGATTTAAACAAAAGTAGACAGCACAGAGAAAGAGAGAGAGAGCGAGAGAGAGAGAGAGAGAGAGAGAGAGAGAGCGAGAAAGAGAGAGAGAATCATAAAACTGTCCCATTGAATGCCTGTGCAGATGGTCAGTACCAGTTTCACAGATTGCACATATGAAGCACCATCCTGTTTGTATATATTTCTTTCCTTCTGTACATGTAGAGTATTTGATTCATATTTAATATACATTTAAAATTTATATTCTTCTATCTGCCACCAGGATGCGATGCTTGTGGATGCATCTCCGGTGTGTACGTCAGCAGAACGATCATAACCCAGAGATGCAGAAGTGCCTACAAACACACACACAAACAAGAGGCAATCAAATACTAGCCAAATAGTCACAGTATCCACATGTTTACATTCTTTTACATGTATTTACACATCTTTAGCATGATATTTATAAATATCTCCACATATAAGGTATATATATCTATAAACTGTGGTTTACTCACCATGTAAAGGATTACAAACACTCGGGCCGCAGGGTAGCGCCTGAGAAAGATCCCTAACCGGATACTGGAGAAAAGAAGCAAACAAGCAAATGAACTGAACCCCACTGATAAAACTTGAACACACAAAAACAGCAGTGATGGAATACTGAGTTGAAAGAGATCCCAAAACTCCAGTCATTCAATAAACAGACAACATGTTGAGAAAGAAAATGATTAACTTATTCAAACCCAAATGTATTTTATCACACACTGGTGGTTATAAGTCTCACCTGAAGCGATCTATAGTGCTGGCTGCTTTGCGCACTTTCCCATACACTCCTGTTGCGGAGCTGTCCTGGTCACTGAACAGAACTGGGGTGTTTCTCTGTCTCGCACCTTGTTACAGCACAAAATAAATAAAAGTCAATAATATAACTAGTAGCAAGTTTTTAAAAACTATTTAAAAACAGTTTTGACGAGCAGATTTTTTTCACGTTAATTGCTATATATACAAAATAAAAAGACAAATAACATTATAATGTATAAATAGTGATTTTTATGTACAGTATTTCAATGTACTCCTTCTAGAAGCACAGTATTACTTGCGGTTACCATCAGAAACCTGGGATAACTTCAGATCTTCATTTAATTAAATCTGGAACTGAGTTCATGTTCTTCATACTAGATCACTATATACAGTGGATATAAAAAGTCTACACACCCCTGTGAAAATGTCAGGTGTCTGCAGTGGAAAAAATGAGACAAAGATAAATAATGTCAGAACTTTT